>JAIGNY010000535.1:977500-1267500 GCA_020152595.1 Chiridota heheva
TTTTGTTTAAAAAGACATTCATCTAATAATGTGCAGCTGGATTCATTGTATTTCTATTGATGTTGTCATTTCTGCATTCTTATTTTTTTCCATATCTATTTTCCCTGTATGTAAAGCGCTTTTAAATGTTTTTACAAAATTAGTGCTATTATTATGATTTCTGCATATAAATTTGATTTATTACATTATATCTGTTCTTTAGGGATAGATCTAAAAGTCAAATGGGGTAGCGACAGAAGGGACCTAGCACAATGAGGGACAACCAAAAACCCAACCTGTGACGGAGCTGGGACTTAAGTCTATTTTCCTAAAATAATCCATGTGTTACGTCAATGGGAAAAATTTTGTCATTTTTAGTGTAAACTTTTGTCTATAATTGTCATATTTCAGCATAAAAATTGATTTATTAAATTATTTCTGTTTTTTAGGGGTAAATCTAAAAGTCAAATGGGGTAGGGCAAAGGGGTCCAGCATACACTAATGAGGGACAACCAAAAACCCAACCTGTGACGGAGCTGGGACTTAGGTCTATTTTCCTAAAATAATCCATGTGTTACGTCAATGGGGAAATTTTTGTCATTTTTAGTGTAAACTTTTGTCTATAATTGTCATATTTCAGCATAAAAAATTGATTTATTAAATCATTTATGTTTTTTAGGGGTAAATCTAAAAGTCAAATGGGGTAGGGACAGAAGGGGTCCAGCATACACTAATGAGGGACAACCAAAAACGCAACCTGTGACAGAAGTGGGACTTAGTCTATTTTTCAAATATAAACTGGAGAAATTTGAGTCATTTTTAGTGTAAATTTGTATCTATTAATTGTCATATTTCTGCATATAAAATTGATTTATTAATTTATATCTATTCTTTATGGGTAGATTTAAAAGACAAATAGGGTAGGGGACAGAAGAGACCCAGCATACACCAATGAGGGAAAACCGAAAATGCAACCTGTGATGGAGCTGGGAATTAATGTATTTTCCAAATAAAATTTGTAGTTAAGTCAATGGGGAAATTTTTGCCATTTTTAGTGTAAATTTGTGCCTATAATTGTCATATTTCTACATATAAATTTTATATATTAAATTATATCATTTTTTTTTTATTAAATTAGATCTGGGTGTATCTAAAAGTCAAATGATGTAGGAACAGAAGGGGCCCAGCATACACTAATGAGGGACAACTAAAAACGCAACCAGTGACAGAGATGAGACTTAAGTCTATTTTTTGAAAATAATCCACGTGTTAATTTAATGAAATTTTTTTGTCATATTTAGTGAAAATTTTGCCCTATAATTGTCATATTTCTGCATATAAAATTGATTTATTGAATTATATCTGTTCTTTAGGTAGATCTAAAAAGTCAATGGGGTAGGGGCTGAAGGTACCCAGCATACACCAATGAGGGACAACCAAAAACGCAACCTGTGACAGAGGTGGGACTTGCATCTATTTCCCTAAAATAATCCATTAAGTCAATAAGGAAATTTTTGTCATATTTAGTATAATTTTTTCCCTATAATTGTCATATTTCTGCATATAAAATTGATTTATTCAATTCTTTAGGGTAAATCTAAAAGTCAATGGCGGTAGGGGCTGAAGGTACCCGACATACACCAATGAGGGACAACCAAAAACGCAACTTGTGACAGAGCTGGGACTAAAGTCTATTTTTGAAATTTTACTTTGAAAAGCATTTTTACCCCGTCTCAATCGTTCATACTCTAAATCAGAGATTCAGAGCGAATGAGTTGGGGTAGGCTAGGCCTAGGTATGAAGATTTGTACTTCTAGTACTGGGCCCCTAGGCCCTAACTGAGGAATAACAAACGTTAGTGTGTAACAACTAACAATTAACATTAGCAATTCTCGATGTCGGCGTTCAGAAATGTTGTGGTGCACAGCAATGTAACGATTTCTTTTTTGACCATCTCAAACTTCAGTCAATGGGGGGAAGCAAACAGTCAGTTATCATTGCAGTCAATAAGAGAAAACTATTTTTTTGGTCATTTTACAACAAATACTGGACATAATTTATTTTTCTTCAAATATGTTGTGTATTACTATTAGATAATAGTTTCCAATATTGGCCTATATGAGTACCATTACTTTTCGCTGACTGGCTGAGGCGACACAAGTATTTATATGAAAAAATAAAGGCCCTACCATAGACTGTAATTTGATAGTTTCTCCTCCAATTACTTAATAAAACCGTACTGAGCACGTACACAACACAATACGACGACTCCAACCTGGAAAATGATTTAGGAATATGAAAATACGTTGTACCAACCATAAAATGAATCCTAATTCCGGGTAATCCTGCAGTAAGGCTGTGGATCTGTATACTGCGGCTGCCTCTAAAAGACGGAACTTCAAACCGGCAATATTTTTTTCAATTAACTGACGAGATAGACTAAACAAAAGCCGAAACAGCAGTAATATCACGTTAATGTTAGGCGTACTGTACTGTACTGCTGCAGTAACAAAAACATTTAATTATCAAACTTTGACCTTTTAATAAATATTTAGAAATTCCAAAGTCGTTTGTAACATTGATCCACGAAACGCTAAATGACGTCATCCATTGGCAATTTTGTAAACAAACCAAACTTTGGTAGGCAAAGCGCAGCGCAGCGCAAACAACCAGATCGTACATTAAGAAAACAAAAAACGTGAAAAAAGTAGATTATCAGTGGTTGATCCAAGGCAACTTTCCGAAAATCGTATATGTTTTTCTTTTTCTTTTTCTTTTTCTTTTGGAAGCTAATTTGGCGTTAAAACTACAATTCTACCTCAATTCTTACGGGGCCCATATTCTTGAGGTCGGAGTCAACGTAACTGTGTGGATGAGCTCGGTACGGTTTTGCAAAGTTGTGAGGGGAATCTTTATCGTTTATGTTTATGTTTATATATTTATATAGCGCTCAATATCTATACAATGCACATTCAGCGGCGCTGAACAGAAAATAAATAAAACTGTTCATAAAGTTAATAAAGTTCATAGGATAAGGATAAACACAAAAAATTATAAAAAAGCCTTGGTGAACAAAACAGTTTTTAGTTCCCGTTTGAAATTATCGTAGTTATTGATGCAACGAAGAGAAGATGGCAAACTATTCCATGTGACAGGGGCAGCTACAGCAAACGACCTGTCTTTAAATGTTCTGCGTTTTGTGAGAGGAATGTCGAGGAGAATGCCCATGGTGTTAGAAGAAGAGCGTAAACCTGTTCGACCTGTACGTATAATGATGAGTTCTTTAAGATATGAAGGAGCCAGATCATGAAGACATTTGTAGACATATGTTGCAATTCTATATGTTATTCGGGATTTTATTGGTAACCAGTGAAGGGAGCGAAGAGAGTCAGTAGCACTATCAAACTTTCCTCTACCTAGAACCATCTTGGCAGTCATGTTCTGGACCCGTTGCAACTGTTTTATATCACAATCAGGAAGATCATAGTACAAGGTGTTTGAATAGTCGAGGTGAGGTAAAACCAGAGATGAGGCAAGTGTTTGGCATCGTGACAGTCAATGGGATCTTTCTTTTTTATGAATACTTGTGTCGCCTCCGCCAGTCAGCGAGAAATTAATGGTACTCATATATGTTGAAAGCTATTATCTAATACACAAAATATTTGAAGAAAAATATATTCTGTCCAGTATTTGTTAAAAAATGACCCAAAAAATGTTTTTCTCTCATTGACTGCAATGATAAGTGACTGTTTGTTTTCCCCTTTGAATGAAATTTGAGATGGTCGAAAAAGCATTGTCACGTCATCGTGCGCCACAACATTCCGGATGTCCAACTGCGAGAATGGACAGATTAGTCCTAACGTTAGGATACATTGAGCATGGAGGTGCTAAAGTGGTACCTCCATGAATTAAGTCAACGAACTTTGCAACGTCGATGTATCTTATGCTTAGTCTTAACTCTTAACCCTTACTCTACCACGCGTCGATATTATCGCCGTTTTGGGCGCCACATCTTTGGCCCGCCTCCCGAGAGCATTTTCAAAAAAATGCTAGTAGAGTAAGGGTTAATCAACCCGCGACAAATGCGCCAACCCGAAAATATAGGCAGCATGGTCCCGGTGGGTGGTCCAGCGGGTCCCGGAAGCGGAAGGGGCCCGACTCTGCTGCCTGGAAGACAGAGGACCCTTCAATAATCATGCCTTGATTAACCCTTTCTACCACGCGGCGATATTATCGCCGTTTTGGGCGTCCCGTCTTTGGCCCCGCCTCCCGAGCGCATTTTCAAAAAAGTGCTGGTAGAGTAGGGGTTAAGTGGGCTAACCGTAACGTAAGTGTACCGCAGTTTTGCTGAAAAAAGAAACAAAAACCGTTTTCGAATTTTAAAGAACAATAAAGGCCATAACACACCGAACGCGACGCGGTTAGCGTTTTTTTAGATAGGCCTAATCATACAGGAAACAAATATCATAAGATGCTTCGACTTTTTGCTTACACACGATAAAGTTTACAATTGAGGCTCTCTGATGATACTGGAAAATTTGTTAGGAATGCTTTTTTGTTCAAACTGTGGAGAAATTCGCTTTAGTGGGGCGCAATTTTCTGTCGCGACGCGAATTTTGCTTTAATGGGCGTAGAAAGGCCCTTTCAATCAATTTCCAGTTATTATCTGAATAGCCATGCGATGACGATGCTTCTCTGAAAACAAGAGGCCAAAATGTTTCTTTTCCTTTGTTTTATTCTATTGTGTTTAAAAAATCGCTTGCCGCGTCGCGTTCGGTGTGTTATGGCCTTAACGAGAAATAGATTTCGTCCATAGTAGATTTCGACTGAATCCTCTTCAAAGGCCTATAGTCTTACAGTATTTCAATTTGTGCATGGCTTTAGATTTAGTCCGATATGAACACAAACTTAACAGCCTACTAATATGAAGGCTACAATTTAAAGAATAGGGTCAATGGAGTTAGACCCCGTATGAACAATTTTTATACTAACTCGTCAGCAAAGGTTTTTGTCACTGCGTGATTAAGGTATTAAGATTCGTGTTACAACACAATGCAAATACAGTAGCCTCTATATTATTGACCATTCAGTTAAAATATTACAGCTTAAACTTTAGCATGTTTTTTTTTCTTCCCTTTTTTACTTTCTTTTTTCGATAGTCATTTTTTTTTTTTTTTGGTCTAAATGTATCTCTTTAACATTTTTTATCTTACCTAATAGCCCACTGTATACTTTTTTAAGTCTAAAATTTAGGATTGTCTACTCACCTTTGTAAGATACGGTACAGGCAAAGAGCATGGATATATGATTGTCATTTCCTGGTAATGAAATTCCCAGATTTAACTTTTTATTGACAAACCACATTTGGGATGCAATGAAATTATGTTTCAACTAAGCTTGATGATCCCTTCGTATATAAGATTTGTTAATAAATCTTGTATTGTCAAGTTAAAGCCAAGTCAATCAAAATAGACATATGTATGATGTACACATATTGCTTATGGGCAGATGGTTGTGGCAAAGGCCAGTTTTGTTATGAATAATACCAGTAGTTTTGCCAACTATATTGAAACAACTTTGCTAATTCCTGCCGGGATTGAGAATGATGGTCACATTTTATCCCTAAAAACAAATAATGATTGCTTATATGTGATGAAAAAACTTTTTAGTATTAATATAAAGAGGGATGGCAGGTGAATGGTCTCAAATCTACCATGGTGATTTTATAATGCATATCTCTTTAGGAAAAGTGTTTGCACCAGTCTTTGTAAAAGTTATTTAAAAAGATAATTGATTTTTCAGGTATATAGAACTTTACAGGTACTACACATAAGCATCTTAACCCTTACTCTACCACGCGGCGATATTATCGCCGTTTTGGGTGCCCCGTCTTTGGCCCCGCCTCCCGAGCGCATTTTCAAAATAGTGCTGGTAGAGTAAGGGTTAATCAACCCGCGACATATGCGCCAACCCGAAAACATAGGCAGCATGACCCCGGTGGGCGGCCCAGCGGGTCCCGAAAGCGGAAGGGGCCCGACTTTTCTGCCTGGAAGACAGAGGACCCTTCAATAATCACGCCTTGATTCTTACTCTACCACGCGGCGGTATTATCGCCGTTTTGGGTGTCTTTGGCCCCGCCTCCCGAGCGCATTTTCAAAATAGTGCTGGTAGAGTAAGGGTTAATCAACCTTCGACATATGCGCCAACCCGAAAACATAGGCAGCATGACCCCGGTGGGCGGCCCAGCGGGTCCCGAAAGCGGAAGGGGCCCGACTTTTCTGCCTGGAAGACAGAGGACCCTTCAATAATCACGCCTTGATTAACCCTTACTCTACCACGCGGCGATATTATCGCCGTTTTGGGTGCCCCGTCTTTGGCCCCGCCTCCCGAGCGCATTTTCAAAATAGTGCTGGTAGAGTAAGGGTTAATATTCTGATATTTGGCTTCTTACATAAATAATTTTCCTGTGAGTGTTTCACATTTTTGATAAAAATTTGGTCTTCCGGCATGCACAAAGTTTAGTGAGTGAATTCTTACTAAAGGCGAAAGAAGAGTATGCATGTATGTGCACTGTTTATATGCATTACACATTTCATACACTATAATTTAACACATAGCATACAAAACTGTACGTAAACATCTACACAAAGCTGAGTTGCCTAACAGGTAATTTAAGCAGAAGGAAAAAAAAACATTTGGATGATCATTTGTAGTCTGAGAATATGATGGGAGGGATAGGCCATGTCTATTTATTTGATTTATTTCACTCCTCTTTATACAGGAAAGCTCATTTAGCTGAAAGCTGGTTGAGATGAGGCCATGTTTACAATAAACTAACACATATAAAATTAAACTTGACATTAAAGATTGGCAAAAAAGGCAAATACAGCAAAAGTAACAATCAAACCATATATTAAGATTTAGGATAAAAACTGAGACATCTAAAGAAGATGTCCACTTTTCAAGTTTTTATGGCAGTGGGTCTACTATGTGGGTATAATATGTACATACATTACTTTATTTCAACTGTATCTCCTCATGAAGCTTGGTGTTGAATGTACTTTCAGTGGTGGAACACATAGGCCTAGCTTTGTTACTACATTAGCAGGTAATATTTGCAATCATTCAAATCATCAATTTTACTTTGTGTGATTTCTATAGTGACTTCAAAATATTGAATAGTAAACTGCTTAAAAAGTAAAGCGATTCTTGGCATTTAAATATATCATTTATAACCATCCTACATACGTATGATCTTATATCATTCAAAATAGTGCAAAATGAAACTTAAGTCAGTCAGTTGACTGCTTAGTTGAGAAGACACAAACAAGAAGTACACCCATAATAAAACTTATACACATTTACCAATCCCAGAGAAAAACCCCACATCAAATTCACATCTAGCTGTCTAGATTTGATATAATGCATAACCAGATAAAGACGAAATTCATTTGTATATAAAATGAACATTCAATCAATATGATATCTGCTTTGATGTGGTCATATCAAAAAATTATATATTGTTGATGCTTGCTTTCATTTTCGATGGCCTAACTGCAATGGGTTTATGGTGCAAATTAGCAGGTAGGCCTAGGCAGCCGCATACAGGCTGGCTGTAAAAATAGGCCCATATATGCAAGTTTTCGCTGATTCTAGTCCTACCCGGATTTACGAATTATATTCTACAAATATTTCATTTTGATTTAGGCCTAATTACAATCACCAAAAGACGGTGAGTTTTCACAGCGATTAACATAAGATAACATAAAATAGCAAGATGACGGGCTAAGAAGGGTTAGTCACCCCATAAAAATCCCGAACTAACGCCACCGCCATCACACACACACACACACACACACACAAAATCAAAGACGCCCAGAATTAATAAAGAACTTATCAATCTTGACTTTGAAATTGTAAACAGAATTGGAGCTAACTATCAACTCAGACTAACCATTCCACTCATTAACAACTCTTTGCGAAAAGCTAAAACGCCGAAAATCTATCCGTGAGAACTATTTTGTCAACTTCAAACTCTTACCACGTGTCACATGAGGATTAGCTGAAACAAATAAGAATTTAAAAACCTGAGTCACATCGCCACGTACTCTTCTTTACTCAAGCGTAGTCAAACCAAAAATTCGCAAAATCGATTCATAAGAGAGATTCCAAGTTACTTCGGGAATAAGTCTAGTAACTCTTCGCTGAACCTACTCCAAAATAAAGTTATCTTTCTCATAAAAGGCACTCCAAGCCTGAATAGCATACTCAAGGTGAGGCTTGACTAACGGCTTATACAAATTAAGAAATACAACTTCAGAACAACCTCTCTACCAAAAAAAACGCAAATTTCTTCTAATCAAACCAAGCATCAAATTTGCCCTTGCAGCTGCTAAAGCACACAGTTTAGAAGGCTTTAGATTGCTAGTATTGACAACACCTGATCCCTTTCTTGATTAACACAACCAAGATTTGAACCATTCTCACACACATACACTTTTATGAAGAATGACAAAGGTTCCCCTTTTGGAAATGAAAATTGCCCCATAATTACTGTCAAAGATGCAAGAACTGTATAGTAAAAAGTGAGCGCACAAAAACATTATAAAAGTGCACCTTTCAAAATGAAATGGCCCTTAATTACTGACCCAATTGTAGGAAACTGGCGATTTTTTCCAGCCCATGTACGGAGGTATCAGTTCCCACTGGGAAATTGCCCCTTTATAAAAAATGAAGTGCCCTTTCTACTTTTCTTTGTTATCTACAGACAGGGGGCGGACATATGCATATGTCTTGTGAAGTGTCCCTAATAGGCCATTCCTCCCCCTTCCCACACACACACACTTTTCCTACACCCTGGCTTTGTCCGCTCTTGGCGGTCCTGACTTTGATAATCCAAAGTCTCCATAGTCATCTCTATAAGGATTTTACAAAGGCCTGACATAATTTTCTACATTTGTACAGTGCATGGGACATCAAATCATGACATGTTAGAAGTACCCAAATAACATTCCGATAACTGATACAATTAATTCCAATTCCTGTGACATAAAGATTCGAGTAATTTTCCATTCTTGAGGCAATCCTGTATTATAATAATTTTCCCCACATGGGACTCATGTAGAGCACAATGAATATTCAATAGGCATATGATAATTTTACTGTGCAAACACGGTCAGATGGTACATTTTCTTATTTGTGATGTAACTTCCAAATTTCCGGAAAATGATTTACCAATTCTGAGCCTATTAATGTATTGAAAAGCAAAATTCTTCAGCTTTTTTTTTTTTTGGATAAAAGAACACAATATCTCCAAGAATTTTAAAGGCCAGTTCTCGTGTTAACGTGGACAAAACCATGCAATACATATTTTTGTTTTGTCTCCGCTTTTATTGTTCTCGATTTTCAATTAACCACAAATAAACTGATGCATAACATACATGAAAACAAGGTTGTAAAAACAGAAGAGATTTTATCAATTAAGATCAAGTTGCTATAGCATTTACCTGTTTAATCATAATGCATTTTGTAATAGAAATGATGAATCAGCAAGCACTTAAAAATTCTTCTAATCAGCTCAGTGCATTGCTTTAAAAATGGCTTCGAATTCATCATTGTAATTTCTCCTTTTCTTAATGATAAATATTCCAGTTTTAATGTTAATAGAAAAAATATACCTAAAAATTGAACTTGTGAGGGGTAGCATTTTATCTCTCGCATAGAGGATGAAAAAATTAATCGGATGATTTATATTTTGTGGATAGCCAAAAAAAATGATGTCTTTGGTGAAATCAAAATCAGAGTGAGAATAAATGAAATGCACTTTCCTAGAAATCAGTAACAAAAGAACAAGCCCCAAAATAAGTGGTCATAAGTTTAATCGCTTCTCTCACAGAAAGTACAAAAAGGAGAATCGACAATGCCAATTTTACAAAAGAAAATATTAATACCTGATATTCTGTGAATACAGCGAAACTGGAAGTTTTGAAATTTGGCGTTCCTAACGGCTTTAAAGGGTAATATAAAAATATATTTTCAACAAAGTAATTCATAACCAATGGAATGCCAATTTATAATTGCACTTAGCTTTTTGACAATACGTTGTTTGGCAAAACAGAATAGATGATTTTCCTTTGGGTTAAAACGGTTCATGAGATTCATTAAACAAACATCATCAGCAGTTAGCCCCACATTATCCTCATCAGGACTGCCTGTAGTATGTCAAAATATAATGTGAACGGAAAATTTCGGATACTGATTGCAAACAAATTCAGTGAAGCTTTCAATGAGCCATCACGATGGAAGAATTTCTTTAGACGGAAAATAGTAGCATCTAAGATTGACGAAAATTTATGCAACAGACTACAATTCAATGTTTCTGATTGGCAATCAGAGTGTTAAAATTATACGAGTAAAACTGATATTCATCAGCTCATTCTTATTTATTAGCGTAGTATTCCGGAAGTGGGGATGGGGCACTTGAATAAGAATGAGTAACACAATTGAAAATTGACCAACCACCTGCACATATGGCAGTATGGTAAGTTATGTGAGTGAAAGCATTTGGTGGGGGTCCAACCATGACAGTGGAGTACATGGTTAGCCTCAAGTTTTTATCACGTGTGTGGGTTTGTGTGTAAAGAGGGTCCAAGAATGATTTTTGATATCAAGCCTTAAAAAAGTGACGGTGGTGGCGGTCCGAAGGACCTTAACGTTATTTCTTAAAAGTAGGTGCCCCTGACCCTTCTATCTCTCAGGCTTCCCATCATTAAGCCATTTAATGTTGCAATGTATCAAATCTGAAAACCTGTAAAGCACCCATGATCCTAATATTCTAAAGTATCTTTATATATGGTAAAAAAAAAAAAAAGCAAGTCAATTCGGCACAAAACCAACTTGGCACAGATCAACTCGGCACGTACCGAGTTTTTATATACCAACTCGGCACAGTGCCGAGATAGGCACGGTCGAATCAGCACAGGTGTAGACATACCAACTCGGTACAGTGGTGGGTTGGTGTCGGGTTAGTAGTTTAGAAAGAAAAAAATTATAAAATGAAAAATTATAATTAACGTGTAATTCATTGTAGAATATTGTCAGACAGTTGAGGAGAGGAATCTAATTCATCTAGTTAAAGTTTTCAATAGTAATTGTTAATTTATTAGCCTTGCTCATTTTTTAAAGTAACTGTATGCCTATGTTTCTTTTTTGAGTTTCCAGTTTGTTTTCTTTTTCATGTTTTAGCGATTTAATGGACTTTGGGTAGTAAAGCTGTGACTGAACGGTGTTCATATTTTCGGGCTTTAATGGTTAACTGTTTCATTTTTCTCTCTTTTAAAGCAAAGCTGCGCCTCGAGAGAGAGAGTTGAACACACAATTACAATGACGGGGTCGTCGCCTGCGTATTCGGTTATGATAGTAATAATGCTATCACGAAACGCTTAATACGACCCGGACGAGAACACAGGTACGACTTACGGACAGACATAACATCGGCAACCAAGTCAATGTCCACGGCCTTTGATAACCAGTTGTGGTGCACTGGCGTGTCTACCCACCCCAGGATTGAACCCGGGGCCTTGTGGTCTGTAGACAGGTATGATAACCGCTACACCACAGTAGGTAGATAAAGCTGCGCCTCATTTCCCTTTTCGTTTATGAGGTTGTATGGGTTATTACTACCAGTACAGTAATTCCCGGGGGACAGGGAAACATTCCCCCCCCCCCACTTTTCCGTAGATTTTTTTAAAATCAGTACATTTCTGGAACATTTGCCTCTTGTCCAACCCCCCTTCCCCCACATCAATTTTTGGATAAGAGGCCATGTCCCTGTCACAAGGTGTCATAGTTAAGCTGGAAAATAAACCAATTTGAGGGGGAGGGGGATGAGGATGGGTGGGAGGGGTAACCTGGTATAGTGCTTGCTAACGCAACAGACAACGGCGGACAGACAAATGGCTTGAGCTTTTAAACGTCTATTCTTCCAATGACAATCTCTTTCTCAGTATGATATTCATGCAGAAAACAATACAAATAATAATGAATAGAAGGAACATGTATATACACACCTATTAGCTCCGCTCTTACTTCTGTGCTTGATTCCGCTTTCTTAAACTAATCGCTCATATGCGTGGACTTTACCACTCAGCTATAACTGCATAAGCTAAACCCTATTTCTTCGGCTTTTCGTTAACTGTTTCGTTGGCTATTTCGTTGCTACTTCTTTGCTATTTCGTTGCTACTTCTTTGCTATTTCGTTGCTACATCTTTGCTACATCTTTGCTATTTTGTTGGCTACTTCTTTCTTATTTCGTTGGATAATTATTTGCTATTTCGTTGGCTACTTCTTTGTTATTTCGTTGGCTACTTCTTTGCTATTTCGTTGGCTACTTCTTTGCCATTTCGTTGGCTACTTCTTTGTTATTTCGTTAGATAATTATTTGCTATTTCCTTGGCTACTTGTTTGTTATTTCGTTGGCTACTTTTTGTTATTTCGTTAAATACTTCTTTGCCATTTCGTTGGCTACTTTGTTATTTCTTTGTTATTTCGTTGGCTACTTCTTTGCTATTTCGTTGGCTACTTCTTTTGCCATTTCGTTGGCTACTTCTTTGCCATTTCGTTGGCTACTTCTTTGTTATTTCGTTAAATAATTATTAGCTATTTCGTTGGCTACTTCTTTGTTATTTCGTTGGCTACTTCTTTGCTATTTCGTTGGCTACTTCTTTGCCATTTCGTTGGCTACTTCTTTGTTATTTCGTTGGCTACTTCTTTGCTATTTCGTTGGCTACTTCTTTGCCATTTCGTTGGCTACTTCTTTGTTATTTCGTTAGATAATTATTAGCTATTTCGTTGGCTACTTCTTTGCCATTTCGTTGGCTACTTCTTTGTTATTTCGTTAGATAATTATTTGCTATTTCGTTGGCTACTTCTTTGCTATTTCGTTGGCTACTTCTTTGCTATTTCGTTGGCTACTTCTTTGCTATTTCGCTTACTACTTCTTTGTTATTTCGTTGCTACTTCTTTGCTATTTCGTTTGCTATTTCGTTGGGTACTTCTTTGCTATTTTCGTTTGCTACTTTTTTGCTATTTCGTTGGCTACTTCTTTGCTAGTTCTACATTTATAGTTTTGCCACCCTAAAGAGGATTGTTTTCCCTTAAAAATGTAATCCTGGCCACGTCACTGGGCACAGGGGGCGAAGCATTCGAAAGCTCTGCAGGATTTTTGTATTTTAGTGATGCCCCAACATGGCGGCTTAAAGTCGTACAAAAACTTGAAAAATTAAATTGATGAGAAGAAGAAACTTTGAATTATAGCGTTAAAATCTATACTGAGTCATAAACATTTGGTTTACGGTATTTGTAACTTCAGGCAGAGAAAAAATGTCCTGTAAAAATTCGGACAAAATCGTAGGTCCAGGGGGTGAAATCCTGTTAGGCAGTTAAGGGTTCATGATTGACTTCCCAGCATGACTTAAAGTCGAACAAAAACTTTGATTGAATTGATGAGAAGAAGAAAGTTTTAAATTATAAAGTTAAAATCTATACTGAGCTATAAACATTCCGGCCACTATATTTCTAAATAGGCACAGAAGAAATTTCCCTCATAACTGAGAAATTTCGTGGGGTCTAGGGACGAAGCCCTGGTAGGAAGTCGAGAAGCGAAGTCCCTTGAAGTTCTGAAGATTTCTTGTTTTTGATGTCCCAAAATACATGGCCTTAAATCAAACACAGGAAAAAAATTCAATTAAATTCAATTGATGAAAACACGAAAATTGTCGTCTAGTTTTCCTGGTTGTATATTCAGATAGCTTTCTAACTGCCTAATCTGTAATTCAAAATATAGACACGTTGTGTTTGGCACACGAGACTGGCAGTTGTTGTAGTCAGCGTCCGGCTGCTTAAGTTTAATTGGCGTCATCTCCATATTAAGGGAGTCCGAAAGTGAAGAAAAAAAAGAAAAAAAAATCATAACATAAAAGAAGTTTCTATTTGCCACCAATTTTGACATGCCTTAATTTACATGATAATGTAGTCTGAGACCGTATTCTTACCATTTGGATACGCGGGAATTTTAAACATGTTAAACCGACGCGAATATATGAAGGAACAAAGAGACCGACACAACAGCGGAGTAAAGCCGATATTTTAACGTGCGTTTTTACATACTCAAAAAGGAGAATATATCTGAATATTTATTTACTTCAACCTCAAAATGACAGACCTAAACTGCCGAGTTCCCACAAGAAAGGATCATGTAAAAACAAGTAAACTTTATCATACTTTACAAAATTGCAGACATAAGATATCATCTTTCCTCTTGCATCTTTTCAGAAAATAAACGTTGGACCAGGCTTGCTACCCAGTCGCTTGTCAGACCCCGAATGCATGTGTGCCCCATTTCCCACAATTAGACATGAATCATAATTTGATGCAACAGCGTTAACTGGTTTACCTTAGTATGATTCTTGCAACACGAGGGTGGAACAGCAATTCTTTCAAGAGCCGTCCAATATTTATAACAGGCATCAAAGTCGATTCAATCAAGTTGTGAGTATTTTTTCAGACCCGCATTGGGTGACCACTTTCCTCCATCCTCTCAAAAAAGTCATCAAGTAAAAATAGAAAGATCAGAATTAGTGATTTAGAATGTTAGTAATTGAAAATAGAAGGTGTAATTTAATTAGAATCGCAATCACATACTGTCCACAATGCTTAGCAATTCATCAAGTTAACACCCTCCGCTCCCTCTTTTGTACTTTGTTTAAAAGCATAACTATATAACAGTATAACGTGGAAGCAGTTTGGTAATAAGGGAGAGGGGGAGGGTGAAATGTTGCGAAAACAGCCTCAGTGGGGAAAATAGAGGAAAGAGGCTTAGCCAGGGGGTGGAAGGTTGAGGGAAGAGCCTTAGTCGGGAAGGGTGGAAAGTTGCGGAAACAGCCTTTGCTGGGGACGGTGTAAAGTTGTGGGAACAGCTATTGCCGGGGAGGATAGAATGTTGAGAGAACAGCCTTAAAGTAGAGGGCGCAGGGAATTCTTAGGTTTTAAAATGCGTTTAAATTCGCTTTTAAAAATGTATTCTGGGTTATATTACTAACGTAAGCCAGCCAGGGGTAGAATAAAGGGTGAGGAGGGGGGAGGTGTCGTCTGGGCGAACGAACCAAATTTTGTTGAGAAAGTGCCCTTTTGAAATCTAAAAATAAAATAAGCAACCCGTAATTTAATAGATTGTTGCCTTTTTATCAGAACTTTGTACGAAAAACAACCACCCTCTCCCCCTCCCTTTAAAATTCATGGCTACGGCAAGGGCGTAGATCCAGTTGTTAAAGTGGGAGGATGTTTTTTGTGGGAGGACTAAGTTTTCCGCGTTAGCGGCAATGCAAGCGCGAAGCTCTCCGACAGGCGTGGGCTCCATGGGCCCACTTAAGGGCCCTGGTGGGGTCCAGTGGCAAAATTCCGGTGGGATTCGAGGCGGCGGAAGAAGGTCCTGGATTATTCAATATATTAGGGCTAAAATTGGCCCAAAAATAAGATCAAAAGATGCTCAGGCCCAAACACATTTACCGATAAAAGCTGTAGAAAACAGGCTGTACTCTGAAATTTGAGTCCAAAATAATTAAAAGTTATTCTTAATAACAAACAGGTTTATTCAATTTTAGGTATCGATTGCGAGATAAATAATACTTTTCTTAATTTTACTGAATGGCAAATCTTGCATCATGAAAACAATGTATCAACAATCTATACTTAAAATCTGCATTGATATGACCTTAAACATCATTACATCAAACTAACTATAGAAGGTCTGAGATTTAATTGCTAATATGCTAAAGAGAAATATGCTGAAGTTCCTTTTGGTAGGCAATTAAGATACACAACTAAAAACAGAACACAGCAATTACTTAAAAACCATTGTGTGACACATGTGGCAGGAGGACGAACAAATTTATCTCATTTATAATAGCCCACCGATATGCAAAAAATATAAACAATATTTTGGATCTTTGAAGAGATTATAAATACAATTTGCAATAAATAATTCAAATATATAATGATTTTCAAATAGTGGATCACTCGGTCAATTTATCAGCACTGCCAATACCATTGCTATGACTTTCCACTTTTCAGCATTAATGATTCGCCGCAAACAGTTCGTTAAATCCAACAACCCAGTATTACTTGTGCAGAATTAATTATTTAAACAAAATGTTTTCCTAGTCAAGATCAGCCTGCCACAAAATTATATGAAATAAACAAATGAATAAGTTAAAAATGAAATAAAAACATGGCTTATTCTCTTATATTACAATAAAATATATCAAATGGGGTGGCATCATACTTTCCTCGACTGGGGGGGGGCGGGGGATTTTTGCCAATATTTCATATACCCATGTGTGCAAAATTTACCACACCTTCCCCGATAACCTAAAAACGGAAGGGGTTTAAGGTACTCAACGGAGATGGGGGGCTGTAGCCTACCTCTAATAACTGGGCCACCCTGCTCAAGAGTGTATAAGACTGAAAATAACATTGATGAATGAATGTTCCATTTCAAACATATTATACATTGCCAAAAGTACTTCGACGAATGTTTGATTGAGAAATAAAATCTTAAAAAGGTCAGCGACATCAACATTATCAAGTTCATGCTTATGCCCATGAGTGACGCATACTGAGCCTTTTCTGAGTCATTGTTGATCTCAACCAAGTTTTTTAACGTCGTAGCGCTGAAAAACTACGTTCGCATTCGCAGGATGTGACTGGACGGACACACAAGAAGTAATGTTATTAGTATCTGAACTTGAGAAAACAATGCCCTAGTTTCACTAGACATTACTTGGTGTGCCATTTTGCCATCACGCAGACTCCTGGCCCTAGCAGAGTGATGAAACATGGCCATCTTATCACCAGAACATCCTTATTTAGTTCCTCTGGTGATATACGGTAATCGTTCCCAATTTCTCAATCAAATAACAGAAGCGGCATAAAGCATTTATTTTAGTAATTAAACATGGGGCGGTATCATCAGCAAAAGTGTGTGTGTGGGGGGGTATCCTACCCCCTAGATCTTTGCCATTGGAGCTTACGGGCCTGACAGTGTGACGTTAACGTTAAACTCTTACTTATATTATCATACAAAAACATTAAGTTTAATGTTAGAATGGGGTTATGGAAAAAGTATCAAGTAATGTTAATTTGTGTGCTAGATTGTCTAGGCTGACGAAACGTCCATTTTTCGTGCTGGAGTTAGTTTTAATGTTAGGCCAAGCAATAGGCCTAGCGTTAATCTTCCAATTTAATTGCATTCGATTCTCGGTTCTTGCATGTCTTGAGGCAAAATCTACGTAAAAAGATCAGTAAAAAAAGATTAAATCTAACGTTAATATTTCCGTTTGAAAAATATAAAAAAAACTAGTCGATGACGGCAGTGTTTACAATTTTAGCCTGTGAATTGAAGTTGTCGGCCTGGTTGCTTACGTAACAACTTTGATTGACAGGCCGGAACTACTTCCACACTTCAGCACAGGATAATCAACAGGTTATTGCAATGATGTATATAGAGCATATATGAACAACACGTTCAGTGACGTATAGCTAGATTTTTTTTTTCATCTCGGGGTCAAAAATATGAAATACATCATGTCGGGATATGCTACTCATAATCTAAAACATGCTTATATTCTTTCTTTCTCGAATCGATTGTCCTACAATTTTTTTTAAATTAATTCATGGATCATTTGCACTTTCAAATTGAACACTAATGGATTATCAAAAAATGTATTGGCCGAAGAAATGCAACCCCCTCCCCCTCCCGTCTTCTAGCCAAGGACGGTAGCCTCCTTGGTGCGTATGCATGGAATCGTGCAATATACAAATTCGAAACTCATGAGAATCTCAGTTATTTAGAGATTTCTGGTTTATCCAAAATAACATTTCACATAATAGTGCATAGAGTTCTCTTACAAAATCATTAATAATATTTATGGTATAAAGCGGATCAAAAATGTGCATAACAAAAGCATTCTAACTATGCGCCTGGTACAGCGCGTTATCTGGAATGCTAAGTTAGAATTCAGTTGGCGCACCGATTCGGCTGGCGCACCGATTCGGCTGGCGCACCGATTCGGCTGGCGCACCGATTCGGCTGGCGCACCGATTCGGCTGGCGCACCGATTCGGCTGGCGCACCGATTCGGCTGGCGCACCGATTCGGCTGGCGCACCGATTCGGCTGGCGCACCGATTCGGCTGGCGCACCGATTCGGCTGGCGCACCGATTCGGCTGGCGCACCGATTCGGCTGGCGCACCGATTCGGCTGGCGCACCGATTCGGCTGGCGCACCGATTCGGCTGGCGCACCGATTCGGCTGGCGCACCGATTCGGCTGGCGCACCGACGATTCGGCTGGCGCACCGACGATTCGGCTGGCGCACCGACGATTCGGCTGGCGCACCGACGATTCGGCTGGCGCACCGACGATTCGGCTGGCGCACCGACGATTCGGCTGGCGCACCGACGATTCGGCTGGCGCACCGACGATTCGGCTGGCGCACCGACGATTCGGCTGGCGCACCGACGATTCGGCTGGCGCACCGACGATTCGGCTGGCGCACCGACGATTCGGCTGGCGCACCGACGATTCGGCTGGCGCACCGACGATTCGGCTGGCGCACCGACGATTCGGCTGGCGCACCGACGATTCGGCTGGCGCACCGACGATTCGGCTGGCGCACCGACGATTCGGCTGGCGCACCGACGATTCGGCTGGCGCACCGACGATTCGGCTGGCGCACCGACGATTCGGCTGGCGCACCGACGATTCGGCTGGCGCACCGACGATTCGGCTGGCGCACCGACGATTCGGCTGGCGCACCGACGATTCGGCTGGCGCACCGACGATTCGGCTGGCGCACCGACGATTCGGCTGGCGCACCGACGATTCGGCTGGCGCACCGACGATTCGGCTGGCGCACCGACGATTCGGCTGGCGCACCGACGATTCGGCTGGCGCACCGACGATTCGGCTGGCGCACCGACGATTCGGCTGGCGCACCGACGATTCGGCTGGCGCACCGACGATTCGGCTGGCGCACCGACGATTCGGCTGGCGCACCGACGATTCGGCTGGCGCACCGACGATTCGGCTGGCGCACCGACGATTCGGCTGGCGCACCGACGATTCGGCTGGCGCACCGACGATTCGGCTGGCGCACCGACGATTCGGCTGGCGCACCGACGATTCGGCTGGCGCACCGACGATTCGGCTGGCGCACCGACGATTCGGCTGGCGCACCGACGATTCGGCTGGCGCACCGACGATTCGGCTGGCGCACCGACGATTCGGCTGGCGCACCGACGATTCGGCTGGCGCACCGACGATTCGGCTGGCGCACCGACGATTCGGCTGGCGCACCGACGATTCGGCTGGCGCACCGACGATTCGGCTGGCGCACCGACGATTCGGCTGGCGCACCGACGATTCGGCTGGCGCACCGACGATTCGGCTGGCGCACCGACGATTCGGCTGGCGCACCGACGATTCGGCTGGCGCACCGACGATTCGGCTGGCGCACCGACGATTCGGCTGGCGCACCGACGATTCGGCTGGCGCACCGACGATTCGGCTGGCGCACCGACGATTCGGCTGGCGCACCGACGATTCGGCTGGCGCACCGACGATTCGGCTGGCGCACCGACGATTCGGCTGGCGCACCGACGATTCGGCTGGCGCACCGACGATTCGGCTGGCGCACCGACGATTCGGCTGGCGCACCGACGATTCGGCTGGCGCACCGACGATTCGGCTGGCGCACCGACGATTCGGCTGGCGCACCGACGATTCGGCTGGCGCACCGACGATTCGGCTGGCGCACCGACGATTCGGCTGGCGCACCGACGATTCGGCTGGCGCACCGACGATTCGGCTGGCGCACCGACGATTCGGCTGGCGCACCGACGATTCGGCTGGCGCACCGACGATTCGGCTGGCGCACCGACGATTCGGCTGGCGCACCGACGATTCGGCTGGCGCACCGACGATTCGGCTGGCGCACCGACGATTCGGCTGGCGCACCGACGATTCGGCTGGCGCACCGACGATTCGGCTGGCGCACCGACGATTCGGCTGGCGCACCGACGATTCGGCTGGCGCGACGATTCGGCTGGCGCACCGACGATTCGGCTGGCGCACCGACGATTCGGCTGGCGCACCGACGATTCGGCTGGCGCACCGACGATTCGGCTGGCGCACCGACGATTCGGCTGGCGCACCGACGATTCGGCTGGCGCACCGACGATTCGGCTGGCGCACCGACGATTCGGCTGGCGCACCGACGATTCGGCTGGCGCACCCGATTCGGCTTCGGCTGGCGCACCGACGATTCGGCTGGCGCACCGACGATTCGGCTGGCGCACCGACGATTCGGCTGGCGCACCGACGATTCGGCTGGCGCACCGACGATTCGGCTGGCGCACCGACGATTCGGCTGGCGCACCGACGATTCGGCTGGCGCTGGCGCACCGACGATTCGGCTGGCGCACCGACGATTCGGCTGGCGCACCGACGATTCGGCTGGCGCACCGACGATTCGGCTGGCGCACCGACGATTCGGCTGGCGCACCGACGATTCGGCTGGCGCACCGACGATTCGGCTGGCGCACCGATTCGGCTGGCGCACCGACGATTCGGCTGGCGCACCGACGATTCGGCTGGCGCACCGACGATTCGGCTGGCGCACCGATTCGGCTGGCGCACCGACGGGCTGGCGATTCGGCTGGCGCACGACGATTCGGCTGGCGCACCGACGATTCGGCTGGCGCACCGATTCGGCTGGCGCACCGATTCGGCTGGCGCACCGACGATTCGGCTGGCGCACCGATTCGGCTGGCGCACCGATTCGGCTGGCGCACCGATTCGGCTGGCGCACCGATTCGGCTGGCGCACCGACCTATTCAGCTGGCGCACCTATTCAATGAAGCAATATAGACGTTTCCTTGGCTTTTCTTTTTGATGCTGAAAGCAAATTTTCACGTGTCACAATTTTTAAAGAGTGTACAGCCATGACGAGGGGCCCAGATAGTGATATCTTATACATTATACAATTTCTTTTTTATTTGCATTGTCATGACCAGTGCATTAAATCTAGATAATGTACTAACTTCATTATTTGATGCATTCTGATTTTACAACAACAGGTAATTTGTTTTTGTTTTTTAATAAAGCGAAAAAATATAGGTAATCTTTTCTCGTTTTCATTCTTTTTAGTTGTTCTTAAATACATTTTTTTTTTTTTTTTAAATATGAATGTTTTGGCATCGTCTTTATATACGCATTTAATCCACTGTTCAAAGGACTATGTACTCGCGAACGGCCCCCTAAAATCGAGCCATTGAGTCCACTCGAACCACGCACTTAGCAGTGTAATGCACTGGGCAGCTCTTTGCTCTGCCTCAACATGAATCTTTAACTAATATCAACGCTACTGGGAAGGAAAGGGGACCTATTCCTTCCCAGGAGATCGCTCTTCCCACTTTTCCCACAGAAAATTTTGCATGGGCGACATATTTTGTGCGATAGTTATGAACATAGACAAAGCTACCACTATCTTTTCCCGCGTTCTCCGGTTAATCAAGAAGCTGCAGTGACTTGCAAATTTCAGAATCTGTAGAAAATGAATGTAACTTGGAAATTAACGGATAGGTCTTTACATAGACACTACAGGTGCGTATATGGCCCTGCAAACCCCAGCATTTTGAAGGCTGATGTCGTTCTAAATTCAGTTTGATATTCAGACACTCAAATTGGGGTGTTACGAAACAGAGACCTCGAAAAGAGAGACCTTGAAATCAGAGACCCTGGTATACGAAAACAGAGACCCTGGTATATACGAAAAGAGAGGCCCAAAGTACGAAAACAAAGATTATGGTATACGAAAACAGAGACCCCTATACATATACGAAAACAGAGACCTTGATTTGCGAAAACAGAGACCCAAAGTAAGGAAACAGTAACCCTGGTATACGAAACAGATACCCTGGTATACGAAAACAGAGACCCAAAGTACAAAAACAGAGACCCTGATATACGAAAACAGAAACTCAAAAGTACGAAAACAGAGACCCTGGTATAGGAAAGCGGGCCAGTGAACCCCACAACGATGTGGCGTACGCTTCGCGTCCGCAGTACCACCATGGGTGGTTCACTTGTACATAACATGTAATGCCCCCCCTTCCCCCAATGAATTTGTTTTAGCGGCACCACTGTTCATAGAGAGGGAAATGATTTTTTCCGCAAGCAGTTAAATATATGTGCTGATTGTGCTCTGTACTTATACACAGACAAATTTGTAAGACACCCCTAACACACCACACACAGTTACACACACTTACACGCGCGCGCGCACACACACGTGCACACACATACGACCATTTCATTATGTTAAAGAAAATTTGTATAAATCTCTTAAAAAAATTCTTAACTTTTTTTGATCGATCATGATATTTCTCGATGTAACGGTATATGGTAGGTCCAGGCGAGGAAGGGGACGGGGAAGGAAGGGGAAGGGGAAGGAAGGAGAGGGGGGGGGCGAAGGCCCCAGAAGCTCTATATTTGTCTTGATTTTAATGCCTTAATTTAAAATCAAAAACAAGTTCAAAAATTCAATTGATAAAAAGAACTTTTTTAATTGATAATCGCACCAGATAATAAATCGGTAACCGCACCAGTTAAGAAATTTGTTGTGTTAAGCATAAGGCAAAGAAGAAATTTACCTCTGGCGGAGGCAAAGCCTAGGAATGTCACAGAAATTTGGTATTAACAAAGCTTAATTCTTATGAAATGTATGCAAATGACTTCCTTTGTTACATGCACCAACAGCGAATTTCACGTGGGGCCCAAGGGGTGAAGTCCTAAGAATTAGCAGTCAGAAATTTAGTGTTAGAACAAAGTTATTTCTGATCAATTGTATGCTGCAATTTGCAAATGACTATTTTCTGATTTGATGTTGCATATCTGCACATGTTTCAAAACCAAATTTTCATGGTTCAAACTTTCAAGTTTTCACCCGTTGGGAGAACCATGCGAACCATGACTAAAAGCATGTGGTTCCTGGAGACAGGGAAGCATTCAATTGTTCAACTTCTCCAACGCTCCCTTTCAGTTTGAAAATTTAAGTACGTATAGCTTTTTCAAGTTTTGTAAATTCGCTGTTTTAATGATATTGTGCAATGCTGAAAAAATGTCCAGTTTACGGAGGCAACCTTTGCAGCTTTGCTCCTTCACTCGAGCCCACTTCGTTGGTAAGAATTTCGGTCCAGTTTAACTATATAAGTCGTTTACCTAACGCTTATTTATTTAATAATTTAATGGAATTCAAAATGTTGACTCTTACGCATTATGTAAAAATAACGTAAGCGAAACATTTTTACATTTGTCTCTGGGAGTGTTCATTTTCCCCGTTTCAGTTTAAATAATACCCAGGGGCAAGTGATGCTACACATGTTAAATCATAATAACAGATAACTAGTTTTTATACAAATCTGACAAATAGGCAAGCTTTTAATAAACAAAGAAAAAACAAAAAATGTATATGGAAGGCAAAAGTGGGAAAAACATCAGATTTTTCCAAACAAAATCATTTTCTGGGAGTTGCAACAATCTCAATAACTTGAAATAATTCGAAAGACAAAAAACATGTATATTTCACTACCCTCTTCCCCTCTCATCCCCTCTCCCCGATTTCTTTTTCGGATTTTCGTTTATCAGGGTCTCTGTTTTCGTATACCAGGGTCTCTGTTTTCGCATACCAGGGTCTCTGTTTTTGTATACTAGGTCTTTGTATTCGTACCTTGTGTCTCTGCTTTCGTATACCAGGTTCTCTGTTTTTGTATACCAGGGTTTCTGTTTTCGTATATCAGGGTCTCTGTTTTCGTATACCAGGTCTCTGTTTTCGTTCTTTGGGTCTCTGTTTTCGTTCTTTAGGTCTCTGTTTTTGTATACCAGGGTTCTCTGTTTTCGTATACCAGGGTCTCTGTTTTCGTACTTTGAGTCTCTGTTGTCGTATAGCAGGGTCTCTGTTTTCGTATAACAGTGTCTCTGTTTTCCTACTTTGGGTCTCTGTTTTCGTTCTTTAGGTCTCTGTTTTCGTATACCAGGGTCTCTGTTTTCGTATACCAGGGTCTCTGTTTTCGTATATACCAGGGTCTCTGTTTTCGTATATCAAGGTCTCTGTTTTCGTATATCAGGGTCTCTGTTTTCGTATACCAGGGTCTATGTTTTCGTACTTTGGGTCTCTGTTTTCGTATATATCAGGGTTTCTGTTTTCGTATACCAGGGTCTCTGCTTTCGTATACCAGGTCTCTGTTTTTGTAATTTGGGTCTCTGTTTTCGTATATACCAAGGTCTCTGTTTTCGTACGTTGGTTCTCTATTTTCGTATATCAGGGTCTCTGTTTTCGTATACAAGGGTCTCTGTTTTCGTATCAGAGTCTCTGTTTTCGTATATCAGGGTCTCTGTTTTCTTAAACCAGGTCCCTGTTTTCGTAATTTGGGTCTCTTTTTTCGTATACAAGGGTCTCTGTTTTCGTATCAGGGTCTCTGTTTTCGTATCAGGGTCTCTGTTTTCGTACTGTGGGTCTCTGTTTTCGTTTATTATCAGGATCTCTCTTTTCGTATATCAGGGTCTCTGTTTTCGTATATCAGAGTTTCTGTTTTCGTATATCAGAGTCTCTGTTTTCGTATATCAGGGTTTCTGTTTTCGTGTATCAGGGTTTCTGTGTTCGTATATCAGGGTCTCTGTTTTCGTATATCAAAGTCTCTGTTTTCGTATATCAGTCTCTGTTTTCGTATATCAGGGTTTCTGTTTTCGTATATCAGGGTTTCTGTTTTCGTATATACCAGGGTCTCTGTTTTCGTATATCAGGGTCTCTGTTTTCGTAAATCAGTCTCTGTTTTCGTATATCAGGGTCTCTGTTTTCGTATATGAGGGTTTCTGTTTTCGTATATCAGGGTTTCTGTTTTCGTATATCAGGGTTTCTGTTTTCGTATACCAGGGTCTCTGTTTTCGTACTTTAAGTCTCTGTTTTCGTATATGAGGGTTTCTGTTTTCGTATATGAGGGTTTCTGTTTTCGTATATCAGGGTTTCTGTTTTCGTATATCAGGGTTTCTGTTTTCGTATATCAGGGTCTCTGTTTTCGTATATCAGGGTCTCTGTTTTCGTATACCAGGGTCTCTGTTTTCGTACTTTAAGTCTCTGTTTTCGTATATGAGGGTTTCTGTTTTCGTATATGAGGGTTTCTGTTTTCGTATATGAGGGTTTCTGTTTTCGTATATCAGGGTTTCTGTTTTCGTATACCAGGGTCTCTGTTTTCGTACTTTAAGTCTCTGTTTTCGTATATGAGGGTTTCTGTTTTCGTATATGAGGGTTTCTGTTTTCGTATATGAGGGTTTCTGTTTTCGTATATCAGGGTCTCTGTTTTCGAGTGAGTCTCGGGTCTCTATTTTTGAGTCTCTGTTGTCATAACACATACTCGAGTTAATAATAATTTTTTAACCGCATTTCATGAATTAATGTTTTTTCAATGTGTTTATTTTGTATAATTACATAAAAGATCCAAAAATATTTCTGGTGGGGATGCCGAGAAATAATTCCCCTAGAAGTTCTGAGAAGTTCCAGAAATTTATAAGGTGTTTTGTGTTAGAAATTCACATTTTGACGCTGAAGAATTAGAAATTGTTCGAATTCTGAAGTCTGCCACAGATTAATGGAAATTTTCAAACATTTTATATTTCATTATCATTCCATTGAGTTTTTTGCGTTTGTTTTGTTTTATGTTATATTTTCATGAATAGGTAATTATGTTTCTAGCCCTCTGATTGGTTGAAATCATTCGAAACCGGTCTCAATGAACAAATTTTACCAGTCAATGATAGTAAAAAGAATTGATCAACATGATTAAATCCAGATTTCGTGAGAATGACTTTACCATTCTAAGGAATACAGAAGCCGTATTAATGGGTCGAAAAGTTACTCAAAATGACTTAAACAAAATAGCTCAGATTTACCAAATCAACAAGACAGAACTTGAGAGTGAGGTGTACAGGAGCTTGGTGCACCGACATGACGATTGGTATAAGGCAGCCATGGCAAAACAGATCCTAAATAATGAACACTTGACATCCTCTTCCCCTCTTATTGGGGAGCACTTTCAATTTTGCAAAGCGCAAAATGTGAAAGCGGGTTCTGCCTTCCTTTTGAAAATTATCAAGAGTTTATCGGTCTATACCGACTTTTTCGGTATTGTGCGAGAGTTCGTTTTCCTACTTGAAGCGGCTGAAATCATATTGCAGAAGCACCATGCATCAGCAAGATTGACAGGATTGGCGATGCTTATGATAGAAAGAGGAAGAGAATTGGACGTGGATGAAATCATAGATTCGTTTGCAAAAAGAAAATGCCCGCTGTTTGAATTTTGAAAAATAAGCTGCGCTATTTGCATTTCTAGTGTTTTTTAGTATCAGATTATTTGACAATCATATTTGAATGTTTAAAACCAAAGTGCTCTAAAATTTGTCTGGGGGAAACCCGAAATAAAAGATTCACTTAGATCTAAAATGAAATGTAGTGTATTGTAAGCCTCAGTAAAGCAACATTACCCATGTAAATAACGAATAAAAAGCGGAATATGTTTCGACAAGATGCAAAGCAAATCTACTATAAAGATGAAGCAACATTCAAATTTCGATAAAATAGGGATTAAACGGTAAGATTCATTAAGCAGTAAAGTAACAACTCAGTTTTGTCAGATTTTGACTGTCACACTTTGATCTTTATCAAATCAATCCTTTTATGAAATCAATCATTTTATTACTGGATATAAAATGGATGTTATTCTGTTATGCAGAGTTTAAATTAGCATTGCGAAGTAAGATTAAAACAAAAAAGTAGCATAAATTCTTAAATTCTTTCGTCTAGGGTCCAAGAATGCATGTTAATTCATCAAATTCAAGTTTCTCCTGTACTAATACGGTAATAACTTTAAATGAAAAATGTTGGAAATTAGCTAAACAAAAAATTGTAAAACTTTTAAAGTTGTATTTATTTTTTTGTCAAAAAATCCTGCCGCCTGATGGTTTTTTTTTTTACATGTACCCTCCTCTAGTCCAAAAAAGCTGAATGCGGTTTTCCCCCTTCCCCCAATCATATGCATCATACCCCGCTGCTCGTAACTTTCACAAAAAAAGTAAAATTTGCTCTGCATTCTTCTTTATTATAATACAAATTTACGTCCATAGCCTATAGCCTTAATAACTGTTTTTGAGAAAATGAGTGACTTCAAATCAAGTTTTTGATGCTGTCTTACTGATTATATTCATATAAATCTTAAATAATTTTAGCAAAACATAAGAAATATTAGAAACTAAAAACTAAACTAAAATCGTTTCTTTGCCTTCTCGCTTGACATTATTACAAACTGACCCTGAAAAGAACATGTAACACTGCCAATACACATGGAGGATAGGCGAAAGTGTCCTCAATTAAACCCTTACTACAGTTGCAATTTAACATGGTTACGGTCTCGATCCGCTCAAACCCCATGATGACGTCATACTCAGTCTGAAATGAAATTTATTAACCAGGCACCCTGATATTTATTCCCTAAATGTATATACACTATAGTGTAACTCAGACCTCCCAAAACCGGAAAGTTACAAAAACATTCAGCGTTTTCAGGTTTTAGCTTAATATCTCTTTCAATGATTGAAGGGTGTAAGCCAGGGGACTGTGGCCCCTGAGAATTTTTCAAGGAGGGCAAGTACCATTTCCCCTCCCCTCCCCTAATTGATGGAATTTGGGGAATTTGTCCAACGAATTGATTTTGAAGAGTCAGATTCCATAGCTTTTATTCTTCTGGAAATTTTCAATTTTCGGGAAATGTCCTTAATTTTCGTAAAATTTTTGTAAACTTTTCGTGAAATTTACTTCAATTTTCTTGAAATATGCTACAATTTCCGTGCAATTGCCTTCATTTTCAGGAAAGGTGTTTTTCAGTTTTCTTAAATTTTCGTAAAATTTTCCTCATTTTCATGAAATTTGCCACAATGTTCAATTTCGTTTATTTTCTTGAATTTTTCTTAAATTTTCGTGAAATTTTCTTAAATTTTCATAAAAAATCCTTCATTTATGTGAAATTTGGTTCAATTTTTGTGCAATTTCCTTCATTTTTGGGAATTATATTTTTATATAACTACATGCAAACGTATGTAAATCTAATTAAGTGTACAGCAGAAGTCAGTGTTCTTGTCCTACAAAATAACGATGTAAACAAAGTCATGTGACCACATGACGTCAGCTAAAACACCCTTATTGGCGCAATAGAATAAAAAACACTTCCTTCCACAGTACGCAAGTCTCTATATCATATTCTGGGAAAAACTTTGATTGTGATATAGCTTATCCACCATGCCGACAGCCGGGGAAGAATTGTTTATTCTATTTTAACTGTTTAATGCGTGAAAATGCTTTCCAATGTTTTCGGCAAAACTAAAGTAAAGTTGGGTCCTTGAAGGCAATGCAATGTATTGTTGTACCGGATGCTGCAGGAACATGAATAATAGATCTAGGGACACAATTAGGCACACTCATTCCCAACAGAAAAAGTCAATTTAATCCTCTTGAAGATAGTCGTATAAATGTCCTGAAAATGAAAGAGATTTGACACAAATTTAAGCAAATTTCACGAGATTTTATGCAAATTTCCAAAAAAATGAAGAAAACTTTTTAAAAATGGAGAAAATTTCACAAAAATGAAGGACATTTCCTAAAATTTGATAGAAATTTCTTTAAAATAAGGACAATTCCCAAGTGAAGGAGATTTCACAGAAATTGAAGCAATTTTCTCAAAATTTTCCCCAAAATAAAGAAAAATTCCCCCAAATGAGGAAAAATTCACAAATATGAAGGACATTTCACAAAAATTGATGCAACTTTTACAAAAATTGAAGCAAATTTCCTAAAAATGAAGAAAAATGTCCGAAAATGTAGAAAAATTCACAAATACGAAGGATATTTCACAGAAATTGATAAAAATTAAAGCGAAATTCCCGACAATAAAGAATTTTTTTCGAAAATTGATTAAAAAATTCCCGAAAATGAAAAATTTCGGAAAATGAGGAAATTTTACAAAAATGGAAGAAATTTCCCGAAATTTTCATACAAAATTCCCTAAAATGAAGAAAAATATTCCAAAATGAAGGACATTTGACAAAACTTGATGCAATTTTCACAAAAAATAAGGCGAATATTTTGAAAATGAAAAATATTTCCCGAACATAAGGAAATTTTCCGAAAATTGATTAAAATTTCCTGAAAATAAGACAATTTCACAAAAATGGAAAGAAATTTCACGAGAACTGATGCAATTAAAAAAAAAAAGATATTCCGAAAATTGAAGCAAATTTCACGAAAATTGAAGGAGATTTTTTGCAAATTAAAGATTTTTGGAAGAAAATATGCCATGATCATGATGGAATCTGTCTCTTCAAAATCAATTCGTTAGACATTCATAAAAAGGGGCCAAAATTGTAGACCTACTTGGTCCCCAATAAAATTATTGGGTGGGAGGGGGGGGGGGGAGCTTAGTCCTCCCATGGCACCAGGTTCCTACGCCACTGAGATATTTATCAGAAACATAAGGATGTACAGGCACCAACGCAAAAACTGAGCCGACTTGGTTTTGTGACGAGTTGAAAAAAAAAAAAAAAAAAAATCGAAGCAATTGATGTAATCAATGTTGATATCCACCAATATTAGTATTATACTACCTGGGAAAAAGTCTTTCCTTGCCATCTTGGATATAAAATTGTCTGTGAAGAAGTATGTGACATTATACAACCTGAAATAAACATAATTAAAACTGACAAAATAAATAAATATTTAAATTGAATTATTTCTGAATTTTAGATTGATTTTTATAGTAACACAAATGAGTTAAATAGGACTATTTATAATATATTTTAAAATATTTTTTGGGGTAGGTCTATTCAACAAATTCCTACTTGCCGTAAAAGCGAAGGCTCATTTTTTGACTGACGTCTGATCATCAGTCACAAAAGTTTCAGAATGCTTTTTGGCATAGGTCTAGGCTCATATAGCCTAGCCTAATGTTATATTGCAGCATTGTATTGCTGCTCTCTGCCTGTTGAACTTGCACTTGTAACGTTAGTTGTTTAGTAGTCAAATACCTAACTTCTGCTCTCTCAGATGTGATAGTCTGACTGCCGTGAGGCAGACACGACGATTCAAGTCACTAATCTCCTTTTTGTTGTTGCTAATGTTAGATGAATGTCATGTGTGACAAAATGGAGGCAAGAAGCAACAGGAATGAAAGGAGAACCCATGTCACATTAGAGGGAGTGGGAGCAAAAGTTGTGAGAGGACCAGACTGGAAGTGGGGAAAGCAAGATGGAGGCGAGGGTCATGTCGGTACAGTGAGAAGTTTTGAATCTCCAGAGGAAGTTGTTGTCGTTTGGGCTAATGGAACCGCTGCCAATTACCGATGTGCAGGGGCCTACGATCTTAGAATTTTGGACAGTGCCCCGACAGGTCAGGATATTTTATATTGGTTGTCTGTGACAATAGACCTTATCGCAAATAGAAATCTCAATGCATGTTTGGATGTAAAAAAGGGGCAAAAGTGTGGGCTATGCATGTGTGTGAGCGTGCGCAAATATGCACACATTGCCCGCACTTTTGCCCCTTCTTATATCCCATCATGCATTGCGGATTCTATTTGCGATAAGGCCTATGCTTCTCAATCTGAATAAAACTTAAGACTAAGTTTCATCATATGTTGGTACAATTATTAAGTGCAGAATCCAACGCAACTTTCCAAGTATAACACAACATACTGTATGACTCAAAAATCTACTTCAATGCAAACTTACACTGTTACGCCTACTGGGCATTGCCGTATCAGTTTGTCCATCATGTGTGGCTTAAGGTGTGGTGTGTAGCAATCACAAACAGTCAATTAAAATGTTAAAACCAATGCACATACAGTTAAAAACACAACTTGTTGTATCGTGGTTTAATAGTTTTACCAAAACCTGTTTTTTGCCCTAAAGTTGCTAGATTAGTGACTAAAATGGATTTTTGTAAAGATTTTTAAATCTGTCCTTCATAAATCCTAAAAGTTTAAAGAAAATTGGTAACCAATAAGTATTAGGAATGTTGAAATTAGCTTTTCAGATAAAAAAAATAGCTTTTATAGACATTTTACAGATTTTTGATGCGCTTTGTAGTACTTATGTTAGGGTATTTACCCAAGTATTTTAATGTGTGTCAGGGGTCGAAGTTTAAAATTTTACGCCACTGTTTCATGTAACAGTGCTTTCTCAAATAATACTGTTTCGGATCATACAGTATTTTACTGTCCCAGCTTTTTTGCTGATAACAGGACAATTTCCTTCTTCAAATTGCAGTGGGCTCAATTTACAACTAGGCCTACTTTATTGGTTAATTTGTGCAAATCTGTATGTCAATTATTAGTATTTAGATGATGTAGCATCCTGTTGCAGTCATAAAAACTCATATGTACATGCAAGCAGCCTTGCATGGGTGTATTCATGATTATTTGTATTGGCAATTGTAGGCAAGGTAGGAAAAACTTTTTCTTACTGGAAGAAATTATTTTAATGATAATCTTGTGTTTGACAACATGCACTTTTTTGAGCAAAAATCAAGTTATTAATTATTTATGCCACATGTTTGTGAAAAGAACACTGTTTCACCAGAACACTGATGTTTGAAAATTTACTGTTCCTGCCTGAAAAGCACTGTTCTCGGAACAGCGGAACAGTGGTAAAGTTGACCCCTGTATGTTTAGATGTGAATTCGACCTATGTAGTCGGGTAGCTCAGTTGGTAAGAGCGCATGACAGAAGGTTCCAGGTTAGAGGCTCGCCCTAGCCTGACACAATTTTTCACAGCTATGCAGACAGATACGGAAGTATGTTGTCTGTAGCCCCTACTCCTCATCCAGCCTTTGGAAGAAGTGAACAATGGTTGGTTGGCGCTCACCGTCCTTCAAATGAGGATGTTAAATGGTGGTTGGTGATTCACCCCCTGCCTGGTTCTCTGAATACTATTTGAGAAGAGAAGCATGCAAACACGGTGTTCATTCACGTGGGAGTGCAGTAAAGGAATATGTTCGTATCACATTAGGGAATCTGTTTTTGTTGTACCAATATTGGTATTGGCTTATCACTGTATATCGATATCAGAAATTTCTCATAGCAACGAAGCTTAAGGCTTGGATGCAGAATATTCCACTCGTCTAAAATTAGGATGTAAGAAGAAGATGCACTCCAAGCATTTGCATCATCTGTACTTATTGTACATTATTTCATTAAATTTTTATTTATTTTTCCACATTCTTTAAAAATATACAGTGTACTACAAATTATTTACATAATATAGATTAAGTGAAGGAAGCCTGGAAAAGCAAGTGCTTGACAAGTCCTTTACAAAAAATAAAGAAAATATAATAACAAAAACAATAATCCACTAAACAAAGTCAAAAATTACATTTATGAGATAGTTAAGATTGGTTGAGCGTAATGACGCAGGTGCTGGAGGCTGCATCTCAGTTTTAAAGCTTACAATGATTTAACTTGTGATTTTATCCACAGATATGCAGAATGATACACTAACAAGTAATATCAATTGCAGAGGTTGGTCTTCTAAGTTCTGCATCCCACTTTTCACCCACCCAGTCTTTAGGAAAAATGACCGGTGGTTTGGTGGCACTCACTGACTAACCAAAGAGAAGGAATTATTGCTTAAGGCGGCAGGGTTCCTCACCCCTGCATGGTTCTCTGATCACTTCTCGAAAGAACAATGTTAATATCTTTACTAAATGTTGAACATATTGGCCTATTTATCAATCTTGTAAAGATTGATTTTCGTGCATGCTTACTTTCAAATCAAGCCATTTAGCACAACTGTTTAAATCAAAAATCTTTTGCAATCCATTTTAATATTTTGGTCTGTGCAGTAATATTTTAAATGTCACTTTTACAAGTGCTGGTAAATGAATTTATCTTATTTTATACATGACAAAAATATTTGCAATAGCATGGCTCTCGGTAAACCTTTAAAAACCTTTAAAACCTTTAAAAAGCTTTAAAAACCCTTATTAACAAATTGTACCTTTATTCCTTTCAAAATAACCTTTAAAACCTTTAAAAACCTTTATTTTCAAAGTTAAGTAAGGTAAATGATTCGAGTGCCAAGGTTTTAGCTTCATTGGTAAGTATACACATCCATTTAATAGCATATCTGTTCTCAACACACATTTAAAAAGTAGCAGGACCAAAATAAAATTTCCAACTTCACGTAAATAATGGACTTTTGGCGCCACCAACTGCCTTTTGCCCCAGAATATGCTCATTGTATGAACATTTATTCCATGAGTTAACGTTTATAAACCTTTTTATTTAAATCCAAAACCTTTAAAAACCTTTATTTCAACTTTTCCAACCTTTAACAAAACCTTTATTTAAAAAAAGAGTCACTGGGAGGCCTGCAATAGGCTAAATTGCAGTTAAATTGTGTTTTCTATAGGCCTAAATGTTTACAAATAACATTTGAAGGTAAAAAAAAAAAATGTTCATGAATTAAGATTTAAAAGTTTATTGATCATTTTTTGTACATACAGGCATCAAACATGATGGAACCATGTGTGACTTTTGTAGAATGCAGCCAATTTATGGAATACGTTGGAAGTGTGCGGAATGCCCAAATTATGATCTATGCTCTATTTGCTACCATGGTGACAAGCATAATCTTCGACATCGTTTTTACAGAATTAATACTCCAAGCAGTGAAAGGTATGGCGGATATTTATTTTATGATTTACCTCACTGTAATGATGGTACATTGATGCAAAGTGTTGGTAGTTGGTATTAAGACCCTTCAAGCCAGGTTGAAATTGATGAAAAATGTATATTGATAGTTACTGGCATGCAGAAAACTTACTTACAGAACTTGGTATTCATCTTTTAGAGCTGAAAAAAGTGATGCAAGTATACTTTCTGGTTGAGAATAGATTGTTACTGTCAGAATGTTGATCTGATTCTAAATCACTAAAAAACTTAAATATCTTGAAATATTGAATGAAAGTATCATAACAAGATGAAACTGATATTAGGACCTTGTATTAGTGCCTTTGTGTTGTGCAATGTGGATAAACTATTATCTATTGAATCTTGATTATTTTTATGAAAATGCTGCATTTAGAAAAGCAATTGTGCTGCAAAGAAACTGTTGGTTTTGGAATTTATTGGGCTATTTCCTGAAAATGCCTAGAAATATAAGGAATATGGGATATGCAACTGAAAAATGCCACAGAGAATGCTACAGTAGCAAGAAGCTCTTACGGTCATGGTGTCTTTTCCACACCTTAAAATTAAAAGTGACATTTTTTACATACAGTGCGTGGCAATTATAAGTGGGAGTCATGGAAATTGTTGTGAGAGCCCTGATTTATTTAAGTCATGCTCAGCTCAGCGGTAAACTGGGGCAGCATTTAAATTCCAGCCGTGATAAGTAGGACTGCCATAGGAACAACTTGTATTATAATTGTTGTGAAGTGGTAAGCCCATTTCTAAATTACATAAGATTTTTGTTGTATTATGAACAAGATTTTATTTGCATGTAATGCAGGGTTGTTTTAATCAACTTTAAAGACAACTTGTCAACAGGCCATTTTCTTTTTTGCAAATAGCTGTTTAAGAGAAATTTCAGGTTGCCCTTCATATATTATTGTGCAAAGGTATGATGCAGATTTTGCTGCAAAATTGATTGTTTAAAGGGCAGAGACTACAAGTTTTTTTTTTTTTTATAGCAGGGGTCGAATTTCCCACTGTTCTGCTGGTCTGAGAACAGTGCTTTTTATGCAGGAATTGAGTTTTCAAACATCGCTATTCTGGTGGAACAGTGTTGTTTTCACAAGCATGTGGCATCTATGATTAATAAATTGATTTCTGCTCAACAAAAAATATATTTTGTCAAACAATATTATCATAAAGTAATTTCTTCCAGTGAGAAAAAGCTTTTCTCACCTTGCCTGCAATTATCAGCACAATTAATCATGAATACACATATGCAAGGCTGCTTGCATGTGTATGACTGTAGGCAACTGGATGCTACAAATGATAAAGCTGTTGTAAATTAAAGCCATTTTGAAGAAAGGTGTATGTCTTGTTATCAGCAAAAAAGTTGGAACAGTGAAATCTGATCCATAACAGTATTATTTGAGAAAGTACTGTTCAGTGGAACAGGGGTAAAAATTGAAATATCGACCCCTGTTAATAGTCCTGGGAAAATTGATTATTGATTCCTGAATGGATGCAATGCATGGTCAATTTTGATACTCTTTGACACTAGCATAAATTTGTTTTGTGTCACTTCACCTTTTCAGTACAATATTTTTTTCTTCAGTGAATGACCGTTGAGTGAGAATTTGTAATATAATTTGACTATTTGGATTGTGTGGTATAGCATCTTCTTTTCAGTCAGGAGACACTCTGACTCAATTCTGGAAAAGGTCATATCAGAGACTGCAACAATAGTACCTGTTACTCCCTTGCCTGTCGCTTGGCATGTATTGGATACAAACAGGGCAGTAAACGTAAAGTTTTAAATGGAAAAGTAAAAAGAGAGTTTCTATTACAACCTTTATTCCTTTTCACAGAGTGGCAATGGAGCCAAGAAGAAAAAGTAAAAAGGTGATGGCAAGGGGCATTTTCCCTGGTGCGCGAGTGGTGCGCGGCGTTGACTGGGAGTGGGAAGACCAAGATGGCGGAAATGGAAGAAGGGGTAAGGTCACTGACATACAAGACTGGAGTGCATTGAGCCCACGAAGTGCAGCGTACATCATATGGGACAATGGTGCCAAGAATCTGTACAGAGTCGGGTACGAGGGCATGGTAAGGACATGGAATGATTTATTCACTTGCTTGGAAGTTTTGATAACCTTTTTTGCTACAATTGTGGACAAAAAATAGTTTCAAAAGCCTTCAGGCATGATCAATGTTGAAGTAGATTTTTGCTGTCTTTGCTGGATAATTTGCAAAGCACACAGATGATGAAGAAGAGGTGGGGGTATGCCAGAATTCTTATTCCTTGAGCATCTTTGATCCGGACCATTTTGACCATGATTGTAGTATAGTGTGTTTTGATATGTTTCAACAGGTTAGTTTTATTTCTGTGGTTCTTGCTTGCTTGAACGCTCTTTCATTTCTGAAACTTGTTGTTACAATCATCATCAACAACAGTAACAGCATATCAAAGAAAGTTCAGCATCTATCATTTCTTACTTCATATTTAGAGGTGCCCATGCAAAGTGAATGTTAGTGCATACATGATTTCTGGCAATAATTACATGTCACAAAATAGTGGGTATTGTTGCAATATAGCTTCTTTGTTTCAAAGTCACTGATTAATGTTATCATATGAAGAACTGTAAAAGCTACTACAGATGCATTGCAAGGGATTTTAGCAATTAGGAATTGCTAAGAATTTCAATACAAAGATAAAAAGTCTAGTCTAATTCACTTCATGATAGTATTCTGTAACAAAATGAAAAATTAACTGCTTAACTCGTGTGTTATGTTGCTGCCAATCTTGTTATTTTCTGTTTAGCCTAGAAATTCTTAGGAAACATTTTAGTAATGTTTATTTTTATCATTTGTCCCTATTGGTTCGCATGCAAAGCATTATGCAAACCTATGTAATGGCGATTACGTCTGTCCGTCTGTCCGGCCATTCACAGGTTTGTTCTGAGATTTCCTCAGAAATGTTAAAGTTTTTTCAGAATTCCTCAGAAAATGTTAAAGTTTCTTCAGAGTTCCTCAGAAAAAGTTAAAGTTTCTTCAGATATCCTTATGGAAGGTTAGAATTTCCTTATAAAATGTTAGTTTTTCAGAGATACTTTAGACAGGATTGAAGACTAGTTTCCTCAAAAAGTCTACAAAACATTTGATATTTTCTCAGAAGATAATTGTAAAATGATTTCCAATCACCAACAGTTGTATCAGGCATGATTATTAAACTTCACCTTTATTATTAAGCTCATTTGCATAAAGTTGCTAGAGTATATGACCTGACCAGACTTTTTTATTTAGTATGCTTAGTCAAGGAGTGTGACAGGATGTGATTGCATATAGGCATAGGGAGGGATGCCATGTGGGACATGGATAGGGGCCATGAGGGACATATGATATAATATTTACCATGTTGTATACACCAAGGGCTATATCAGGAATAATTATTTGACTCTGCCTTTTTTTCTTATTCAACAACTCATTTGCATATAAGTTATTATATGAACTGACACTTTTATACATAGTATGCTAAATCAGGGACTGTGATAGCTAGGATGAGACTTCTTATAGAGCCTATGGGACGTCATATTTTAATGCGAATAAATTATCAATAAATATTGATAAGTTTTAATAGACTTCAAACATTAAATATTGATAAGTTTTAATAGACTCCAAACTATCATGGTGTGACCACATTAATGCTGTAACTTCATCTCTTGCGAGATGTGTGGAAATATTATCTAAACTTAAGCACTTCTTGCCTAAAAGCACTTTACGTTCTATTTATTCAAGTTTAATCTTACCCCATCTTTCATACTGTTTGGTTGTTTGGTCAGGTGCAAATAAAACTAACTTAAACAAACTGGTAATTTTGCAAAAGAAAGCTATCCGTCACGTAGCTGGTTGTGATCCTTATGATCACACCAGTCCATTATTTTCCTTTCTAAGCCTTTTTCAATTTACAGATCTTATCAATGTTAGTATAGCTTCTTTTATTTTCAAATGTCTAAACAGTAATTTGCCAAACAAGTTCAAAACTTTTTTCACCCAGAACAGTCAAATTCACATATACAATACTAGCCAATGCACTGACTTCCATGCATTTCCCACTTACAGTAACAATGCCCAAAAAAGCTTACAAAATTGATTGGTCAATATCTGGAATTATTTGCCATGTAGGGATAAAGCGTTTAATTCTTAAATCAGTTTTAAGAGTCATTTAAAAAGGTACTTTATGAGCAATTATTAACTTAATGCATTTCGTGGGGTGTGTGTGTGTGAGGGGGAGTGGGAGGGGGCTAGATGGAATTGTGAGGGTGTGTAGACAATATGTAGACAATAATGTCTATGTAGACAATAATGGGATGGGGGCTATTAAACTTTATCCAAAATGTTAATTTCATGGGGTGGAAAGAGGAGCTGGATGGGGTGGGTCTATTAAAAAAGAAAAGGTGTTTCTTTCCTGCTGTCTTGTACTATATGTAAGGGAGTGTTGTACCCTGTTAAGCTCACAAGAGTTTTTTTACAACACTCCCTTTCGCATCATTCTACATTTATATATATATAAATATTTTTTTTTTCTTCTGTAACTTTATTTATGTATATCTGTTTTTTTGTAATTTGTCATTGTATATTGTTTTGTGTGCATGTGTATGCAAATGTAAATTTATATGTACATGTAAATTGTAAATGTTGTGAAAAACCAAATAAATGAAATGAATTAATGAATGTGAGACATAGGGTGGGATGCCATGTGGGACATGGGGTGGGATGCCATGTGGGACATTGGGTGGGATGCCATGTGGAACAGGGTGGAATGCCATGTAGGATATGTGGTGGAATGCCAAGCAGGACATGGGGTGGAATGCCATGGGATGGAATGTCATGTGGGACATGGGATGATATGGGATGTCATGTGGGACATGGCGTCCCATCCCATTTCAACAAGTCATTTGCATATAAGTTATTATATGAACTGACACTCATACATAGTATGCTTAATCAGGGACTGTGATAACTAGGATGAGACTTCTTATGGAGCCTATGGGATGTCATGTGGGACATGGTGTGAAATGCCATGTGGGACATGGGGTGGGATGCCATGTGGGATATGGGATGTCATGTGGGACATGGCGTCCCACCCCATTTCAACAAGTCATTTGCATATAAGTTATTATATGAACTGACACTCATACATAGTATGCTTAATCAGGGACTGATAACTAGGATGAGACTTCTTATGGAGCCTATGGGATGTCATGTGGGACATGGTGTGAAATGCCATGTGGGACATGGGGTGGGATGCCATGTGGGACATGGGGTGGGATGCCATGTGGAACAGGGTAGAATGCCATGTGGGACATGGTGGGATGCCACGAGTAACACAGGGTGTGACATAGGTTGGGATGCCATGTGTGACATAAGGTAGGATGCCATGTGTGACATAAGGTAGGAAGCTGTGTGGGACATAGGGTAGGAGGCTATGGGGACATGGGATGTGATGCCATGTGGGACATGAAGTAGGATGTCATTGGGACATTGGGAGGAACATATGAGGAACATATGGTTGGATGTCATGTGGAACATCAGGTGGGAAGCCACTGATGCGGGACACAGGGAGGGATGCCATGTGGGACATAGGAGATATGTCATGTTGTACATATGGTTGGATTAATGTGGGACATACATGTAGGATGGGATCCATGTGGGTCATAGCATGGGATGCCATGTGGGGACATATGGTGGAATGCCATGTGGGACATATTGTGGAATGCCATGTGAGACACTGGTGTAATACCATGTGGGAGATATGGTGGAATGCCATGTGGGACAAGGCATGGGATGTCATGTGGGACATGAGGTGGGATGTCATTTGGGACATGGGATGTGGGACATAGGGTGGAATGCCATGTGGGTCATAGGATGGGATGCCCTGTGGGACATATGATGGAATGCCACGTGGGACATGGGATGTTATGTGGGACATGGGATGGGATGCCATGTTGGAGATATGGTGGAATGCCATGTGGGACATGGGATGGGATGTTATGTGGGACATGGAGTGGGATGCCATGTGGGACATGGGATGTGATACCATGTGGGACATTAAGTTGGATTTCATTGGGACATTGGGAGGGATACCATGTGGAATATATGTTGGGACATAAGGTAGGATGCCATGTGGGACATCAGGTAGGAAGCCTCTGATGCGGGACATGGAGGGATGCTATGTGGGACTTAGGGAGGGATGTCATGTGGTACATATGGTTGGGTAAATGTGGGACATACATGTAGGATGGGATCCTTGTGGGTCATAGCGTGGGATGCCATGCGGAACATATGGTGAAATGCCATGTGGGACATGGTGGAATGCCATGTGAGACACTGTATGGTGAAATGCAATGTGGGAGATATGGTGGAATGCCATGTGGGACAAGGCATGGGATGTCATGTGAGACATGAGGTGGGATGTCATTTGGGATATGGGATGTGAACCATGTGGGACATAGGGTGGAATGCCATGTGGGTCATAGGATGGCATACCCTGTGGGGCATATGGAATGCCACATGGGACATGGGATGTCATGTGGGACATGGGGTGGGATGTCATGTGGGACATGGGGTGGGATGCCATGTGGGAGATATGGTGGAATTCCATGTGGGACCTGGGATTGGATGTCATCGGGGACATGGTGTGGGATGCCATGTGGGACATGGTGTGGGATGCCATGTGGGGCATGGGATGCCATGTGGGACTTAGTGTGAGAACTCATTTTTATAATTGACCGGGTCATATGATATGGGTGTCAATTTGAATGGGCATGTGAACCATGATGGTATTTACCGTTCTATTTTCATTTTAACTTAGTTTTTCATTTTTTTCTATTTGTGCTGTCTGTATCATTAGTTGCCCCATCAAGTGTTTCGAGTACTGTTGTAAATAACATTTCCTGAAATGACTATCATGATTTGTAGCAAAGACTATATCTTTGAATAAAGTGTGTATCATTTATGAAAGGACAGGAATATATGAAGAGATGAATTTAAGACAATTTAAAGGGATACTGGTATTAAGCAATAATTTATAATTTTCTTGTTTGGTGTTTAGTCGGACTTGAAGGTTGTAAGTGATGCCAAAGGGGGGACTTTCTACAGAGATCATCTACCAGCTCTGGGTAAGTCTGTTCGTTTTAAGATGAGTGTAAGTTGTGTGTATTCAAAAAAAATATTCATCAGTCCCTGTGATTTATAGAATGTTATGAATGTTTATGCTTACACCTCACCTATTCCCACCTCCTTATCGACTCCCCTTCACACCTCTGCAATAAATGTCACAGCTTCCTTACTGTCAAACACATCCTCATTGACTATCCACTCTTCACCCACCCCAGAGCTTCCCTCAATCCTTTTAACTCGCTTGCCGAGCTCTTCTACAATAAATCATCTCCTTCCTACACCATACTTACGACTATAACTATATCTAATCTATTTTATCCTAAGCTTTTCCAACCTTATACCTACATACTGCACTCTATCTGACTTCTCCATTCACTTTTCATCTCTGACGTAATCTAATCTCTAGGGCACAATTTGACCATCGTTGTCGTGGTGCGGTTAAATATCACCAAACAAACAGGTTGTATGTAGTCTGCCAAAACGTATTTGCCAGTACAAAGAGGAAAATTTGAAAATTATAGAAACAGATCCTTGTAATATATTTTGAAATATGCTATTGCATCTTTTGGTGAAGATGCTTTGTTTAGTTTTAACATCTCTGAAAGAACTGAAGATAATACCTCTAAGTGTAGGACACCTTTCAGTCTGATAAATGGTTGAGACCTTATTTTAACTAGGTTGAGACCATAATAACAGATTCCAGATTTTGTATTATTCGTAATGCTTGTATGCTCAGCATGTGTAGATTACATTTAATTTGTAAGTTTGACATGTACATGCAGAAATATTGAGCTATACATTTGAAGATTCAGGAAAGCCCTAAAAGTTGAAAGCTAATGCAGAACCTCTTGTCCAAGTTATACTCGCTACATAGTTTCAAACTTTGAATTTATTTGTAATTTGTTAAATTGCTATTTTTTCCGGTAACTCTATTTGCGTATAAAAACCCATTGTGTTGCAATTCTTTATACAAAACACCTTTGCAGGTAGGGAGGGGGAGGGGGCAGTCAATTGAGTCAAATTGTCCGTCTCATTTATTGAAATCTAGGAAATCAATTTAAAGAATTACATGCTCAACATGCTCTGGCCCAACCCGCTCATTTTACATATCCTCAACAAACTTCACGCTCTTTCTTCCATAAGGAAGAAAATGATCTTTTTCTGGATCCCCAGCCATGTATCCCTGGCAGTGAGAGAGCTGACAGAGTTGCCAACAAAGCTCTGTCAAATAACATTTCTCCTTTTCCAATTCTGCACTCAGACCTCCTTGTCTCCATCTCCAATTACATCAGTAAGACCTGGCAAGACTCCTGGAATCACCAAACCAGTAACAAACTTCACACCATCAAACACATAGTCGGGACCAACACACCCCCTGCACAGTTGCAATCGCAGGGGCGATGTTGTTGTCACCCTCATCTGCCTCAGTTACTCCTCTCTCACCCACTCCCATCTCCTTTCTGGATCCCCTGCCCCATCTGCAACACTGAACTCTCCATCAAGCATATCCTCTTAACCTGTCCCCTATACCTCTTAACCTGTCCCCTATACCTGAACTCCAGGTCTCTTTTCTCCTCACCCACCTCAATCTCAGATCAGATCTATTAAAAAACAATCCTTCCTCCAACATAATCAACTTCCTCTGCAACAACAAGCTTTTCCACCATATCTAATCTTCCTTTCTCTTCCTTTCCCTTCTACACATAACCTTACACACCCCTCTCTTTTCACCTTAATTTTTCTCCCAAATTCACCCTGTTTTCTCCCTCTCAATCCTCCATCTCCTTTCTGCCCTAACTTTTACACCTTGATTTTTTAAGACCCTCTTGGTACATTTGACTCCGACTGTCGCAGTGCTGTTAAATATCAGCAAACCAAACCAAAGAATTACATAAAGATTTTGAGCTGCCTTCCCCACTCGTATGCCTTCCAATTTGAGTATGTTGAAAAAATTCAGAATTTGATCTGCTGAACATCAATACCAAAAATGCTGTTTTCAAAATGTGAATGCCTATTCTATGTAGAATTCAATGTTTGTTTTTGAAGATAATTAACATCATTTTTGCATTCACTGTTCAAGACATTACTTATTGTTAATATTTCTAATAGACTGCACCACATTACATTTTGTGAAAGTTTTCTTCATAATCATATAATTTGGAATTTAGGATATAACTTAAGTGAGTGAATATTTTTTCTGTGCAAGTGTCACTTTCAAATTGTAATGATTAAAGACAACTTATTGAGTTAATTTTATGTCTATCCAACAGGAGAACAAAACTCTGGCAGTAGGGGCGGACATGGGCTTTTTGCCATCAATGACCAGGTCCATGTGGACCTTGATTTAGAGATTGTCCAGTCTTTGCAGCATGGCCATGGTGGTTGGACGGATGGAATGTTTGAGGTATGATAAAAAGAAAGAGTTGATTTCTGAGGAATGATCATGATTGAAGAAGTAAATGGCATAATGGCATAAAGCACTTAGAGTTTTCTTTTAGAATAAGTGCTATATAAACATAATTTAATAGTAATAATAATAGTAATTTTTTCTTTTTGATCCATGCGATTTAAAAAATCTCATTTTGCACCGTCATGTCAAGTTGATCACTCTAAATGTTGAAAAATATGATAACTATTCATGCTTAGTTGGTTAATGGTTAATTTGAATATTTGTTTGAATATATCAATGCCGTCACATGCGAGGAAAGAGTAGTATGATATTCTAGGGATCCCAGACCCCCTCCCTTTACTTTTTGTCCCGAGTGCTTCTTTAAAAAAAAACCTAAAAGGGATGTTGTAATGTCTCTGTTGAATATAATTATTAATTGATTTAGAGAATCAATGTATGCATATTGTTGTACTGCCTCATTTTGGAGTCCAATCTTCTTTGACAGATATTGTATTTTTCATGGTGTATAATCTTGTTAATGTACTGAATGAAGTGTTGCTTGTAGACATAATTTGCTAAAAACAAACTTTTGGTTGTCTCATTGTTTTGGATGTGGAATAACCTTGTTTCATGTAAGTAACAGCTCTTTGATTATTGTTTTTAAGAAGAAAAAACAATAATTTTTCATTCAATTCACTTTAATGGTAAACTAGCTATTGCCCTTGACCCACATATACAGTACATAGATAACAAAGAAACTTTGTACAATAACAATAGAGGAAACACAATTGATATGATTAACATGACATAATACAAAGATAAAATGGTATTAAACAACATGATTTTCCCAGGCTGTCTAGACATAAGTAATAAAAAGAGATTGCAAATGGCAAGCATGTTTAGAATCTGTGTTCAAAAGACTTCAACCTGTTCGGGTGCAATGTATAATGCGGTGCTATATCAATCTTATGGTCGATAGGAATGGGCAGACTAGATGAAAATAGTAATCATCATCTACAGCATAAAATTAAAATAAGTACCATGTCTATTTATAGATTCAATGTTGTTATATCTTCCTTTGTGTACATCGAGTTTCAGTTACCACAGGAAACAAGTGGTCAATTTTCTTTTAAAGAATTTATTTACATACATTACTAAGAATGGACATAACTTTCATCCTTAAATAAGTACAGTCTATTAATGCAATTAACATTATTGCCTATCTAACATCTAGAAGTTATTTTGTATTAAAAAATGTTTTATTTTTTTATTTTCATCACCTACACCTTGATTTTAATAAACATTCCAATAGGCCATGATTACTAAACTTACTTTTGTGGGATTGAGGTAGTAATGTTGTCTGCAGAAATAATATGGTCACAATAACTTCTTTTGGAGTACCTTCCTTCATCATCCTTGAGTAATTTGAACAGGTAGATTAGTTGACAATTGTAAAATACTTTTAAGGAATGACAACCAATTTCACCAAGGGGTGAAACTGACTTCTAGGACAATCTTAATATGTATTGAAGAAAACTGACAGACACTAATATGTAAGTGTTTTACCTTATTATATGTTTAAGAAGACTGATATTTAGAGTAACATTAATTCAAGCATAAGATATACAGTTTGATAAGTGAGCTTATGTTTTGAATACAGCAATTAATTGTCCTGGGATATTTTGTCTTTTAATTAATTAAGTTCCTGACAATTTTCCTTATGACAGGGTAACCATTACTGAGTTCTAACCAATTGTTAAACCTCCATATTGCAGCTGTTAGATTAAAGTCACGTATAACCGCAAAATGGGTCAATCCTATTCTGCTATAATTCTAAATAACTAAGATCCAATTCAATGAGCTGCCAAACAATGCCATCAAATACATGAATCAAAAGTCAACAGATCAGAGCCACGTTAGACCTCACAAATGTGTTAGGGGTGATGCGTGTTAGATAAGAATCATCAGAATGAAAAGATAGATTAGAGTCCCGATTCAAATCTAATTTGGGAGCTGGTAAAAATATCAGGAAATTCAAAAATAAACTTTACGTCAGTTCATAGATTAGAGTCACATAAAACACGAAATAGTGTCGAGTTCCAAGTAACTAAACGGGTTAATATGAGAAGAATGGTGGATCAAAGTTTGTTTGAACTTCGATCTTCAAAATGCCAAATATAATCACTCCCATTTCCAGATCTTATTTACTTGACCAATCATTGTCAAATATTAAATGCGAAAATACTAAACAAGATTTGCATAGAGATTGCAATCCAAAGGCTAGATAAAATCTTGGTCTAGACATAATCTTTATGTCAGACCTAGTTTTGTATTAAGGTGATGGAGGACTATTAAGTTTGGATAACATTCATCTCTCTGTATATATAATGGCTCCAGTAATAAGTTTCTATGCCAGAGTCTGTCAAATGATCATTTCCATGATTTTGACTTTTGGAGGTAATTCTATACTCATAGATATATCATGATAACCAGTATCTAAGAGAGTGAACAGATGATATTTGTGGCTTTAAAAAAATAAAAATAAATAATTCTGTAACAGAATGTAGCACCATCAAGTATAAAGTCTTATTTCTTGTTAAATTGTTTTTATATTTTCAACAGACTTTGGGAGTGACTGGGACTGTTGTTGGTATAGACGAGGACCATGATGTGGTTGTTTCTTATCCAAGTGGAAACAGGTATCGTATTATATTTTAGCTCTTTTGAACTTTTCTATATAAACTCCATTTAGTTAACTTCATAATTGAGCCATGAAGGCCCATCAGGCACCACTTTCCTCGGCCTAAGCGGATGATAGTACATTACTTCCCCGGGATAAAATGCCAGGTCATTGCAGGTCAACTCCCAGCTGGGCTGGTACTCATTTTACAGCTGAGTGTACTGAAGCAAGTAGAGCAAAGTTTCTTGCTTATGAACACACCATATCACTCACGACAGGAGTCAAAGCAGATACCTTTCACATACAAGTCCGACTCCTCAACTATTGAGCCACTGCACCTCCATGAACTCCATTTACCTCTCTTAAATCCCACCATTATCTGGATATAATGTAACCTCTCTGGCACTATAAGGTATTATGAACTCTTATGAACTCATTACAACTTTGTTTGTTGGAAATGTATGATGGGGTAAAAGAAAATGATCAGAAGGAAGTGTTGAATTCGATCAAGTTTTTCAGGAATGTGAAAAGGCATAAAAATGATCAGAAGGAAGTGTTAAATTCTATGAACTTTGTTTGGAATGTGAAATAGTATTACAAATGATCAGCAGGAAGTGTTAGATTTGATCAAATTTTTCAGGAATGTGAAATCGCAGGGCTTCCGGTAAACCTTTAAAAACCTTTAAAACCTTTAAAAACCTTTATTGACAAAGTGAACTTTTATTCCTTTCAAAATAACCTTTAAAACCTTTAAAAACCTTTATTTTCAAAGTTAAGTAAGGTAAATGATTCGAGTGCCAAGGTTTTAGCTTCATTGGTGAGTATACACATCCATTTAATAGCATATCTGTTCTCAACACACATTTAAAAAGTAGCAGGACCAAATTTTTTTTCTCCAACTTCACGTAAGTAATGGACTTTTGGCGCCACCGACTGCCTTTTGCCCCAGAATATGCTCATTGTATGAAAATTTATTCCATGAGTTAACCTTTATAAACCTTTTTATTTAAATCCAAAACCTTTAAAAACCTTTATTTCAACTTTTCCAACCTTTAAAAAAACCTTTTTTTTTAAAAAGAGTCACTGGGAGGCCTGAAATCGCATAAAGAATGATCAGAAGAAAGTTCTACTGTTTTCTATGAGAAAAATGCCATTAAGAATTGTGCTTGGGCTGTTAGTTGATTTGAAATCTTTGAACACATAATTTATGTGAGAAAATGTGCATTACAAAAGACAAAATCTATGACTGGTGATTCAATACAGCTATATCCATCCTACTTTCAATAAAAAGTTATATCTTTTTCCGAAAGATCTCTGTTTCTTGCTTCTCTTGATCGGACTCCACCGTTCACTTTTTGAAGTTTAAGTTTTTCAAATCAATGACGCTCTGTTACCTTGGAATTTTCACTTACTATATATTACACTTACTCCTAAGTGGATGGTGTCGTCTGCTTTATGTGTGGATTCTTGATATTTCACCAAAATGGCTCTTTGGCAAGTATCGTGCCAACATTGGTTCACTGACCATGGTGACTTCTTGATCCCACAGAATCAAATAAAAGTTAACAATGTTGCAGTCTGCACTGTATTGTATAACAAGGGCCAAATGTAAATGAGATTATTGTAAATAACAAGTTTTAAATGATACAGACGGGAAAAGTGATTTTTTTTTTCTCATGGTCTGTCGGGTAAAATCAATTCAAAATTTCAAACGTGACAGGCAGGAAATTGAGATGTTAGGTATTAGGCGTCTTAAACACCTTATCAAACTGAAGGGACTGCTTATATGTATTAACTGAAGGAAACTATGTTAAAATGTATTGTCGTCTAGCCATTGTTGGTTCTTACAGTGGTGTAGTGTCATGATAGGAATAGTCTTTTGGTTCTTACAGTGGTGTAGTGTTATGACAGGATTAGTATGTCTTGTATGATAGAGGACAGTGACAAAACTGTTTTGTCAGGTTTTACAGATATCACAGTTTGTTTGAAAATGACTGGTGCACAAAGTTTACTATAGACGAGTGATGTCAGACACTCACTTTCTAAACAATTTGTCACTGTTGTTTATTGAGAGTCAAGCTAATTATAATACAGATATTTAAAAATTAATGTTGAGGCAGAGTGTTTATATGTGTATTTAATGCATGGGGCAAAGGACTTTGGCCCGAGTAGAATGACCCGACTTTAGGACGGTCATTTGTGAGTGCAAAATCCTTTGAACCGTGCATTAAATATGCATATAAACATGATGTCAAAACATTAATCTTTTTATAAAATTTTTGTATTAGATTGTTTAAAATGCATAGAAAACAACAAAAAAGAAATGAAAAAGGAGAAAAGTTTACATTCATTTGTAAAAATGGACCAAATGAAATACTGAAGGTCGTGCATTGTGTGAATTTAATGCACGGTTGTGACAATGCAAATACTCCATATAGATTTTATAACAGATGTTAAATCACATTCCCCAGACTCTGTTTGAGCACTTTCCTGACATATTCAGACCTGAAAATCCAAGGCTCCTACTGAATGTGAGTCTGTGATGTCATTTCTAGTCTTGATTTTTCCTTAACAAAATAGTCTGATTTCAGTCATGTCTACACAAATATAAAAGTATCTTGAACTTGAATTTCCCCTTAGCAAAATAAAATGTTTGAACCTTTTTTCCCCTACTTTGTTCCTTATAATGTTCTCATTTACATAATAAGATGAACATGCAAGGCCACAAAACTGTCATAAATTTGAATTCTAATGTTAGTATTGATCTTTTAATTTTCAAGGTGGACTTTCAATCCTGCCGTTTTAACTAAAGTGAATCCCAGTACTACCACCAGCGAGGATGGGGCTGCGGTTTCATCTTCCACTTCCCAATTCCAAGTTGGTGACTATGTCCAAATCTGCAGTGATTTGGAGAGGATCAAAACTTTGCAGAGAGGACATGGGGAGTGGGCAGAAGCAATGCTACCTGTAAGATTGTTCTTACTTTCTTTCAAATCTTTTCGCACTCTCAATATTTTTTGCATTTAGGTACAGCTCCTTTGGCACTTTTAACCATAGATTGTTAATTGCTACTGAACAACATGAACCTAAACTCTTTAAATTGAATGATGGATATTTTTATAAATTTGTAGTCAATACTTGAATTTGTCTTGCCATTCTAATTTTTAAAATTTATCTCTTTGTAAGGTAAATTCAAAGAAAACCATAATACATATCTTATTCAATTCACAGTTTTTGTTTACAGGGTGTGTGCAGTAAGTAAATGGGATGCTCAAGGCATGTAGACAGTTTGAAGAAACATTAGCTTAATATTAAAGAAATCTCTCAAAATCTTTACCAAAAGCAAAAACCTGGCAAATCAGTTTAAAAGTGACTATTTTACAACTTCTTGAATTTTCAAGTCATATCTGGAAATTTCTTAAGCAAGATATTGAATGGAGTCGACTCTGTTTATGCCTTAATCTGTGCCTTAGAATCATTTGTATAAACACATGTTCATCATTTACAACGACTGAAGCTAACCATTCATAAAATCTAGATATGCTTTCTTCAACATTTTAAGACTTAACCCTTACTCTCCCAAGGTTCCAAAAATAGAATAAGCTATTTCTGAAATTTTTGGAAAGAGGATTTTTTCAGCACTTTCCATTCCATTTGTACCAAAACAAGTTAGACTTTTATGAAAGCTAACATGTTGAACTTTCCAAAAATGTGCATATTTCCGAACTCAAATATGCAAATTAGGTCATTAAATTAGCATATAAGGTCTCCAAACATTCTATATTTAAGACACGCTTGTGCCTTGTGGCTAAATAGCAAAAAAATATGGATAGAATTTCTGAATCGTCCTTGGAAAGACCTTTTATTTGATACTATTCATGGATTTTTAGGAATCAGAAGAAAAAAATGACGCAAATATGAAACATTTGGTACATTTTGACCTAAAAATTATCCCCGATTCTGTGAATAATCTATCTAATAGTGTATGGCACTAAACTTTCCAAAAAAATGCATTTTCCCCTTCTATGATGTCCAAAATTAATAGAATGCAGAAAAACAAGATGTTTACATCATCATTTGCAAAAAATAAAATAAGAAATTATGCAAATGATATGCAAATTAGGTCATTTACCTCATTTATTATGCACGAAACTGTTTTTTGTTTATTTCTGACCCAATTTCAGCCATTACAAGCTTTACAGCTACTTTTATGTTGATAGACTATGCTGATTATCTATTAGACACTTACTTCTGTTTATTCCACATGGAATTCATAAGAAATGTTTGCCGAAAAGGTCCAAATTTGTAAAGTCTTCTGCTATACCCTGTTGCTGCAAATAGAATTAAAAAAAAAAAAAATGCAACCATATTCATTCAACTTACTTTAGTTTGGTCTTCCCATAACCAGTTACCGAAGACCTCGTGTCGATCCCGGTCACTCTCCACCAGTACTTCCCACAGATGATAGTCTTTATCGGCTGCAGGGATGACCTTCGACCATTGTATCTCCTGCAGCCGAGCGTTCCACTCTTCCTCCCTGGTTTTGAAGGCAGCTTTTTCCGCTGCAGTCGGATTTTCTTTGAGTGGTGATGGTGGCGAGACTGCAGCGGAAGGCCTGGAAAAGGGGCCTGGGCTCATCTTCAACGGTCTGTCCCTTTTCCTCTTGGGTTGGGGAGAGGCGGGCGGCTCGTCCTCTTCAAGCATACGCATAACATGTTATCGCATAACATGTTATTGTGGTTTCTAGTAGCGGGCGGCTCGTCCTCTTCAAGCATGCGCATAACATGTTATCGCATAGCATGTTATTGTGGTTTCTAACCTGCCCTACAATTTTGTGGTAACCGTGGGGACAGACTTTTACAGCCGGGAAGCCTGGGGGTACATACAGGGGTCCAAAATGTTTGTTTTATCGATCTAGCCATCACCACAACAGTGGCATAGCCAGGGGGAGAAGAAAAGGATCGTGGTCCCAAAAAATGGGGCATCAAAATAATGTACCGGTACTAGGCCTATATACAAGCATTTTCCTTTAAATGGGCGTGGGGCACCCCCAACATGTGTATTTTGCCCTAACATGGGACCCCTACTCCACTTTCCCCCATAAAATTGTGATTTTGACCCCTGAAATAATGGAACTTGGATTTTGTAAAATTGGGAACACACGTATTTCAGTAGGCCTAAATTTACAATTTTGCCATTGGGAAATACATATATTTCAGTCCATTTAGAAATGTTATTATTGGGCTTCAGCTTTCATTTGTTTCATCCAAGCTATTATTGAAAGGACCTAAATCCTTTTTTTTATATGTTATTTTAGTGTCCCTTTTACTTGTTTATCGTAGCAAGCAAAAAATCCCCGCTAATTTATCATTAGAATTCTATAAGCCTTATTTTATTACTACACATTTACAATGTAGTACTTTCGCTATTTTTGGAAGAAAACACTCATCAGCTCCGTAATTTGGAACAGATCGCTATCCATCTCAGCAGGCTCTATATTCTCCTTTTCCTCAATCTGGTCGAGTTCTGGTACATCTTCTTCATCAGAAGTACCTTCCGACCCCTCTGAATCATCATTATTCTGAAGAAAACATAGGAGTCTGAAGGCACGTTCGACATTGTAACTTGTATCTCACCATTTTGTGATGTCGAATGTGCGAGGAAAAAAACCAAAAACAAACAAAGACGCAAAATGACGTCATCATCAGAGACCTTTTAGGCATGTAGAGGGGGTGCATCTGTTATTGTAATAGTTTGTCGGAACGATCTATTTCTCCTCTACCTGTAGAGATTTTAAAAATTCAATACAATATTTGGGCGGTTTTATGATTTTTGATAAAAAAGGTCAAAAATGGCCCAAAATCACAAATTTTGGCATATTTTCTTCAAAAAACACAAACATTGACCAAGTACAAGTAAAAATCGTGTAGCAACCAACATTTCAAACTATCTTTATACTTTACCTGAAGAAAAAAAAATGAAAAAATATTCATGTATGATATTCGCGTAATCTTCTTCTTTTTTTTTTTTAACCTTTTTTTTAAAAATGCACTTTTTTGTAACGATTTTACTCAAATTTTTGTAATCTAACCCCCTAACAAAATAACCATATTATGACAGATCTATTCAATCTGGTTTGAATGAACTTATTTGCAGCTCTATAGGATTTTGGGAAGGTACTCAAATGTTTTTTTGGAAAAGGGATTGTAAGCGTCACGGTCACCGTGACGCTGGGAGAGTAAGGGTTAAACATATAATTTCATGCTCTTTTCAGTGGGCAAGCAAAGAGAAACCCTATGTAGCTTTCCATAGATCTTTCTGTATCTGGAGCATTGAATGCACCTTATTGTACAACTTTACCATGTTGAAATATAGTAAATATCTATAAACTTTGTTTATTTCTAGACATTGGGCAAGATTGGTCGAGTGCAGCAAATCTACCATGACAATGATCTCAAGGTTGAGGTATGTGGGACTTCTTGGACCTACAATCCCACTGCTGTCACCAAAGTTGCGTCAGACACAGCAGCCATTGGAAATTCTTCTGGTATGATATGTATTTATCTTTTGGCATTTTGCATTTTTTGATATGCGGATTGTTCATTCATATCTGATGGGACCATATGACTCAATAAGGAACATGAATCAACTTGGAGAGACATGATTTCACTTGAAGGGACATGACTTAATTGGAAGGGACATTAATCTTATTTTATGGACATGACTTCATTTAGAGGGACATGAATCCACTGGAGGGACATGACTCAACTTGAAAGGACTGCATGTGGGAGACATGAATAGATTGAGAGGAACATGGCCCCACTAAGAGGAACATGACTAAAGAGGGCTATAACTCCACTTTCATAGACTTGACTCCATGTAGAGAGACATGACTTAACATAAATGGACATGACTCCACTTTAATGGTCATGACTCCACTTTAATGGACATGACTCCATGTAGAGAGACATAACTTAAAATAAATGGACATGACTCCACTTTAATTGACACGACTTCATGTAGAGAGACTTGACTCCATGTAAAGAGACATGGCTTAACATAAATGGACATGATTCCACTTTAATGGACAGGATTCCACATGAAGGGACATAACTCAACTTGAAGGGATATGACTCAACTTGAAGGGATATGACTCAACTTGAAGGGATATGACTCAACTTGAAGGGATATGACTCAACTTGAAGGGATATGACTCAACTTGAAGGGATATGACTCAACTTGAAGGGATATGACTCAACTTGAAGGGATATGACTCAACTTGAAGGGATATGACTCAACTTGAAGGGATATGACTCAACTTGAAGGGATATGACTCAACTTGAAGGGATATGACTCAACTTGAAGGGATATGACTCAACTTGAAGGGATATGACTCAACTTGAAGGGATATGACTCAACTTGAAGGGATATGACTCAACTTGAAGAGATATGACTCAACTTGAAGGGATATGACTCAACTTGAAGGGATATGACTCAACTTGAAGGGATATGACTCAACTTGAAGGAATACGACTCCACTTTTATGGACATGACTTCACTTAGAGGGACATGACTCCACATGGAGGGACATGACTTTACTTAAATGGATGTGACTACATACAAATTCAGTCCCAGCAGAAGCCAATGCATTTACAGCTGAGTGGCATAAATGGGCTAGTGATCCAGAAATATTTCATTTTCTAGGTTGTTTAAAATCTTTTTCAAAATCAAAAGTTTAACAAAATCAATTGAAAATTAAATTGCAGCTTTTAAGCAAGTAACATTTATTGTTTGCTGCTATTTATATCATGATTTGTTCAGGAGTTTATAGTTAAGGGGAAAAAAACACTTCCTCTCTTGAGTACCATTCACAGTTTATAGTTATTTATTATTGAATTAAAGTGTTTCAAAAGATTTATAATCATTTAGATTTCAGTAATTGCCCCAAACCTCAAATATGTTTAGAATTTACCACTTGGTTGTGCAGCATTGTAGTTAATCAATGTGGACATCTTGTTTAAGTAAAGATCCGGTGATCTATGGTATCACAAGAAAACTAAATCTTGGGAATGTATGTTAGAAGCTTGGGAATGTGAGAGGTTCCTAAGTGTAGCATTTTGTGGGTTTCTAGCTTTTGAATTTCTAACGTATGTTTTAAATTGATTGCATGTGTATGGTTATTTCCTCCCCATATGTTTTTGCCTGCCTGCCTGTGTTTGTTTGTTTGGATGGATTGATATAAAATGTGACATGTTGCGTCATTAGTGTCCAAAGATATAGTGATTAACTATTTGTAGTGATTGTTTGTTTTTGTCTGTGTTTGCTGGCTGCATATAACAGGAAATCTGTCCATCCATAGAGTGAGAGCCTGGCTTGAAGAGAAGGAAATAACAAGATTTAGGGCATCATATTCTTCAATTGCTACTGTGTCTGCATCAATGTTTCTGTCACTGTTAGTTGTGGTTAAAGAACAAAACACTTAGAGCTGTAATCAGTATTAGGAGTGTTAAATGATTGATTTTGCATTAAAGTAGGGAGAGGAGAGATTAATGTAGGTTTGGAGGCATATGTGATATATACGCTGAGTGCCCTCTAGTTACGTCCTACTTCATATACTTGATACTAATGTGGAGTTGACCCCAAATGGATAGATCAAAATTTTGTACATTATATTGATTATTGTATGTTTATAAAAATCTTTTTTCACGTGCTTTGTATTATTTTCTTGTTTTATAAACATGTACTAGGTGATCTTTGGTTAAGATGCCTTATGGTCATTTCACATACATGTGTTATGGTATGTAGATGGTTAACCACACATATGTTATGGTATGTAGATGGTTAGCCACACATATGTTATGGTTTGTAGATGGTTAAGCACACATGTCTTATGGTATGTAGATGGTTGACCACACATGTGTTATGGTATGTAGATAGTTAACTGCACATGTGTTATGATATGTAGATAGTTAACCACACATGCATTATGGTATGTAGATGGTTAACCACACATGTGTTATGGTATGTAGATTATTAAACACACATGTTTTTTGGTATATAGATGGTTAACCACACACATGTGTTATGGTATGTAGATGGTTAACCATATGTGTTATGTTATGTAAATGATTAACCACACATGTATTATGGTATGCAGATGGTTAACCATATATGTGGATGGTTATTCACACATGTTTTATGGTATATAGATGGTTAACCACACATGGGTTATGGTATGTAGATGGTTAACTATATATGTGTTATGGTATGTGAATGGTTATCCGCATATGTGTTATGGTATGCAGGTGGTTAATCATGTATGTGCTATGGTATGTAGATGGTCAACCACACATTTTATGGTATATAGATGGTTAACCACACATGTGTTATGGTATGTAGATGGTTAACCACATGTGTTATGGTATGTAAATGGTTAACTACACATGTGTTATGGTATGCAGGTGGTTAACCATATATGTGTTATAGTAAGTAGATGGTTAAGCATATATGTGTTATGGTAAGTAGATGGTTAACCATACATGTTTTATGGTTTATAGATGGTTAACCACACATGTGTTATGGTATTTAGATGGTTAGCCACATGTGTTATGTATGTAAATGGTTAACCACACATGTTATGGTATGCAGATGGTTAACCATATATGTGTTATGGCATGTGAATGGTTACCCACACATGTGTATGTATTGCCAGGAAGGAATCTGATAAGTATTCATGAGTGGGTGGAATTTAATATAATTTACCTGCATACAAGTTAGAGACATATGTCATGAATTGTAGTGGTATGTTATACCTTGGCATGCAGATACTTGGTAGTATATAGTGGGTTCCTTTTGTTGTCGTTGCTGGTACCTTTCATATTAGTCGGTGTGCATCCAGAATACCAACACAACTTCATGGCTTCTGCTTATTTCTAGACAACATTTTGGGATTTGGATTAGTGTGTCTCTCCTTTTTGGCTTGCTTGTCGCCATCAAATGTTAAGCTTGCAATGAAAGTGATGTAATTGTAGTAAAGTATTGAAGATACGACTCATATAGATCTTCTTGTAAAAGTTGCATATTTCAACCCATGTCCAGTTTGATTATAACTTACGATATAGCAAGAATGAACTAGATAAATTGTTCTGTGGCCCTCACTTTGTATGACCTAAATATCGATTTTAGTATTTGCTTTTATTGATTTTTTTTTATAGTTTTTCCTGTTTGGCATCAGACATTTGTTTTGTAACATTTCCGTTTTTTAAACTTTCTTTTATAAAGGAATTTTACTTATCGTTTGTTCTCAAAATGTGTTTTATTTAATGTGACAACTATTAGGTTTTGGCTCCGATGCAATCAACATCAGGAACCTATGTGGTCATGATGGTGTGTGTGTGTATGTATGTATGTATGTATATGTGTGACGCTAGCTCGTAAACACGATATCTCAAGAACAATATACCAGATTCATGTTATATGAGGTACACAGATAGCCCATGGTCTGTAGATGTGCCATATTGGATTGGTGGTGATGTCATCTATATTAATGACTAAGTGGCGGCTTAATGTTAAAATATTACAATGTTCATATTTTAAAATATACATGTGTCTTTTGTTTCATATTTGATGTATTTATGTTGTTAGTGTGTGCATGCTTGTGGTACCAAAGTGTTGAATTTCATTAATGTGCATAGTGGGCAGGGCTTAACATGATTTTGTTGAAAAAAGCTTGTAAACACAATATCTCAAGAACAATGGATGGGATTCAGTTCATATGTGGTACACAGATAACCCATGGTTTACAAATTTGCCATATTTTTTTTGGTGTAGATGTTATGCATATTAATGAGCAGGCAGGACTTAATGATAAAATCTTAACATGTTCATATTTTAACAGCCGCATGCCTGTTTTGTTTCATATTTGGTGTAATTATGATGCATTATATGCATAATGGGATGGGCTTAACATGTGAAATAATAGGATAGAATAGTTGAATTTAATCAATTGTGAAATTTCATTCTTGTGGGAAATGTGGGTTATTTGGTTGTCATTGCTATTTTGAGCCCAGTGTGCAATAACATTTATTATATGATAGTTCAAACTTAAAAATCCAAATTGCGCATCGGAACCTCAAACCTTCGGTTTTGTGGTTATCATATATGTTTGCAGTAACGTTTTCAATGTAAATATTTTTTTAGCTCGGCTATTCAAAGAATAGTGAGAGCAATTCTACTGCCCCTCGGCTTTAGTGTTGGCGTTGGTGTCCGCTTAAAGATTTTCTTTAATTGTTGCTTAAAGTTTTTGGATGAGTTTGTTTCTTATGATAATGACATTCCTGACATGAATAGAAATTAAAATATCTTGAGATGAATAAAGAAGCAAAAAAAAAAGATTCCTCACTTGAAATAAGGTGTGTGTATGAAAAGAAATATAAACAGGTTTTTGGAGGAGTTTGTTGGTTATGATAATGACATTCCTGACAGGAATAGCAATCAAAATGTTTGTCTTGACTATGAATGAAGAAGCAAAAAAGGATTTCTTGCCTCAAAGGAATTTGAAATTAAGCATCTAGGGTATGAAAAGAAATTAAAGAATAAATGAAATGTCAGGTAGAAGATGACATGATGATAAGTAGAAGTAAAAACTAGGATGATGGTGGGATTTCATGTGGGACAGGGTGGAATTGTATGTAGGTCAAGGTGGGATGGCATGTGGGACAAAAAATGGGATGGTATGTTGGACAGGGTGGGTTGGTAAGTTGGTCAGGGTGGGTTGGCATGTTGGACAGGGTTAGTTAACATGTGAAACAGGGTGGGTTGGCATGTGAAACAGGGTGGAGGTGTATTATTAACAGTGAAGGGATTTATATCACTTGATATGTTACTTTACATGCACATTTTTTATGCTCTAAGCTTGTAACACATATTTTCTTTAAGTGGAAGTTGGATTACAATCCAAGATGTACTTCTGGGAATGTGTAGGGGTTGGGGGAGGGTACAGGTTGGGATGGGGTTGGAAATTAATTATATAATGAAAAATAACCGACAAATTGTTTTCCGCTTTCAAGGATGGTTTAAGATAAACAGAGGGTAGTTTTGTAGGTAAATGACTGAAAAAATAATTTCGTCACGCCACAAGGATGCTTTGTAATATTTCAATTTTCATTGACATTGACAAGTCACAGCCTCTCCTTTTTTGTTGTTTAATAGATATAACTAAAAGAGATGTTTTTGTTATAAAGAGTGCTAGCATTCATATGTTTTCTGTGTTACTGCGTGAGGTTGTAACTTTGAGCTTTTTTTTGTCTTAAAATATCTTAAAACTCAAAGATATTTTGAAGCTTGTAGTAAAATGTCGTGAAAATCTAAAGCAAATGAAAATGTAAGTGTATCCTTCAAAGCCCGAGAAATTGGAAATCTACCCTTGATAGCCCTATTTCTGCATATATTTCCCTCAATAGGCCCATTCTGTATACTATACTATAATAGTCAAGCTTGCTGTCCTTCTATTTATTATTGAAAATAATTTGACAGGTAGATACCAACTTTTAAGGGTATGTGGCTTTTCATTGAAAAGTTCTATCAGCTGGTAGAAACGTTAGGTTGACGAAGAAATGAATATAACAATAGTAAAGATAGGTTCCTCTGGAAGGAATGTTACCAATCGTTTGTCCTCAAAACGTTTTTTAATTTAATATGACATTTATTAGGTTTTTATCATAATGTACTGTATGTTGTAAAATTTGTCAGGTTAATTTGATTTATTGTTGAAAAGAATATGTGCATGTGTCTTTTCATTGGTCAGTTTGTCTCTAGCGACTGGCAGAAACATCAAAATTACAGCGAAATGGATATAATAGTAGTAAAGATATAACTGCTGTAGATCTTCCCATAACAGTTGCACATATTCATCTTTGTCTAGTTTTATTACAACTGAATGCCATCAAAAATAGTTAAAGGATTCAGTAGATAAAACTAATTTTTTCTCACCTTTGTAAAAAATTTGGAGATATAAATCTATGGTGACTTTTGATCTTTGAATACATTTTATGGTGTTTTTAAATGATGCTTGATCAATGTTCCTTATAAGAGCCGTATTCTTGTTTCCATAATGTCCACATTACTTGGGTTTCCTATCTTTCTGAAGGTCAGAAGAGATTGTGTGTAATGGGTGATGAATATGCTTTGCATCCTAACATTCATGTGTATTGTTAAATGACAGATAGCTATATACAATTGTGACAGATATCTCAGATGTCAGAATCCATTATGGTGTAACACTTTTGTTTATTTCATACACTCAATCATTATATATCAAGTCTTAACTGTTGTGAGGAACCCTTACACATATTAGTAGACATTATCAAAGGAGAATCTAATTATTGTTAGGAGGTAGTATAAATAATACTGTTCTCTTGGTTAATCCTTACTCTACCAAGCAGTGATATTATCGCCGTTTTGGGTTCCCCATCTTTGACTCCGCCTCCCAAGCGTGTTTTCAAAAAATGCTGGTAGAGTAAGGGTTAATTGTGAAGAAAATTCATGGGGTACCTTATGTAACTTATGATGCCCATCAACTTTGGGGTCCTTGACAAGTAGGGGTTCCTTAACTTTAGATACTTTGGAACTAATTTAAAACAAATGTATTTGTTGAAGGTTAGTGACAGTTTACTTATACATTTCTTGACAATTTATTTTGATCTCATATATTTGGCTTTTATTGGAATGCAAACTCCAATTTATGCAGTACAAGAAACTATGACATGGTTGATCTAGTTCATGTGGAAAGGGACCACCTCAATGTTTGAGAAATGGGTCCCACGAAGGGTGTCTGTTGGGCTACCCAAAGCTGAAGAATTTGTGGTATGAAGGCTTTCAAGTTTTGATAAAGAATCAATGCCCTTTAGAATAAAGAAAAAAAATCCAAACTATTGATTTAGCACTTCTTTTCCAATGATTCTTGGTAGTCTCCAAAACTTAAAAACTATTCGTGAAGGAGGTTACGAGTTTTGAGCTTAGTCTATTTCCCTCCGGCCCTCTTTGAAGCCCCAAATGTCTTCCAAAAAACTAATAAGCCACAACTAGCTCACACATTCTGTGATCATGCAAGGGATGTCATCCTAGATTCTGTACCAGCTACGGAGTATCAGGTCTTTGACGGAGGTTCATTCCTTCACCGAATACCATGGAAGTGAGGAGATTGATAGCTATAAAAGAATAGCACAATCATATGCTGACTTCACAATTCAGCAGTATGGTTCAGCTACAACCATTGTCTTTAGTGGTTTGTCTTTGATAGCTATGAGGAAGGGCCATCTATTAAAGACAACATGCATTAGAGAAAGGGACACAATATTTATGGCTATGAGGAAGGGCCATCTATTAAAGACAACACGCATCAGAGGCAGGGACACAATATTTATGGCTATGAGGAAGGGCCATCTATTAAAGACAACACACATCAGAGAAGGAGATGCAACATTCATGGCTATAAGGAAGGGCCATCTATTAAAGACAACACGCATCAGAGAAGGAGACACAATATTCATGGCTATAAGAAAGGGCCATCTATTAAATACAACACGCATCAGAGAAGGAGACACAATATTCATGGCTATAAGGAAGGGCCATCTATTAAAGACAACACGCATCAGAGAAGGAGACACAATATTCATGGCTATAAGGAAGGGCCATCTATTAAATACAACATGCATCAGAGAAGGAGACACAATATTCATGGCTATAAGGAAGGGCCATCTATTAAAGACAACACGCATCAGAGAAGGAGACACAATATTCATGGCTATAAGAAAGGGCCATCTATTAAATACAACACGCATCAGAGAAGGAGACACAATATTCATGGCTATAAGGAAGGGCCATCTATTAAAGACAACACCCATCAGCAGAGAAGGAGACACAATATTCATGGCTATAAGGAAGGGCCATCTATTAAAGACAACACGCATCAGAGAAGGAGACACAATATTCATGGCTAAATAAGGAAGGGCCATCTATTAAAGACAACACCCATCAGAGAAGGAGACACAATATTCATGGCTATAAGGAAGGGCCATCTATTAAAGACAATGACAACACAATATTCATGGCATCAGAGAAGGAGACAGAGAAGGAGACAATATTCATGGCTATAAGGAAGGGCCATCTATTAAATACAACACGCATCAGAGAAGGAGACACAATATTCATGGCTATAAGGGATCAAGGGCCATCTATTAGGGCCACAATACAACACGCATCAGAGAAGGAGACACAATATTCATGGCTATAAGGAAGGGCCATCTATTAAAGACAACACGCATCAGAGAAGGAGACACAATATTCATGGCTATAAGGAAGGGCCATCTATTAAAGACAACAAGCATCAGAGAAGGAGACACAATATTCATGGCTATAAGGAAGGGCCATCTATTAAAGACAACACGCATCAGAGAAGGAGACACAATATTCATGGCTATAAGGAAGGGCCATCTATTAAAGACAACACCCATCAGAGAAGGAGACACAATATTAATGGCTATGAGGAAGGGCCATCTATTAAAGACAACATGCATCAGAGAAGGGGACACAATATTCATGGCTATGAGGAAGGGCCATCTATCAAAGACAACACGCATCAGAGAAGGAGACACAATATTCATGGCTATGAGGAAGGGCCATCTATTAAAGACAACACACATCAGAGAAGGAGACACAATATTCATGGCTATAAGGAAGGGCCATCTATTAAATACAACACGCATCAGAGAAGGAGACACAATATTCATGGCTATAAGAAAGGGCCATCTATTAAAGACAACACGCATCAGAGAAGGAGACACAATATTCATGGCTATGAGGAAGGGCCATCTATTAAATACAACACGCATCAGAGAAGGAGACACAATATTCATGGCTATAAGGAAGGGCCATCTATTAAATACAACACGCATCAGAGAAGGAGACACAATATGCATGGCTATGAGGAAGGGCCATCTATTAAATACAACACGCATCAGAGAAGGAGACACAATATGCATGGCTATAAGAAAGGGCCATCTATTAAATACAACACACATCAGAGAAGGAGACACAATATTCATGGCTATAAGGAAGGGCCATCTATTAAATACAACACGCATCAGAGAAGGAGACACAATATTCATGGCTATAAGAAAGGGCCATCTATTAAATACAACACGCATAAGAGAAGGAGACACAATATTCATGGCTATAAGGAAGGGCCATCTATTAAAGACAACACGCATCAGAGAAGGAGACACAATATTCATGGCTATAAGGAAGGGCCATCTATTAAATACAACACGCATCAGAGAAGGAAACACAATATTTATGGCTATAAGGAAGGGCCATCTATTAAAGACAACACCCATCAGAGAAGGAGACACAATATTCATGGCTATAAGAAAGGGCCATCTATTAAATACAACACACATCAGAGAAGGAGACACAATATTCATGGCTATAAGAAAGGGCCATCTATTAAATACAACATGCATCATAGAAGGGGACACAATATTCATCCCAATGTCAGCTTTACTGCTGAGACAGAGTTTGCTGGAAAGAAGGAGGTGTTCCTGTCAAGAGATAAACAGAGACTGATTCAGATGCTAGTGATGAACTAAACAAAAGAGATTGCTCTGTACTCAATGCACATGGGGTTGCTGATGCATGGACATAGTAAAGGCAGCAGTGGAGACACACCACCACACTGATTGGAGAAGATACAGATCTCCTTGTCTTACTCCCTTACTATGCCCAGGAAGAAAGTATGGGACTTTACTTCAGATCTGACAAGTACAAACCTGATGGCAGTTCTAAAGTATACATCATTGCTATAAAAATATCCTTGGGCAAAACATTTGTTCAGTTGTTATTTAATCATGCCATGACAGGCTGTGATACAACTTCCCGCATCTTTGGTGTTGGCAAAAAGACTGCTTACCAGAAGCTTATAAAAGGAGACCCATCCGACAATCTTATGCAAAGGCTTTCACCATTGTAAAACAAACCACAAATGTGATGGAGGAAATTGGATGCAAAGCAATAATTGTCCTCTTTGGTGGCAAGAGCACCGATTCCCTTGTGTTACTGCGGTATAACTCCTTCAGCAAGAAGGTTGTTATTACTTCATCATTTGTAACACCAGAATGCCTGCCTCCTACTAAATCTGCTACCATGCAGCTTCACAGCCATAGAGTGTACCACCAAATCATGGTCTGGATGGAAAAAGAAAAGGGTATGGATGCCACAACTGGGGTGGAAGCTGCAAGATAATTGGTTTGTCCCACTTATGTCAAGAATGAATGCTGCTCCAGACAGCCTTTTGAAGGTCATTTATTGTAACTGTTCCACTTACTGCAAGTCACTCTGCTGCTCATGTAGGAAATATGGTCTTCCAAGTTCTACTGGCTGTTGATTATGTCAACATGAAAAATGTGAGAATCCACAGTACAAATGTTTTTCCAGATGAGTGCGAGGAATGATGATGAATAGTGACTTGTTGTAGGTATGTGTCAGGTTAATAATTAGACAAGGGGTCAGAAAATCTGCCATGTTGGATTAACCAGTTACTTTTATGGGTGCTTTAAACATTTGTACAAACATAGTGGCAGGTCATTCCTGGTGGCCATCTTATACTTTATCTTACAAATGATCTGTTTCCAACAGTAAGTTTTGTAGTTTGATATGATGAAGTGGTAATAATTTTAGTGATTTTAATGGATACTTTAAAACAGGATTAGACCCCAAATGACCTTTTCAGGTTGAAAAGTAACTTAGAAATAAACTCTCGGTGGCCATCTTGGATGCCATTTTGAAAATTACCCTTTCTAGAAGTGAGATTTTACTAGATTTTGATATGTTATGATTAACTTTACTTATTTTAATTGATTTTAATGGATTGTTTGCCCCTTATAATATGTGATTAGCCAGAAAAATCACCTTTTGTTGAATAACAATTGACATATGACTAGTTTTATTTCCTTGTGGCCATTTGGGACGCCATTTTGAAAATAACCCAAGGTCAGAATTTACTAGATTTTTAGCACTGTATGTTGTAAAGCATGTCAAAATATACCAAAATCATTTGAAAAACTTTTTGTATCAATTGTTTTGGAGTTCCACCATATATTGACCCATCTACATGGCTGGGTTGGAATATTTTTTCTACGGTATAGCTGGCACATGGGAGGTACACTTTTGACACTTTTATGGCATTGTTATAAATACTAAAAACATAAAAATGCTTGCAAAACACAGCAAATTTACTGGCTGATATGTTATTTCTGCATCTGTTTAAAGCACGTTCCAACCACGGATCATTATTGTTTTAAGCCTTACGGTAATTTGAAGACTTATTATAAGGCCTACTCAAGTTTTGTGACATTCCTTGCTTACATTTGGGCCAGCCATCGCGATGGTTATGCAGTGGTACTTCTTTAACACTTCCAATTTCTTTTCCCCTTCAAATGACAATTTTGCTAGAGCTTCCGAGGGGCTTCAGCCTTGACCCCCACCGGGGCTTTGCCCCTTTACCCCACCAGGGACCTGCTCGCAGTACTGCGGTGTCACTGGCTAGTGGAATTTGATAGGTGGCTAGTAGATTCTCAACTGCTTTGTCAAGGGTTGATTTGAACATACTTTTTGTGCATGTGATGGTGTTCAAATTAACCTGAATTAGTAATTAAGTAGATTTTCAATGACATGAGTATCAAAACTTTGACCGGGGTTATTTCAATATTCTCTTGACTTAGCAAAAAGATGTGTTAATAAAGTGGGGATGGGATGTCACTTTGGTATTGTAGACTTGAAACACCATTTGGATATCCAATATCTCCTAAATATCCTAAACTCCCGAGTTTCTTCACTGCCTCTTAGTCCTCTATCACACAAGACAAGACATGGCTGACCATTGAATAAATCCTATAAGTTACTTGGAAACCTGTTAAAAATAATTTCTCTCAGATTCATAATCAGATGACAGCTTTGTCTGCTTTTCTTGAAATTTATCATTGACCTTGAGAAGGTTAGTCTTGAAACTCATGAAAGAAGCATAGATGGGTTTATTATAAGTAATTACATTTACCAGCTGTCATGCCTTTCTATATTGTTTTTGTATGAAGCACCAGGTCCACATCAGAAATATTATCATAAAATCTTAAAAGCTATATTGGCAATGTGTGTGTTTTCATTTGAGGGGATCGCTTGGGAGTTTACATTATGTGTGAGCTTAGAAAATGTCCATAGCCATAAAAGGTATTTTGGTTTGTACCAATGTTCTGAATGATTTTCATGAGGTACCCTTTTTGTATAAAGGTATGAGATGCTGTATTCATTTTAGTATTAACATTTGTGGTAATCTTAACATTGATATTAATACTCCAATGCATTTACAATTGTTAAGAAAGTGTGAGTGTGTAATATCACTCTTGCAAAACAGACTTTCCACACCAGTCTTTCAAATTGACCTCTCCAAGTTATAAATAGACCACACCCACCAGAGCAACACAGTAAATAGGATGGGCAAACATACCTCCAATCAACAATCTTGCATGACAAATCCATTGATATTTAGATGTCCATGTGGCCTGCCGCAAGCTTTGATCCATTTATTGCACTTCTCTGGATCTTTAGAGATTTTATTAAAAGAAATATTTAAAAAATTTTGTTTGCATACTGTTCTGGGTAACAGGAATCAGATTTACAAAGCTCATAGCGGGCCCATAGGTGCAATTTTTGTTCACCATGTTGTCGTCACTCAAATCTGTGTGTGCAGAAATTTGTTTTGTGCAGTATATTGCATTGACTGTATGAGCATGCACTGCTAGCTAACTGTACTGTACCAGTCTGTACCAATAGTGTGTAGGATTTTTGCCCCACTTAGCTATGCAAATTTTGTTGCTAGGCAAATACATGCAGTGATTGGTTGAAAAAGCTAACTCAGAGAGGTCAATTCAATGTCTCCTAAACAGTGACAGATATGACAAAAGTTTCTTCAGGCTTCTGTGCATTTTTTGCTCTGTCATACAAGTAGACATGTATGACCACTGAAAAATAAACCTAAAGATTTTTGGCTATTTTCATCTAATTTATTCATTTTTGTTACCAAATATTGTATAATGACATGTGTCTAATTGAAAGAAAATGAAAAACAAATTAATTAAAACAATGTGATCTATACTTTCAAATAGAACGCCTCTCAGCCTTGTTGAAAAAGCTTTTTGAGACCCACATCACTGGTGACATCAATGAGGAGTTAGTGAAGGCCGCAGCCAATGGGGATGCTGCTCGATGTGAGGAGATACTGGCCCATCCTGATGCTGATGTAAGTTTTTCCATCAAACTGCTATTTTTTCCTTCTATTTTTACAAGTTTTCTGATGGATATCTGATGGCAGGGTTTTTATGGAAAATGATTTAGAGGTAAGATGATAAACAGAACTTGGAGGAAAAATGCTTTAGGAGTGCTCACCGGATCTGGTCCCAGTCACTTGATCTTGATCCTATGCGAGGGTATGATCAAGGTCTAGGTCGGGCGATCAGATCCACAGATGAGATACTCAAAAAACGTGTGTGAGGATTTTCAATGACCCACCTTTTAACCTCAGGTTCACTCATGCCCCACCATCAGATCATCTACAGTGGGTCACAAGCTGGCACTCCAGTGAGAACACATGACATTGTTTTTTCTACAATCATTAAGCAAGGTTATCATCTGCAGATCAGTATCTGGAGATCATAATCTGGAGAACACGGTTATACTCTCATTCATTATTCTTGATATTTGCCCACTTACCCCTCTGCTGCCCCTCTTTAAATATACTAAGAAGAAAGCTTCATCCTGACTTTTCAATCTCGGACTTCTTCAGCAACAATCCTTAAACTGAAATCTTAAACTGAAATCTTTGAATGTTTTTGCAATGATCAAACTTACACATTGCTCTCTTATTGCTCTCACAACCAATAAATATCTTTGGAGTGATTCTTTATATTTCAGACTAAAGTGGATGAAGTATTTCTTTCTTTTAATTTTCTAGTTGGTGAAAAGAATTGCAGTATATATCAGCCATTTACAGTCTGTTGTATTGATTGATTTTCATTGAATTAAATGGCAATTTTATACTTTGAAGATAGAATTATGGGCCCAACATTTTATGGAGAGAGTTGGGGTGAAAATTTGTGTCTTCTGTTTTTATCTAATTTTGTGGATGTTCGTTAAAATTTGGTACGACAATGGTCATCTCCTTACTTCTCAATATTTGTTTCTATTTGGTCCTTTTTCCCGGAAACATCTGTCTATTTACTCAAATTTTTAGGATGTCCCAGTATTGGGGTAGGGATGGGACATTTGTCCCTCACCCCAAGCCATCTGCCTTATGCATTACAATCTTCATTGGGTTGCTGGATCATAAAATGACCTCATGTCATGTGTTATTATGTTTAGGTGATACTTTCATCATTATTCTCGATCACATATGAACTCGGGTTTCTCATGACTAAACTACTTTTGTATTTGTGGAATAACACCAGGTGGGAATTGTCTCTAAAATAAATACATAACTGAGAAATATATGACCCATTTTACATTCTCAAGTCACTGTGTATGTGATATATCTCACTCTGTGAAGGCGTAAGCAGGAATACTGTATACAGAAGCCAAATCTGTAGTTTTTAACCCCAGGAAGAATCTGATGACTCATTCCTAACATGAATCACATCATATTTTAAACTGATTTAAGGATAGCATCTAATATAAATCAGCCCACCTTGAAGGTCTATGGACAGGTAGTTGTACAATTGGTTGTAATGCTTTAAAATTTTGTAAAAACAATGAAAAAGAGGCAGAAATTTCCATCTTAATCAGATAAAAATGAAATATTTTACAGCTACTTGCATTTGTAGGTGCTAATATTCAAATTTTGGGCCTAAACACTTTCTTTTTATGCTTGCAGGTGAGTTGCTGATTCTCATAAAATGTTTTTGGGTTTTAAAGATACCTCTGATCAACATCTGTGTGTTGAAGACATTCTCATCATTTTCAAAGAAATTTAATATAAAGAATTTCATCAAAAGATTAGTCTTCCTATTCATACATCATTAACATAAACTGATGATTGGATTTAATTTGCTGTGTGGTTTTATTACTGCTTAAGGAACAAGTGATTAAAGTTTGGGACATATTGGAACAAGGGAAAGGCAGAAATGCAGGGATGGGAATGTTTACGATGAGATCTGTCAAGACAATGTAGTTGAAATTTCTAACAGAATGTGGAGAATAATGAACTAATGCCATGAAAGGATATCTAAACAATCAATTTTCTGGACTCATAGAAAATTAAATTAGGTGGTCTCTGGTATCAAAGAAAATAAAAACAATTGGTTTCTGCTATGAATGGAAAATGATGGAATGTGAATATTGAATGAAAGGAACTCAAACAATGAATGCTTAGCCTAAATATAACTAAAAACAATGATTTGTAGTAGATGATTTTCTGAAGTATTTAGAATGCAAGTGGTAAATACAGTTCAAAGGTATTGGGTATGGGGAATGAACTAAAAATATATTAGGCATATTGGAATTGCCAAGGACAGAAGTATGCCTTCTACTGAGTGCTGAAATTCTAGATTTAATTATTTGGTTGAGACTTTTAAGGTTATTTTTTGTACTCAGTGTTTTTATGATCTTTTTGATAAGAAGTATTCAACTTACATTTTTGTAGCTGTCTATGAACAGCAACATATATATTGTTTTATAAACCTTATTAAAAGGAGCATGAGTAGAACAGTTTTCAAATCACTATTTATTTGTTTGTGATGTCTTCATTGTCCCCGTTTCAAAACAAAAAAAGAAATTAATGCTGATTGTGTGGGTAAAGCTAAATCCATCCGAGCCATTAGGCTCATAGAGCTGGTTTTATCCCCAGTTTCAATGGTGTAATCAGATGAGACTACATGACTCCCCTAGGCGGGACGCCCTTAGCAGTAGTGGTACTTATTTTACAGCTGAGTGGAGTGAAGCAAGTAGAGTAAAGTGTCTTGCTCAAGGACACAATGCAGCGCTCACGAAGGGATCCCGGTGCCTTTCGAATATGAGCATGACTCCTTAACCACTAATCCACTGCATTTCTATCTTATCGTGAATGTTTGGGTAACAAAGGGAAAATTTCTCCAGTAGTTCGTTGGTCGAAATGCTGAAGTAATCATGTTCGAAAAAATTAGTATGCAGAGGTCTATGGTCTAGTAGATTAAAAAACCTTTTGTCAAAATAAGCTACTCTTTGGCATGAGATAGCAGCAGAGGATTAAAGAAACAATGAATTTGATTAAGGAAATAAAGATCTACCCATTAACACATCATTAAATGAAATTAACAATTTGCATATTTACACCTTTACAAAATTATTAATTTTGAGAGTTCTTTTTATATAATAGTGAAATGATTATATGCACATCACATAAATGATGCAGGTGCACACATTCTATATTGCAAATCTTTTCATAACAGTGAAATGGTGATGCAATTCAATATCAGTTGATAATTCTTAATTTGGCAAAATCTAAAGAAACCAGTGACACGCTTATTATCAGAACATTTAGCGGATTGTGCTAAGAATCAGAAAATTCTATTGGCATGGATTGCAATGGAGTAATTGTTGCTATACACCTGCTGATTATGGAGAACTGGCCTAAGTTAAACTTTAACTGTGAACTCAAATGTACTTTACTTGTGACATTCTTATTGGTTGAAATTTAACTGTCCCTCGATAATTTGAAGCTAGTGAACATATCAGCCAGTATTAGATCTCTTCATTGTAATGGTTTTATATGTCATATTGAATATCTGTTGGTTTCTGTAAAAAGGTGGAAGGTTTATGTTCTGATGCTACCACCATTACATGCATTTATTATCATATAATTGTACCCTGGATAGCTATATATTATATTTTCTACCATACCATTCTTTTGCAACATGTTTTGCCTTCCGGAGTAAAGAGAGACGATATTAGGAAATGAATGCACCGACATTAAAATACAGAAGGGCTACCTTTCAGTCAGGCAATTGTGAAATGGACCTATACCCGAAAGAGGCTGGGAAAAGAATTACTTAATACCCTTGTGATGATATACCTAGTTAGTTATCATACAGAAATGTCTGTTTAACAGCCTTGCCATGTAAATCATCATTGGCATATCTTAATCTTTTTGATGATGCCTGCACCAACCAGTTCAAGGCCAACAACTGTTAACGAATCAGGACTAGGTCTCCTTCATTTGATCTGGGCTAAATGATACATATCATGTTTGTGAAATTATTCAAAATATTTATTTGGGGCTGAGAGAGGGGCTCTTGGACAGCTCTATGCATGTTTTTGGCAGTGTGACCAAATTGGCTTGTTATGTAAACAGAAGAGATGTCTCAAGATAGTCTTAAGTGATATATGTTGCCTTTTTTTAATGTATTAGAGAGAAGGTGACAATACATTTTCTTTGATTATTGACCAGAATACTTATTCAATTATGCAAAGAACTGTCTGTAGATTTTGCATTCTCAGATTTTGAGGGTGTTATGGCTGATCATACCTTGAAAATTTTGTAGATGCAATCAAAACCTTGATGTTTTAAAGAGGCAGAGAGCCCAAGCTCTCTATTGAGATATTTTCATAATTTACTTCCATAAAGCTTGTTCTTCAAATTCAGCTGCTGATTACATTATGAACATGTATTATACCTCAGTGGTAATTAGGAGATATGACCAGTACTAAACAAATTTGTGAAAGTCAGCGACTGCTATTTTTGTTAAAGATTGCAAAACACAGACTTATGTTGGGAAATTGAGAACTATTCCTCAAATGACATCACATTTTTGCATATTTTATTGAGTAATTTAATCTGAAAATTCAGAAAACAACTGATAAACCTTACATAATAATCTAACTACATTAATCATTATTGACACCTGCTGGTTGGTGAAAGAGCGGTGAGGTCTTTTCCACTACTTGGCACAAAAGAGTCCTGGTAGGATAATAGGCTATTTCAAAAACAACAATGATACAAATCTGGACTAGGTCTCCTTTATTTGATCTGGGCTAAATGACACTTATCTTGTTCATATTGTTGGCGCTGCGACTAAGTTGGTTTGTTATATAAACAAAAGAGATATGTCTCATAAAGTATAAGATAAAGACTGTATTACCTCTGCCAACAAAGTTAGACGGAGGTTAGGTTTTTGCCTGTGGTTGTTTGTTTGTTTGTTTGTTTGTCTGTCATCAATATATCTCAAGGAACTGATGATTGGATTTGATTAAATTGGGTGTGTTATTAAAATTTGGGACATATTGGAACAAGGGAAGACCAGAAATGGAGGGTTGGGAACATTTTTGGATAAATTGTCTGTCATCAATATATCTCAATCACTGATGATTGGATTTTGAATACATTTGATGTGTGGTTGTATTATTCCTTAAGGAACAAGTAATTTAGATTCGGGACTTATTGGTATAAGGGAAGGGCAGAAATGGAGGGTTGGGGATGTTTTAAGTGAACTGTCTGTCATAAACATGTCTCAAGCACTGATGATTGGATTTTGAATACATTTGATGTGTGGTTTTATTATTCCTTAAGAAACAAGTGATTAAAATTTGGGATGTATTGGTACAAGGGAAGGGTAGAAATGGAAGAGTGGGGATGTTTACGATGAGGCCTGTAGTTGGAAAGTGAAAACGGAATGTGGAGAACAATGAAATCATGCCATGAAAGGAAATCAAAACAATCAATTTTCTGGACTCAAAAGAAGATTAAATCAAGTGGTCTCTTGTATCAAAGAAAGTTAAAACAAATGGTTTCTGCCAGGAATGGAAAATGATGGAACGTCAATCTTGAATGAAAGGAAGTCAAGCAATGAATGCTTAGCATGAATAAAACTGAAAGCAATGATATAAGAAATCAGTCAGCAGATAATCCCCTTCAGTGTTCAGAATCCAAATAATCAATACAGATCAAATCTTGGTGGTTCTAGGATTTCTGAGGTAGATTTTATGGGTTTGGAGATCAAATGAACTCTAAAATTATTCTAGACCTATTGGAATTGCAGCAGGGGCAGAGGTATGCACTCTCAGAATACTAAGATTCTGAAACTAGAAAATATTTTCTTGATTAGCGACCAGTAACAACATTAAATTGCACGCAGTCTTTATTGCTTTTGAGATTTATTGCTGATCAAACTTAAATTTTTTTTTGAATTTCATGATGCCACAGGTAATAAGGTACATGTAAGTCAAGCAAGGATTTCATGTGAGATTGTTACGATAGGTGTTTCCACCTCATCTTATTTAGTCAGATATTCAGAACCGTTTATTATAGGTGTTGTCACGACATATTACGAATCGATTATTATGGAGAAAAATATCGCGATATATTGGCATAGTTGAGCGAAAATTTCTTAGTTAAGTATTAGTGTTTGGTATTGCGATATGTCAGGAGAGGCATACTTCATGTTGTGGGATAAGAGATATTGCGATATCGCGATAATTGATATGTTATGACAGCACTACAGAAAATGTTGGGTAGGCACTTATCAGAGCATGGACGCTTGTTATGTCAAATACAGTATTCAATATGCCTTGGGTTTTGAGCACCATGACACCAATACCAGATGTTAAACTTAAACTCACAGCAAATGTTGTCTCAAGATGAAGGGGAATGGGTTTCTCTGTTCTTTTGAATTTCATGATGTCACACGTATAAGACAAGCAAGGATTTCATGTGAGATTGTTACGATAGGTGTTTCCACCTCATCTTATTAAGTCAGATATTTAGAACCGTTTATCATTAGTGCTGTCACGACATGACTCTTTTACGTATCGATTATCGTGGAGAAAAATATTGCGATATATTGGTAGATTGCGATACTTGTTACTAATGTTACTTTTATGATGAACCCAAGAAAAAATTATTTGCAGATCTAGCAGACGACATGATCTTGTGACTATTACGTTCATCACGCATCACGCACGTGTTTGGTAATAGCCAACGTGACCATGAATCATCGAAGTGAGAGCCTGAGAGGCATGTACTGCGCCAATTTGTTGTTCTTTTTGCCAACTTACATTGGAGTGTGCCACAGTGTGGGGGTGAAGGGCATGATTTTTATTAGTTTTTTATGTTTCACGATATTTTTGCATGTTTTTAATGGCTTAACTTAACTTTTAGATTTAATGCCGTAACATTAAAAATTGTAACATATGAAGTAGCCTAGCCTAGTTGCGAAAATTTCTTAGTTGAGTATTAGTTTTTAGTATCGCGAAATGTGTTGAGAGGCATATTTTATGTCCATGGTGGAAAAAGAGATGTTGCGATACAGCGATAATTGACATGTCATAACAGCACTCTTTATTATACAACTGAACATTCTTTAGATTGTGAAAGGGAATGGGAGAAAATATTTGTCAACATATGCTTATTAGATATCTAAGTTTTAAAATGCTGTAAAATGGACAATTTGTAACTGACGTTGATGGAACTTCTGTTGTTTGCATTATATTTGGTATATTTTAAGCCATTTCAGCTGATGTTGTTGCTACCCGTCCATATATTTGGTATATTTTAAGCCATTTCAGCTGATGTTGTTGCTACCCGTCCATATATTTGGTATATTTTAAGCCATTTCAGCTGATGTTGTTGCTACCGTCCATATATTTTAATAGTATATTTTAAGCCATTTCAGCTGATGTTGCTGCTACCCCCATATATTTGGTATATTTTAAGCCATTTCAGCTGATGTTGTTGCTACTTGTCCATATATTTAGTATATTTTAAGCCATTTCAGCTGATGTTGTTGCTACCCGTCCATATATTTGGTATATTTTAAGCCATTTCAGCTGATGTTGTTGCTACCCGTCCATATATTTGGTATATTTTAAGCCATTTCAGCTGATGTTGCTGCTACCCGTCCATATATTTGGTATATTTTAAGCCATTTCAGCTGATGTTGCTGCTACCCGTCCATATATTTGGTATATTTTAAGCCATTTCAGCTGATGTTGCTGCTACCCGTCCATATATTTGGTATATCTTAAGCCATTTTAGCTGATGTTGTTGCTACCAGTCGTCCATATATTTGGTATATTTTAAGCCATTTCAGCTGATGTTGCTGCTACCCGTCCATATATTTGGTATATTTTAAGCCATTTCAGCTGATGTTGTTGTTGTCCATATATTTGTATATTTTGTCCATATATTTGGTATATTTTAAGCCATTTCAGCTGATGTTGCTGCTACCCGTCCATATATTTGGTATATCTTAAGCCATTTTAGCTGATGTTGTTGCTACCAGTCCATATATTTAGTATTTTTAAAGCCATTTCAGCTGATGTTGTTGCTACCAGTCCATATATTTAGTATTTTTAAAGCCATTTCAGCTGATGTTGTTGCTACCCGTCCATATATTTAGTATATTTTAAGCTATTTTAGCTGATGTTGCTGCTACCCACCCGTCCATATATTTGGTATATCTTAAGCCATTTCAGCTGATGTTGCTGCTACCCGTCCATATATTTGGTATATTTTAAGCCATTTCAGCTGATGTTGTTGCTACCCGTCCATATATTTAGTATATTTTAAGCCATTTCAGCTGATGCTGTTGCTACCAGTCCATATATTTAGTATATTTTAAGCCATTTCAGCTGATGTTGTTGCTACCCGTCCATATATTTAGTATATTTTCAGCCATTTCAGCTGATGTTGTTGCTACCCGTCCATATATTTGGTATATTTTAAGCCATTTCAGCTGATGTTGTTGCTACCCGTCCATATATTTGGTATATTTTAAGCCATTTCAGCTAATGTTGTTGCTACCAGTCCATATATTTAGTATATTTTAAGCCATTTCAGCTGATGTTGTTGCTACCCGCCCATATATTTGGTATATTTAAGCCATTTCAGCTGATGTTGTTGCTACCCGTCCATATATTTAGTATTTTTAAAGCCATTTCAGCTGATGTTGTTGCTACCCGTCCATATATTTAGTATATTTTAAGCCATTTCAGCTGATGTTGTTGCTACCCGTCCATATATTTGGTATATTTTGGGCCATTTCAGCTGATGTTGTTGCTACCCGTCCATATATTTAGTATATTTTAAGCCATTTCAGCTGATGTTGTTGCTACCCGTCCATATATTGGTATATTTTAAGCCATTTCAGCTGATGTTGTTGCTACCCGTCCATATATTTAGTATATTTTAAGCCATTTCTAACTGAAGTTGTTGCTACCTGTCCATATACCTTTAAATTTAGGCCCTTGTGGACTTTTAATACACAACAATTTGAACAAAGAGTGGTTTAGATTTTGATTAAAATGTGAAAAATGTGACTGACTAACTGTTAGTGTTACAAACATCATACTTCCAGAGCATTCAATAAGACCCATACATTAAGAAATATATCTTTTGATATTGACACTGCTAGATCTCTTCAGAAAATAGAAAGATTGTTTATCAGAAATGTCCAAAACTTTTTCAAACATTGACACCTCAGTGTTTATCCAAGTGGGCCTCATTAAACCTTTTAATGGACCTGTTCTGAGCCGCAGTTTTCTTAGTCTTAGTGTGGAAAGATTGCTCAACCTTTTAAGCAAGCCAAGTGCTATTTGAAATAATATCTAATGTGGTTAGAATATGAGGACAGATGGTGAAGATGTCATTATACTTTGTAAACAACAAGGAAGAGGGACATAAAAAAATAGGGGGGAGGGGAGTGAGGGGGTGGCCAAAACGTTTCTGATTCATGATCTACATATTCTGATAGTTGGCTGCAAATGTTGAAAAACAAAAGGAGTCACAATGGCAAAACCATCAACGCCAACAATGGTAAAGTATGTCACATGCAACAATGGAACATGATGTCAGCAATCATAGCCAGCAGTTGCTTAAGATTTCACCAATCACAACCAACAAAGGAATAACATATCACCAATCACAGCCAATAATTGCAGGATATGTCACCAATCACAGCCAATAATGTGGCAACATGTCATCAATCCAATCACATTCAACAAAGGAACAACATGTCACCAATCACAGCCAACAATGTTGCAACATATCACCATTCACAGCCAAGAAAGGAACAACATATGTTGCCAATCACAGCCAACAATTGAGCAACATGTTACCAATCATAGCCAACAAAGGAACAACATATGTCACCAATCATTGCCAACAATGAAGCAACATGTCACCAATCACAGCTAATGAAGGAACAACATATGTCACCAATCACTGCCAAGAATAGAGCAGCATGTCACTAATCATACAATGGAACAACATATGTCACCAATTACTGCCAAGAATAGAGCAGCATGTCACTAATCATACAATGGAACAACATATGTCACCAATTACTGCCTAGTGTAGAGCAGCATGTCACTAATCATACAATGGAACAACATATCACCAATTACAGCCAACAATGGTGCAACATGTCACCATTCACAACCAACAATGGTGCAACATGTCATTAATCATAGACAGCAATGGCATATTATATCACCAATCTCAAGCAGTAAAGTAACAATATGTCACTAATCACAGCCAACAATGACACATGTCACTAATAACATTCAAGAATAGCACAACATGTCACCAATCGCAACAAATATGGAGCAACATGTCACCAATCACAGCCAAGAATAACATAACATAACAAGATTACGGGCTAAGAGGGTTAGTCACCCAATAAAAAGCCCAAACTAACATATCACCAATTACAGCCAACAATGGTGCAACAAAAAAAAAAAAAAAATCAGACGCCCAGTAAAGAACTTATCAATGTTGACCTTAAAAGTGTGAACAGAATTGGAGCTAACTACCCACTCAGGCAAACCATTCCACTAATCAACAACTCTTTGTGAAAAGCTAAAACCGTGAATATCTATCCGTGAGAACTCTTTGGTCAACTTCAAGCTGTTACCACGTGTCACATTAGGATTAGCTGAAACATGCAAGAAATAACAGGAAGTCAAAGGAACTTAAAAACCTGAATCATATCGCCACGTACTCTTCTCAACTCAAGCGTGGTCAAACCAAGAATTCGCAACCTAGATTCATAAAAGAGATGCCATACTTCAGGAATAAGTCCAGTGGCTGTTCGCTGAACCTGCTCCAAAATGAACTTATTCTTCTCATAAATGGAACTCCAAGTCGAATAGCATACTCAAGGTGAGGCCTGACTAACTGCTTATACATATTAAGAACAACCTCTCTACCAAGATCAAGATAACAACAATTTCTTCTAATCAAACCAAGCATACTATTTGCCCTTGCAGCTGCTAAAAGCACACTGTTTAGAAGGCTTCAGATTGCTAGTAATGACAACACCTAGATCCCTTTCTTGAGCAACGCAACCAAGATTTCAACCATTCATGCAGTAATCAAAAGCCAAATTGTTCTGACCAAAATGAATAACTTTACATTTATTAACATTGAATAACATCCGACATGTTTGGGACCAAGAAACTAACTTATCCAGATCAGTTTGCAAAAGTGAAGAATCCCTAGCATTATCAACAATCCTGTACAGTTTAGTGTCATCAGCAAATTTACAAATCCTGGAGCCAAGGGAAACATCAATATCATTAATGAAGATTAAGAAAATAAGCGGACCCAATACAGAATCCTGAGGGACACCACTTGTAACCTTCTTCCATGGAGATACTTCACCATTAACAACAGCTCTTTGTGACCTGTCAGCTAACCAAAAATATATTCAACTGACACATGTTCCTTCCACACCAAGGGCTCTTGTTTTTATCATGAGCCTGCCTAATAAAACCTTATCAAATGCTTTTTGGAAATCTAAATAGATAACATCCACATTATGATCGATTCAACTTGTTTAGTAACATCATCAAGAAACTCCAATAAATTACAAACACAAGACCTCTTAGGTAAGAACCCATGCTGAACTACTGAAAATCAAATCCAGACAATTTCTACCATGCGTGGGAAAAAACACTTGCTGGGTGAAAAAGCAGTCATATACAGCTTCCAGAAAATCTTTACCATGTGGACCATTAGTACAAAGATCCCAATCAATGTCTGGAAAATTAAAGTCCCCAAAATTAATAACCCTCCTGGAAGCAACTTTCCTGAAGCAGTCAAGCAATTTCTGATTGTTCTCAGGACTAGAATTTGGTGATCTATACACATCACCAGCAACCACTGAACTACCAACATCGCCATCAACAATAAGCTCACACCATAGGCAATTTAAAAAACCAAAAGAAAACAGAGCAGTCCTATCTATACAATTAAAACTGTCTTTCACAAACAATAAAACACCACCTCCTCTACTGTTGAGAGTATCTAATCTGTCTTGCCTGAAAACTGAGTAATCTGGAATATGTATCTCTGAGCCACTAATTTCACTATAAATCCAACTCTCAGTAATACCAATTATATCAGGTCTACTAATTGAAACTTCAACCAGAAGCTCATCTTTATTTAAAATGCTACCAACATTTGAAAACAACCTTAATTCTACCACTAGAACAATCCCAGAAACATGCCTGACAGTTGGGTTTAAACTCTCACCCCCCGTGATTAGTTTAAAGGACTCATATCCCTAATTGCCATATTGACACCCCTAGCAAGAACACGAGCACCTTTACCAGTTAAATGCAAACCATCTCTCATGAACCAATCAACCCGAGATTCAAACTTATGCCAGAAATTTACAAAACCCAACTCAAAATAGACGACAAATACTCTCTAACCAACTATTGATCAACAACATCTTATCTATCATGAAGGAACTACTCCTACGCAGCAACAGACCAACAACTAGAACCCTACATCCTGTGTCCTTCAACTTGAATAACAAATCCATGAAACTACGCCCAAGAGAATCAACATTTCTCCTTGAAATATCATTTGTACCAATTGAAACTACGACAGTATCTTCACCCTTACATAAAGTCTCAACACGAGAACTAACATCATCAACCCTAGCCCCTGGAAGACACACCCTAATCCTTCTACTACAATCTACTCCACAAAACTGTTTCAACATACCTAACAAGTGAATCCCTTATCCACAACACCTTATCCCTAACAGAATCCACAGGCAAAGTACCAGACGAATCAAAAACCTCATGGCCAATGGTACCTGTACAATCATCAAATCATCACCTACAGACAACCCTACATCAGGCCTGTCAACAGAAACTGATCCAAGACTATCTATCCGAACAGAAACTCTATCAAATTCCTCACCCAAAGAACTATCAACATCACATGTCTGACTACCCACATCCAAGCCACAAAACTCAGTCTGCACACTAGCATCAACCTTTTCAAGGATACAACTACAACCAGAAAGTCTTAATTCCAAAGCCCTTTAACCTTACACACTTTAAACAAACAAATAAAAAACTATTAACCAATGCTTCATCAAAACTACATGTCACACCAGACTCCTGGAAATCATCCACATATTACAGCTATCACAGTAAATCGAACTCTTCATAATCATACAATATAATCAACCAGAAGCAGAAAACCAAAAGCAACAACCTAAAAGACATGAGGAACAATAGGCCCAAGAATACCCAAAGAAATACCTTAGCTTCAACACACAATATACTAGCCTACACTTAACACAAAAATTCAAAAAATAACAAAGCCTAACACAAAAATACCAAAGCCTAGCTTACAACAACTGTAAGGCCTAGCCTAGCTTACAACAATAACAACAAGTGTGTAATAGGATAGAGTTAATATACCACACAAACCAGCAACAACAAACAACAAAAAACAACACATTGAGGAAACTAATGAAAACAACAAAATAACAAATATGCACAAAAAAAGTAAGAAACAACAATATGGTAAAACTCAGCCTGAATAAAATCCCAAATCCAGATGAAAATATCCAAGAATTGAAACACTTCTGTATACAGTCACTAAGTCCAAAACCACTTAGTCCAAAATCACTTCTAGTGCAGCATGTCACCAATCACAACAGAAAATGGAGCAACATGTCACCAATCACAGCCAACAATGGTGCAACATGTCGCCAATCACAATGAAGAACATGTCACCAATTACAGTCCAACAATTTTGTATTAGACATGTCACCAATCACAGTCCAACAATGTTGTATTAAATATGTCACCAATCAGTCCAGCAATGTTGTATTAAACATGTCACCAATCACAGTCCAACAATGTTGTATTAAACATGTCACCAATCACAGTCCAACAATGTTGTATTAAACGTGTCACCAATCACAGTCCAACAATGTTGTATTAACATGTCACCAATCACAGTCCAACAATGTTGTATTAAACATGTCACCAATCACAATCCAACAATGTCGTATTAAACATGTCACCAATCAGTCCAACAATGTTGTATTAAACATGTCACCAATCACAGTCCAACAATGTTGTATTAAACGTGTCACCAATCACAGTCCAACAATGTTGTATTAAGCATGTCACCAATCACAGTCCAACAATGTTGTATTAAACATGTCACCAATCACAATCCAACAATGTTGTATTAAACATGTCACCAATCAGTCCAACAATTTTGTATTAAACATGTCACCAATCACAGTCCAACAATGTTGTATTAAACGTGTCACCAATCACAGTCCAACAATGTTGTATTAAACGTGTCACCAATCACAGTCCAACAATGTTGTATTAAGCATGTCACCAATCACAGTCCAACAATGTCGTATTAAACATGTCACCAATCAGTCCAACAATTTTGTATTAAACGTGTCACCAATCACAGTCCAACAATTTTGTATTAAACATGTCACCAATCACAGTCCAACAATGTTGTATTAAACGTGTCACCAATCACAGTCCAACAATGTTGTATTAAGCATGTCACCAATCACAGTCCAACAATGTTGTATTAAACGTGTCACCAATCACAGTCCAACAATGTTGTATTAAACATGTCACCAATCAGTCCAACAATTTTGTATTAAACATGTCACCAATCACAGTCCAACAATTTTGTATTAAACGTGTCACCAATCACAGTCCAACAATGTTGTATTAAGCATGTCACCAATCACAGTCCAACAATGTTGTATTAAACGTGTCACCAATCACAGTCCAACAATGTTGTATTAAACATGTCACCAATCAGTCCAACAATTTTGTATTAAACATGTCACCAATCACAGTCCAACAATGTTGTATTAAACATGTCACCAATCACAGTCCAACAATGTTGTATTAAGCATGTCACCAATCACAGTCCAACAATGTTGTATTAAACATGTCACCAATCACAACAGAAAATGGTGCAACATGTCACCAATCACAATGAACAACATGTCACCAATCACAGTCCAACAATGTTGCAGTATGTTTTCAACCTTACCCAACAAAGGGACAACGTCACCAATCAAAGAAAGCCACTAGTCACAGCCAGCAATGGCACAACATGTCACCAATCCCAGATCAATATTATCCCATGCATCACCTGAGCGTCAACCACAAGATCCCATGATCAATGTGTTTGGTACAACTTGACGCAGGGTCAAACCTGGATCTCCCATCAGATGGCTTTTACTATTCATTCAACCCAATCTGTCCATTATTCTTCTTCCTGCATTAGGAAATACTTATCAAAGATCTACTTAGTAGTATCTCCTTAAACCCAATAAGTTTATTTTCAGTCTTGTCTCTTGCTATTTGTCTCGCCATTTACGATTTTGGATGACAATTATATTTTTGTATGACACATTTTTTATTCTGATAATTTTCTTTTTGTCTGACAAACATGCTTTTGTGTTTTGTCTGTCTAGTATAAAGACAATAAGCATATTCTCTTGAAATACTTAAGATTTTAACCATCTGTATGTATCTGACTTAATTCTGCAGGTCTCCATATGTTTCTTTAATGACATTGATATCTTTAATCACCCATAGCCCTTTAAGTATCACTCAAAAATATTTGGATTGATATTTCATAGAGTTTGTCTATTTGATATTTTGGAATGTCATTTTCAAACGAACATCGTCACTGCAGACCAAAAATGGGCCCCCGACACTCCAGTACGATACCAGATGCAAGTTCTTGGTCTGAAGTTTTTTTCATTCCATGATAAGGATAAAAAATTTATCATCTCTCTTTGTACTTCATCAGCATGTGTTTAGCATGACAGCCTAACAACACTTGTGCCATTTTTCAAGGGGTGCTGAGAAGGGTAGCTGTTGCTATTCCAGGCTGGTTGTATTTCAGTTGGTTGTTAGGCACGGGTTTGACCCAAACTTCATAAAGCATGTCCAGATCATACCCTGCTACAAAAGATGGTCAGGAAAAAGCCACGGATATGATACTCAGATGAAATGTACCCCTTCGTCAAATTTTCGGGATAGGGATATTAAGGAAAGTTGCACAAAATTTTATTCTAGCCCATATGAAAACACGGCATTCCTTCGATACCTTTGATTTTTTAGTAAAGAATAGGTACCTTTGATTTCTTAGTAAAGAATAGGTACCTTTGATTTCTTAGTACAGAATAGGTACCTTTGATTTCTTAGTACAGAATAGGTACCTTTGATTTCTTAGTACAGAATAGGTACCTTTGATTTCTTAGTAAAGAATAGGTACCTTTGATTTCTTAGTAAAGAATAGGTACCTTTGATTTCTTAGTAAAGAATAGGTAACTTTGATTTCTTAGTGCAGAATAGGTACCTTTGATTTCTTTGTACAGAATAGGTACCTTTGATTTCTTAGTACAGAATAGGTACCTTTGATTTCTTAGTAAAGAATAGGTAACAGAATAGGTACCTTTGATTTCTTAGTAAAGAATAGGTACCTTTGATTTCTTAGTACAGAATAGGTACCTTTGATTTCTTAGTACAGAATAGGTACCTTTGATTTCTTAGTACAGAATAGGTAGCTTTGATTTCTTAGTACAAAATAGGTGCCTTTGATTTCTTAGTAAAGAATAGGTACCTTTGATTTCTTAGTAAAGAATGGGTACCTTTGATTTCTTAGTACAGAATAGGTACCTTTGATTTCTTTGTAAAGAATAGGTACCTTTGATTTCTTAGTAAAGAATAGGTACCTTTGATTTATTAGTACAGAATGGGTACCTTTGATATATTAGTACAGAATGGGTACCTTTGATTTCTTAGTACAGAATAGGTACCTTTGATTTCTTTGTACAGAATAGGTACTTTTGATTTCTTAGTAAAGAATAGGTACCTTTGATTTCTTAGTGCAGAATAGGTACCTTTGATTTCTTAGTACAGAATAGGTACCTTTGATTTCTTAGTACAGAATAGGTACCTTTGATTTCTTAGTACAGAATAGGTACCTTTGATTTCTTAGTACAGAATATGTAGCTTTGATTTCTTAGTAAAGAATAGGTGCCTTTGATTTCTTAGTACAGAAAAAGTAACTTTGATTTCTTAGTACAGAATAGGTACCTTTGATTTCTTTGTAAAGAATAGGTACCTTTAATTTCTTTGTAAAGAATAGGTACCTTTGATTTCTTAGTACAGAATAGGTACCTTTGATTTCTTAGTACAAATAGGTACTTGATTTAGGTACCTTTGATTTCTTTGTAAAGAATAGGTACCTTTAATTTATTTAGTACAGAATTTAGGTACCTTTAATTTCTTTGTACAGAATAGGTACCTTTGATTTCTTAGTACAGAATGGGTAGCTTTGATTTTTTAGTACAGAATAGGTACCTTTGATTTCTTCGTAAAGAATAGGTAACTTTGATTTCTTAGTTCAGTATAGGTACCTTTGATTTCTTAGTACAGTATAGGTACCTTTGATTTCTTAGTACAGAATAGGTACCTTTGATTTCTTAGTACAGAATAGCTTTGATTTTTTACAGAATAGGTAGCTTTGATTTTTTAGTACAGAATAGGTACCTTTGATTTCTTAGTACAGAATAGGTACCTTTGATTTCTTAGTACAGAATAGGTACCTTTGGTTTCTTAGTACAGAATAGGTACCTTTGATTTCTTAGTACAGAATGGGTACCTTTGATTTCTTAGTAAAGAATAGGTACCTTTGATTTCTTAGTAAAAAACACAAGATTTATGAAGAAAAATACATTTTGTCGAGTGGGACAAAAAATACAAAAAATAGATATTTCTCCTATTGATTGCAATGATAACTGACTGTTTGTTTTCCCCTTTGTCTGAAGTTCGAGATCGTCTTAAAAAAACATTGTTACGTCGTCGTGCTACACAACATTCCCGGTTGTCCGACCTCGAGAATATAGCAAATATTCAATCAAAATCAAATAAAAAATAAACATTTTGTAATTTTTATTATTAGCACAAATGCACAAATACTATTATTTTTTTCTTTTTGCATATTAATGTTTTTGTCATTTGTATGTGCTATCTTTTCCAACACAAATACAGTTGATGACATTAATTATTTTAGTCAAACCAAGATCTTGTTTGTTTATGATTAAGCAGGCATGTATTTATCAACAATGACATTTGCCACATCACAGCAGGGAGGGATTAGTATTTTATTAACCTAAATGTGAAACAAAATATACCACTCATTGGTTGCATTTAACAAGGCCTTTGAAGAGTGGGAAGAAATGATCATCATTGTTTAGTAATAAGCAGCCCAACCAAGCCTGCCTTGAATGCTCTGGAACCATCCAAATGTGTTCTGATTTGAGTAAAAAGTTTTGAGCAAATGATCTTTGCTCAAAAGTACATTCGCCTTAGCTTGAAAGTATATTGACCTTTGTTCAAAAGTACATGGACCTTTGCTCAAAAAGTGCATTGACCTTCATCCATATATGTATTTTTGTTTGTTAACTTTGTGGCATTTGATTGATAATAAACTTGCCCTCGCTGACAATAATTTTAAACAAATTTGTGGCTTTCTTCACCCTCCCCCATTTAAAAGTTTGCACTTTGCAAGAAACCACAGCAAAAGCCTATTTCAACATCAAATGAGGGGCAACAATTGTAATTTTTATTTCACAGAATCCTTTTTAGCTTTCTCCAAATTTGTTTCTACTTTGTAGACCATGAATGTTGCAGCTTGATACTCATGGTAAGAAATGATACTTTACAGCAATTCAGTTTGATGATCAAAACTGGATTCCAAAAGGGTCTTCTAAATCAGACCTTGGACATCTTGCCATGATCTATAAAGTATGATATCAGGATCACAAAAAGTTATTTTGTTTTATATAAGGAATCATTTCATTGTTACTTAATGTTAAATGTGATAACCCCACATCTCACCCCATCCTCCGTAAACTCCTTTTGCCCCCCTCCCTCCGTAGGAAACATATTCTTTTCTTCTGGATACCCAGCCATGTTGGCATTCCTGGCAATGACAAGGGTGATGCAGCTGCTAAGCTTGCCCTCACCCTTCCCCCACCCCTTTTCCCAAAACCCTTTCTGACATCAAACCGCTTATCACTTCCCTTGTTCGTGGCCGCTGGCAAACCTTATGGGACTTCCAAATTGATAACAAACTCCACGTCATCCAGCCCACCATTCCGATCAAACCCACTACTCACAACCTATCCTGTGTCGACAACATCCACATTACCCGCCTTAGAATAGGTCACACCCACCTCACTTACTCCCATCTCCTTACTGGTTCCCCCCACCCCTCTGCAACAATTGCCATTGTACCCTCACAGTCCATCACATTCTTCTTGCTTGCCCCCTGTACAACCTTCCCAGAGCTTCCCTCGCTGCCCACAACTCAGTAGCCGAGCTCTTCCAAAAAAAACCTTCGGATAAAATTATCTCCTTTCTTCATCATGCTTCCCTCTACAACCATATTTAGTCCTCCTTCCCCACCCCTCTCTCTCTACATTATTTTTCCACCCATACACTTCCTCTCTCGATCCCAGCTTTCTGGCTTTAATTCACTTGTTTCTCTCAATCTCTGTTTACTCTCCTAACTATCTCTGGAATGATCTAACCTCTCGGGCACAATTTGACCCTTGCTATTGTGATTCTCTTAAACTCTCATCAACAAACAAACAAACATTTTATTGGAATGACCTGGTCTTTATAGCCGTAACACACCACGAACGCGACGTGGCGAGCGATTTTTCAGATAATCCTACAGGAAACAAATATTATAAGATGCTTGGACTTTTTGCTCACACATGATGAAGTTTACAATTGAGGCTCTCTGATGATACTGGAAAATTTGTTAGAAATGCTTTTTTCTTCAAACTGTAGCGAAATTTGTTTTACTTGGGTGCGATTTTCTGTCTCGATGCAAATTTTGCTTTAATGGGCATTGAAAGGCCCATTCAATCAATTTTCAGTTACCATCTGAATAGCCATGCGATGACATGACGATGCTTCTCTGAAAACAAGAGGTTAAAATGTTTATTTTCCTTTGTTTTATTCAATTTTGTTAAAAAGATTGCTTGCCGCGTTGCGTTTGGTGTGTAACAGTGTTACATTTAAAGATTTGTAATTTACATCTAAAACCTAATATAGATCCATTTTGAATTGAATTGAATACAAATTTTATTTCAACAATTTGGGGATACATACTAGTTAATGGAAAACAGTGTTCTGGTGAAAGGGACAATTGAAGGTAGGTATTGTCTGTGAATGAGATTCCCCTTTTACAAAATCGTGCAGACATTTAAATCCAGAGTAAGAAAATAGAGAGGGACAAGAAAAAGAAAATATCTTGTACATCACAGAATATGATAGAATACATCTTTGCCAGACATACCAAAGAATTGGCATTAGTTGTGCGTAGGCTCGTTCCTGGTGTTGCTTAAATGATGCTTAAGAATTCTTTTAAAGGAGCTTCGTACTGGATTCATGGATACTTGTTGTAAAGAAATACAGTTATTCATTGATCAAAAAGGTTTTTAGATACAATTATGTCGTACATCATTTAAAGACAACAAGAGTGCATATATACTCAAATCATTTAATGATGACATGTAGAAATATTTTGATTTGACCCCTTTAATAAACAATAATATAAGACAAAAAACATTCATAAATAGTAAATTAAGTTTGTAGCTTTCTGATTGGCTAATAGGTGGTCTTGAATACACTCAAGATTAGCAAGTTGTATGTTAGGAGAATGATGATGATCAACACTTCCCATACATTAACACCCTTATTACACACAACATAATAAATGTACATCATCCTAGGTCTCAAATGGCACAAATTGAGAATGGCTGCATTCACATTTTTTCTCTAGTCTAATTCTTAAATACTCTGTTTTGATAACTCTTGTTTTCAAATACTTTTGAGACCAGACTGACTAGTACGTATGGCAGTGCATATGTGCCTTCGCAAAAATGTGTTTGTTTTTCATTAAATTTGGCGAGTAACTTTTCAAGCTTCAATCATCGGTGATCGGTGGTTTACAAGTTGGTTGTTACAACAAAAATTGAAGAAACGTTTAAGTAAATGACGTCACAATGAGTGTTTTAGAATATGGAAAGTGATCAAAATAATTTCAACCCCCAAAAATAAATATTTATGGATGGGGATAAAAGTGAGGGTGGCCAGTCTCAAATGCCATTTGAGACCGTGGATGACAACATCGTAGGGCCTGCGGACCTCAGCTATCGCCTCAGTCTGCTTAAAACCTGCGATGACGTCATCCTTGGTTTCAAATGCCATTTGAGACCGGCCACCCTCGCATTTATCCCCTAAATGTTAGACATTGAATGCTTATTCTCTGACACTGCAACAAAACTCACATAAATTCAACAGTAAACTAAATGATATATAAATCTGATGTTAATGTTTGGCATCATGTCTATTCTTAATGGTAATTGTCTTATTAACAATTCTTACCAATGTAGCCTTCAGATCATGTTGTGCCAGTTTTTCTGGAAATCCCCCTTCCCCCCTTTCCCCCTCTTCCCCCTTCCTTCACCCCCGCTACTGTTTTGTTTGTTTGTTTGCTTCCTGTATAATTATTGTTAAATTATTATTGACTTTCATGAAACATTTTAATGGTACAACTAAATGATAAATAAATTTGATGTTAATGTTTGGCATCATATGTATTTTTAATGGTAATTGTCTTATTAACAATTCTTACCAATGTAGCTTTCAGATCATGTAGTGCCAGTTTTTCCTGGAAATACCCCTTCCCCTCCCCCTCCCTGCTACTGATTTGATTGTTTGCTTCCTGTATCATTAAAATTATCATTGACTTTCATCAAACATTTCAATGGTACAGTAGTTTGGCTGGTTTTCTTATTCATATGTTATGAACAATTTCATTACATCTTCAAAAATGACTTTTCTTCCTCTTGGCTCATATAATTCTCTAAACAATTTATTGTATATGTGAGAATGGAGATAGCACGATCTAGGGACACATCAAGTCCTTGATGGATTTCAGTATCAGTGGGCTTCGTGACAAAGGTGGCCGTGCTTTGTCACTCTGCCAGGGCGGAACAAGTGCAGACTTGTTCTGGTTTTATTTTTGGAACAATGTTTTGGCATTGTCATATCTGGTTATATCTGACATGATCTTCATCTTTGCTTTGGTAATGGAATAGCTGTGGTTTGTGACGCATGCCATTGTGCTGGTATCACATTAAAGAATACCAGGTACCAACAAGTTGAGCTAAATTGAAGAAAAACATGGAAACCATGGAAAATAGCAAGTCATTTCTTTCAACTTTGGTTGGAAATTGACGAGTTTACAGCCTTTGAATTCTAAGGTCTTGCTATAATAAATTCTGGAATTTTTGATTTAAATTTTGGACATCACTGAGAAAAAGACTATAAATTTCCATATGTTACCCTATTGTTTTTCAATCTTTCACCAACATTATTCGAATGATAGAAGCTGAATATGACCAAAGCTTTTGAATCTCTGTCATACCCTGCATCAAAATTTAGCAGGAGAAAACAAGTCTGATGTACAGTTTCAAATTGTGAGCTGTCTTCTCTTTCATACATCACAATATTTGCATAGATTGAAAATTTATCAGACGACTTTGAGTAGCCATAAATCAGAACCTACACATGCTTTCGATGTGATTTAAAAATTATTCTTTTCAGAACTCATAGCTCCTTTGTTGAGTATGAAATCTCTATCTGTCCTTAGCTGCCTTTAAGCTTGTACTTTTTGCCTAGATAAGAATCAAATACATTTTCTTTTCTTAAAGGATTAGATCAGTGGTTAAGTAAATTGATCTTATATTAAGGAAGATTAAAAACACAACAAAATGGTGGAGAAACAATGTTTAATATCTTATTCGGTTAAGAAATACATAAGTGCTATTTTATTTGTGTGGAAATGATTGAAATCAGACTAGTTGTAACAACACATTCTCATATCTGGATACCATTGACAAGAGTCACAAACCACAGCAAACTCTTTATTGAAACAAGGATTGTATGAGACATACCTAGATAGGACAATGTAATATATCAGAAGGTATGTCAAGTAGTCAATCTTGCATAAAAATGCACATTGAAACGAAGATATGGTTTCCATTAATCCTTATTTCGTATGATAGAATTAAAAACAACAAATCTTCTGACAAAGTTTCATAATTCCCGAAGAAATTTAACACATTTTTTGTGATTATTAAAAACTTTAATACCACTACTAAATAGTACCATGGGAGCCACCATTTTGATTTCAAAACATGCAGATTATGATGTCATCAGCCCAGCAGGGCAGGATGTTGATATGCTTTGTATTTCTTTATAATCTATTTCAAATTTTCTAGCTCATGAGAAATTGTTTTCTTTTTGTAAGGTCAAGAACATTTTTTGTGCACACATGAAAATGTCAAAACATGCTGTTAAAACTTTGTGTCACATAATTTTGGATTAAAAACATAACATAAAGTTTTAAAGAAATACATTACATTCCTTAGTCTTTTTGGGAAATAATGTCATCATTCAGAAGATTTTAAAACAGAATTAAGCAAAATGGCAGCCTATATGTGTTGACTTTAAAGATGGATAACTTAAAATATAAAGAAGATTTTGACTTGCTGTTTTTTGGTAGTTGGTTTAGATTTTAATCCTCTATTATATGAAATAAGGATTATATCAGACTTTGTTTCATTTAGGACATATTGGGTGTAAAGCTTTACCCGATTTGATAAGAAACAACCGGTTTTGGATTAGTAGTGACTTAAAATAAATTCTTCAATCCTCTTTTTTAGTATTTTATTTCAATATTTTTCAATAGTTTTGTGTCTTGCAGCCAATGGATTAGTTAGATATAGTCCATTTATTTAAGTATTATTACTGTATTCCAGCATCTTAAGTCATTGCCAAAAACAGATTTTATTTAAAAGAAATCAGATTTAATTTTCAATAATGAACAATGTCAATTGTTTAGAAATTGTGTGTTTTACATCACCTTTCTATAGTAGACTATAATCTAGTTCTAGACTAGTCATGTTTAAACCAATGTTTTTCATTGTTAAAACTGCGGAGTGGAACAAGATAACAAAGTGCTGTTTGTCTTCTATTATTCAAAATATACACTGTATGTCTTACTACTGAAATAATCCTTAATAGCAAACAAACAAAAATGTGTAAATATAATGAAAAACAATGATTTTTATGTTGGCAAGTAATTCATCTCCTGATCTGTGCATTAAGACAAAAGCATTTTAGAAATTGCATCAGCTGTCATGTCCAATTAAAAAAGTAGACCCTGGTCTTGATTTATCAGCGATGCATGTTTCATGTGAGAAAATTTACGACTGTGATGACATGTTAATCAAAAGCAATTCTGTGATGACAAATGATGATATTAACTAGGCCCAGGTGTCCCGAACGCCTGTCTGTGAACTCTGTTGTTAATAAGATATGACAGGATGGAAAGGTTTACTTGCAAACTAGAGTTATTTTGACACCAGTCCTTCCAGAGCTGGAATTTCTCCAATTGAAAAGTAACTTTTTGTAGTTTGCTTTTAATTATTAGGAAGGGGAGATGAATTGTTTCAATATAAAAAGTATTCAACACAAGGAATTTCTTAAGATACATTTTGTAATTCTATTCTTTATAATAATACTGTTCAATAAGGTACATTTCTTACTTGGTCCCTAATGGTAAAGGTCTTTGGACGCCTGTTCTAAATTTACAATATATGACTGGGTGGGCAGCTTAACATAGATGTTATTCTTTATTCAATTTTTTTCTGCTAATCAGTCACTGATGAGAAAAGTCTATTCATGCTAGATAACATTTTGGTCAGTATTTGCTGCTATCTTTGAAAGACATCACCGACTGCCTAGCCTCCTCTTTTGCCAATACCTCCTCAAATGACAATCTTTCTCACTCCTTCCGCCAACAGAAAATGAGACTGAAAAGAACCCTCTTAACTTCCAGTCCAACAATCAGGAAAACTACAATCTCCCTTTCACCTTCTTTAAGCTCTCGTCCACCTAAAAAAATCCAGGTCCTCGATCCTCTCAAGGCCCTAACGGCATCCACTACAATCTAGTCAAAATTCTCCCCAGAAACTCCCTCAAAATACTCCTCAAGATTTACAATTACCTGTGGTCCTCAAATTCTTTCCCTATTACCTGGAGAGAGGCCATCATCACCCCAATCCCCAAAACTAACAAAGACAGATCCAACCCAAAAAACTACAGACCCATTGCTCTTACCTCTTGTCTCTGTAAGATCATGGAACGTATGGTCAAGTACAGACTCTGCCAGTACCTCGAGAGGAACTCCATCTTCTCCCCCACTCAAAATGGCTTCAGAAAAAAACGGAACTGCCTGGACAACATCCTTCAAACTAGACATCTTCATCCGTGAAGCCTTTATTACGCCATCTCTATATTCTTCGACCTCGAAAAGGCCTTTGACTCCACGTGGCGGTATGGTGTCATCAAGGACCTCCACTCCACTGGCCTCAGAAGAGGCTCCCTCCTTACCTTCATCCAGAACTTCCTCCACTCCCACCACTTCCGAGTACGCATCAGTAACACCTACTCCCAAAGGTGCACCCAACACCTGGGTGTCCCCCAAGGCAGCATCTTCTCCCCCATTCTCTTTATCCTCAAAATTAAATGCATCACCAAAACTCTCACAACCAACATCAAAAACTCTCTCTATGTCAACAATTTCACTATCTGCTCATCCTCTTCATGCTTCTATACTCTCCAAAATAACCTACAACACTGCCTGGATAGTCTGGCTCACTAGACAACTCCAACGGTTTCAACTTCTCAAAAGACAAAACTGTTCTCATCCATTTTAACAACAGCAACTCCTTTTCCCCTACCCCAATCTCTGCCTCAAAGATTCCATTATCCCAAGTAAAGACAGTTCTCGCCTTCTCGGAATCACTCTCGACTCTAAACTTTCTATCTCCCGCACATCATATTCCTCAAAACAAAATGCCTCAAAATCATCAATCTCCTTAAGGTCCTCTCAAGCACTGACTGAGGAGCAAACAGGCTCACTCTGCTCACCTTATACCGCTCCCTCCTCAGATCCAGGCTGGATTATGGCAATTTCATCTTCGTCTCTGCCTGTAAATTTTACTGAAACACCTGGAGGTCACTGAGAACACTGCCCTAAGGCTTTGCCTTGGTGCCACTCACACCTCCCCTATCACCAGTCTCCATGTCAAGGTCAATGAACTCCCCTTCGACCTCCACTGCACGAAGGCTGGCCTCTTCTTTGCTCTCCGCATCCTCATTGATCCACGTAACCCGTGCTTCCATTCTATCCATTCTCCCTCCTTTATCAACCTCTTCAATCTCAACAAACGCATCTCCCACCTTTCAGGACTCGGATGCACTACCACTTCTCCAAAGCCAACATCAACATTTTCTCGATCCCCAGATACACCATCCCACCTACACCATCCCACCTACACCATCCCACTTACACCATCTCACCTACACCCACCTGGACTATCCACTCCCCCAAGGTGTATCTTGGTCTTTTCCTCCTACACCCACCTGGACTATTCACTCTTCCCAAGGTGTATCTTGGTCTTTCCTCCTTCACAAAAGCTCTTACAACCCAGCCTTCCATTCTAAATACTGCCAACTCAGTAGACATTTCCATGACTACTCCTTCCTCTTCACCGATGGCTCCACATGGGAAGGCTCTTATGCAGCTGCCACTGCCTGTCCCGGCTTCACCTTCTCCTCAAGGCTACCCGATGGCACTTTTATCTACTCTGTCGAGGCGAAAGCCATCCTCCTAGCCTTAAACTTCATAGAACTATCTTTCCGCCCCCATTTCGTCATCTTCTCTGATTCTAAATCCATCCTCACTGGCATCCTCAACATGCTTTGGCCCAACCCTCTCATTCTACAAATCCTCAACAAACTTCACATTCTCTCCTCCTTAGGAAAGAATATTATCTTCTGGATTTCCAGCCACGTTGGCATCCCTGGCAACAAGAGAGCTGACAGAACCGCCAACAAAGCTCTGTTAAAACATCGCCTTTCCTTTTCGTATTCCACACTCAGACCTCCGTCTCTCCATCTCCAACTACATAAAAAAAAACCTGGCAAAACTCCTGGAATCACAAAACCAATAACAAACTTTACACCATCAATCCCCAAATCAGGACAAATACCCGTCTGCACAGTTGCAACCGCAGGAAAGACATCGTTGTCACCCGCATCCACCTCGGCCATTCCTCTCTCACTCATTCCCATCTCTTTTCCGGAACCCCTACCCCTCTCTGCCCCACTTGTAAGACTGATCTCCCCATCAAGCATATCTTCGTAACCTGTCCCTTATACCAGAACTTCAGATTTCTTCTCTCCTCACTATCCTCAATCTCTGACCTTTTTTAAAACAATTCTTCCTCAAACATCATCTACTTCCTCTGCAACAACAACCTCTTCCACCACATTTAACTTCCCTCTTCCCCCCTTTTTACACCTAACCTTACTTACCTTCTTTTTTTTCTCTTTCTGTTTTTCTCCCTTAAAGCCTTCCTTTCCTCTTTATTCTATATCTTACACCATAATTTATTAACACCTCTTGGCACATTTGACTGTCGCGGTGCCGTTAAACATCAACAAACCAAACCAATTTAATCCTTTGAAAGAATTGTGACTGAGGACTTTAAACAAAGGACTTACATCCATAGATCACTAAGTCATACTTCAAAACATACAGTTGTATTATAAATAGCCGAACGTTTGGAAAGAAATGGTCAATTTTTAACTGATTTGGTTTATACTAGTACTGTCATGACATGTTGATTATCGAGATATCTCTTTCCCCACGACATGAAATGTGCCTCTCAACACATATCGCAATACTAAAAACTAATACATAACCAAGAAATTTTCCCACAACTAGGCCAGGTTACTTCATACGTTATGGTACAAAGGTTATGGTAGTAAATCTTAAAGTCATGTTTAGGCCATTAAAAATGTGCAAAAATACTATGAAAAATAAAAGAAAAATTAATTAAAAATCATGCTACTTTACCCCACACTGGCATGCTCCCATGTAAGTTGGCAAAAAGAATGCAAAATCGGCCCAGAACATGCCTCTTACTTCGATGATTCATGGTCACGTTGGCTGAAGTGAATTACCAAATGTGTGTGATACGTGATGAATGTAAAAGTCACACAATTATGTCGTCTGCTAGATCTGCAAATAATTTTCTTTTTGCATTCATCATACAGTTATAAAAGAAGTAACGTTAGTGAAATTAACAATTTGTGACGTGAGTCAAGTTTCCTTGAAAAGTATCGCGATATACTAATATATTGCGATATTTTTATCCACTATAATTGATATGTAATAGAGCCACGTCATGACAGCACTAGTTTATACTGTACTTACACAGTTTTTGTAACATTAGCAATGTACCTTACACGTCCACAAACATTGAACAATTACAAAACAACGTGAATGTAATTCTTTTGATTGGTTAAAAGTTTTGTAAAGTAAACAGTTAGTGCAATAAGGGTTATCATACCATAATTTGTAGTCCACAATTGATTGGCTTATTAAAAACAGTTGTTTTGTTTTCCTACAGTCATTTCAAGGGTGACAATAACTTGCTTCAAGGCAACAGTTTCCCGGAGCATCTATGCTAATGCATGTACATATCATTACTTAAACTGCAGGACTTCAGCAAAAAAGAAATAATAATCTACTTTTTATTCCTCTTTTTGTTATAATAGTATTGGGTGATCTTTTGCAATGTGCATGGATTGCATTGGTGCACACACAATAGAATTTTGCAATCTTTATTCAGTTGGAAGTACATACAGATATGTGTTTAAAACCCTTGTGAGGCTGATCTCCTGTCCATCAAGCATCAATGAAAAAACCTTTCCTTCCAGTATGGTTGCCATAAACATTATTAGTTGTCATAATCATTTAATGAAGTATGATTTTCCAAAATATCTCAAAAGATTATGCGCATCTTGGTGATTTATGCCTATGCAGATATATGCTTCATACTTCAGTGCATTTTGTAGAGCTTGAAATTAACTCAGGTAATGGACTAAGTGGCTGACCAAGTTCAACTACAAATTCTTGTCGGTCAATGACATTTTTTGGTCAGCGTCTCTTCTGTAAAAAGGTACACTGACCGTAAAATTATCCGAAGGAACTTTGGATTCGTTTATGATTGATAGGGAAGAATTATTAGTGGCTTGATTAAAAAAGAAATTTGTAGAGAATCATATATATGTATCGAAAGATACACACCTCCCTCCTTATCCCCCCTTTGTGGTCTAGCTGTCATTTAGAGCTTAAAAGCTAGGTGTTCCAGTTCAATTCCTGGTGGGTCTCCATTCACCAGTGCTTTACAACTGGTTTGACAAAGGGCAGTGGATTTAACCCGAGCTGTTGAGGAGGGATGTTAATATGCAATCTACCTACTTACCTACTTAATCCCCCTTCCATCACTCCCACCCCTTCCCCCTCTACCCAATGTATCCATATATCTGTATATATGTATCTATATATATCTATATATATCTATATATATCTATATATATCTATATATCTATATATAAATCTATATATATATTATATATAAAAATGCAATCTATGCACCGAGGAAAAAACAAGCCATTGTCAACGCAACTGAAAAAAACCTCCTCCTCAACAAAAGATCAGAAATAGTATCCTCTTGCCGCCATTGTAAAATGAGACCACCCAATCATACTAAGAAGAAGCGCTGACCTGTTCTGAATAATTACCTAGCTTCAGTTGCCTGATGATCCGCTAAGGTAAAACCGCTGGTTGCAGTTCAGATCCTGCTTGTTGATAAATATGTATATATATATATGTATATGTATATGTATATGTATATATATATATATATATGTACATATATATTTATATATATATATATATATATATTTATACATTTATATATATATATTTATATATATTTATATATATATATATATATATATATATATTTATATATATATATATATATATATATATATATTTATAGATATATATACATATATATATATATATATTATATAATATGCATATATATATATATGCATATATATATATGTAGATATATATATATATATATATATATATATATATACATATATATAGATATATATATATATATATATATATATATATATATATAGATATATATATACATATATATAGATATATATATAAATATATATATTTATAGATATAGATATATATATATTTATAGATATATATATATACATATATATATATACATATATATATATATATATATATATATATATATACATAAATATATATATATATACATATATATATATATATATACATAAATATATATATATATATATATATATATATATATACATAAATATATATATATACATATATATATATATATATATATATATATATATATATATATATATATATATATATATATATATATATATATATATATATATATATATATATATATATATATATACATAAATATATATATATATATATATATATATATATATATATATATATATATATATATATATATATATATATATATATATATATATATATATTAAAAATACAGTTAAATAAATAAAAATACGGATAAATAAATAAAAATAAATGCAAATACAGATAAATAAATACAGATAAATAAATAAATACAGATAAATAAATACAGATAAATAGATAAAGATACAGATAAATAAATAAAGATACAGATAAATAAATAAAGATACAGATAAATAAATAAAGATACAGATAAATAAGTAAAAATACAGATAAATAAATAAAGATACAAATAAATAAACAAAATTACAGAAAGGTTATTTATATTGTGATGGTGATAGAATTTAAGATAACTCTCATTGCAGGCTAAGTTGTGTTGTAACAATGTACAGTTCTTTTATGATTGAACTGATTTTCATGTTTTAGTGTACCCATACTGAAATTCATTACTTTTTTGTGTAAAAAAAAAAAATGTTTATATTTAGAATATAAGGTACATGAGCAGATGGAATTGAGTGTGCTATAAGGTTGAGGATTGAGAAAATGTGCTCAATTATGACTGGAATAAGTTCATTCTATATGACATTTTGTGGTTGTTATGTCAAATGCTCTCTTTGGTCAGTTGGTAGTAATTTGTTTTTTCTTGATTTTTTTAGGTGAATGTCCAGTTTGCTGGTCATACCGCTCTTCAAGCAGCTAGCCAAAATGGACATACGGATGTGGTCAATGTTTTCATTAGGAACGGTGTGGACATGGAAGTGGAGGTATGTACAGATGAAGTATAAAGATGGGAATGAATTGGTTTGTGGGGAGTGAGATGTGGTGGTAAGGGGTAAGATATGGTGGTATGGGGTGAGATATGGTGGTATGGGGTGAGATATGGTGGTATGGGGTGAGATATGGTGGTATGGGATGAGATATGATGGTATGGGATGAGATATGACATGTTGGGAGGGTGAGAGATTGTTTGTTTGTTTGTACATGATCCTTTTTACGGGAACTCGGCAAGACTCCTATATGGAGCATAGACGCCAAGCTATAGCCTGCATAGCAAATGCCAGTCTTGTGCGACCGGGATGGAAGTGGATGAAGACCGGGTTTTCACCCTTCTCTTTCAAGAAGTGTTCAGAGAACCAGGTAGGTGTGACTGTCCAACCATCGGAACCGACAGCTTAACGTCCCCTTCGAAGGATGGCGAGCACCATTCAACCATTGTCACTTTTTCAACAGCTGAATGAGGAGCAGGAGCTGCAAACGACATACTTCCGCTTTGATTTTCGGCGTATTTGTCTGCATAGCTGTGGAAAAACTGGTTAAACCTGTCCGAGGCTTGATTCCGGGACCTCCAGCATCTCAGGCGTGTGCTCTACCAACTGAGCTACCTGACTCCCTGAGATATGGTGGTGGGTGTGAGAAATGGTGGTGGGTGTAAGGTATGCTGGTGAGGATCGAGATAAGATGGTGGGGTGAGAAATAGTGGTGGGTGTGAGATATGGTACTTAGGATGGGGGCTGGGGATCATGGAATTGGTGAGCTGAATAGCAGTGTAGAAATTATTGCAGAGTGAGTACAGCTGTTATAGTTTTCACAAAAATATCGCATCGGTCAGAACAAAATGTAAGCAAAGATTCTCTCTGGCAAATATTGAATAATGTGGTAAGTCTTAGTACTATCATATCATATACTATATAATATTTTATATAAATGTCTTATATCACATCCCATTTCATCATTTTATAAGGTATTATAAGAAATAACTCCTGTTTTTGCCTTTTTAGGATAAGGATGGAGACCGTGCTATTCATCATGCTGCATTTGGTGATGAGCCAAGCATCATTGAGCTGCTTCATCTTGGAGGGGTGGACCTTAATGCAAGGAACAAACGGAGACAGACTGCCCTCCATATCGGAGTCAATAAAGGACACTATGGAGTGGTCAAAACTTTGTTGGAATTGACCGGTCATCCAAGCTTACAAGTAAGTCAAGGACCAAATTTGAATATATTTGTTGAAAAATTTCCCCTTTGATATCTCTGAGCAATGAGCATTAATGATGATAACTTCATTTGATCTTATATAGTATTGCAGATAGTATTCCCTCTTGACTCAAAAGGGCCTTCAAACCAAAACAAAGTAGCTTGACATGTTTTCAAAAAGTCAAAAGTCTGGTAAACCCAACAAACAAAACAAGGTCTTGTCATTACATATCTATTTATATACAGATTGCGCATAAACATTGTTAGGAAAGAGCTCCAATTCATACCTTAGATTCCGAGAGGATTTTTTCCTTGCTTACTGTGCAATGTGCACTAGTTGATGACGTTTGGATACACAAGAGAGAACAGCATGTGTGTTCCGTTATATTCACGTTTGGCAGCATACATATCACAACAATGGCTAACAATGAATAGTTTTTCCTGAGAGGGTCGGCCGTTATCAAGAAAGTTTAACCAGAGATTTAACAATGCAATTGAAAGTGGTGAATGGAAATATACTGAATAGAAAGAAGTAGCCCTATCATGATTTGATGTGTAGTGTTCATTCCTATGATAGGTTTGGAATAAGAAAATTCAAAAAAATTATGTGTTGCATTTTCATTCTACACTGCTGAATTGAGAAATAAAAATCGTGAAATATTTTGCGTTGTTTTTGTTCTATGCCATTTCAAACATCGTTTTTGAAATATTATATCAAATGTTGTGTTGTTGTTAATATTAATTAGTATGCATTACTCAAAGATCGTTAGAATTATAATTCTTCAAAAAATATTTCTTGCCTGTAATTATCTGTTTATGTTTTCAAGTAAAAAAATATAAAAAAACACTTGGAATGGGAGGAGCTTTCGCTACGCATGCCCAAACTATTGTTAACTGCTGGCGATATCACTTTTTAAGATTGTTGCCTGGTAAATAATTAGGTCAGATGGGAGAGAAGGGGTTCTAATTAAGAGAGGCTTAGCTTCGAGCTCACTAATTATGTATTTCTCTCTTAAAATTAAAAAAGGGGTCATTGCAAATCTAAAGGAAGAATATAAATGAAGACAAGAAACTTAAATTAATTGAATAGGAATGGCAAGGGGTGGATGGAGTAGGTGGATGGCGGGGTGGATGGTGGGGGTGGATGGCAGGAGTGGATGGCAAGGGTGGATGGCGGGGTGGATGGCGGGTTGGATGGCGGGAGTAGATGGCGATGGAAGGAGAATAATAACCATATGGATGTCTCCTATGGTAGTGAGCGTGTTTGGGTCACATACTTTATCCCGACTGACAAACAAACATTTTGAACAAATTTAAGGCTCCACTGAAAAAAAAAAATACTCTTTGAAATTAAATAAAAGTCTATTACATGGAAAACAATGTGTATTAAAAATTAATTGAATTTAACAAACCATGTTTACTAGGTAAACCTGACACCAATTCAATTTGAAGAATTAACAGAAAAGGATGTGTAATACATTTATACCACCTTTCTGGGTGGGCTGGTAATGCAATATATCATAGGAAAAATATGTGATTGAAGCATGTTTTTTTTTCTTTTATTTTTCAGCAAATGTTTGATTGCATTATGCTGGCTGGGTAATGCCGGTACATTATAAGAAAAATACGCGATCGAAGCAAATGTTTTTTCTTCTTTTATTTTTCAAATGAAAAAAGAACACCTAAGGCAATATTTTTCTCTCTTTTTTCTTTGTTTTTATGAACTCATGAATGATCATATGACATGCGGAAAGAAAATAATGATTACTTGTATAAAGAAAAGCAATGAACTCAAAAGTTGTACACACAAACATAGGGGCCTATAACACTTCATGGTCTCTTAAACCTGTTGAGCTTTCGGAACTGACATATTAAACTTTAATCTCTTTGAAACATCCTTGTAAATCTTTTGTGTGTGTGAAGCTGTCTCTACCAGAATGTATCCCATTCATGAAAACCAGAATCCATGACAGAAGCTGCATTCATGCAAGCTGTCATTCATACTGGTTGTGATGACAGGTCTTTTGTTTGGGAGAGCACGTCTTTGCTCCAGTGACCTCATTATTTTGGAGCTGTTACAATGCTGTGTGTTTTGTACAGGTTTTTTTTTAGGGTTGGTTTTGCCTGTGGAATCCGATGATATGAATTGGAGCTCTTTCCTTATGACAGCATTATAAATAGGATTATAGTAGTAGTCTCAGATGTGGAGCCAGACTTATTTATTGGGGATGAAATGAGATGTTATGGTGGATGCACAGTACTCCTGGTGGGGTCCAGGGGCAGACTCAAATTTGGATCATTGGATGCAAAGTACTCCTGGTGGGGTCCAGAAGCAGACCCAAATTTGGACCATTGGATGCAAAGTACTTCTGGTGGGGTCCAGGGGCAGACTCAAATTTGGGCCAGTGGATGCAAAGTACTCCTGGTGGGGTCCAGGGGCAGACTCAAATTTGGGCCAGTGGATGCAAAGTACTTCTAGTGGGGTCCAGGGGCAGACTCAAATTTGGGCCAGTGGATGCAAAGTACTCCTGGTGGGGTCCAGGGGCAGACTTAAATTTGGGCCAGTGGATGCAAAGTACTCCTGGTGGAGTCCAGGGGCAGAATCAAATTTGGGCCAGTGGATGCAAAGTACTCTTGGTGGGGTCCAGGGCAGACCCAAATTTGGGGCCAGTAGATGTAAGGTATTCCTGGTGGGGTATCAGGGGCAGACCTAAATTTGGGGCCAGAGGCTCTAGCACTTAAGACATCTGAAGTAAGTAATTAAACAAAAGTTAAGGTTAAATTCTTGCAGCTTACTTTCATTTCATTAATTTGAATCTTTCAAAGATAGGTTGGTGGGGTGGAATGACATTTTCAACCCTTTCTATCCCCCTTGGCTAGAATCGTGATTCTAAAAACTTTCAATTCAGTTCAGCTGGGTAAAAATTATAACAATTTTCTTCAGAGCCTTTCAGCCTAACTGTTTCTAAGAGGGAAGGATTGTTTTATTTTAAAATTGGTAATCTATGGGCTAGTAATGCTTTTCTTTTATGCTTTTTGGCCATCTTCTCTGCTTCTTTGTCTGTATGGGTCATTTTTTGTTACTTGGCTAGGTTTAATTTGCTGGTCCATACAAATTAGGAACTTTTTACTTTATTTAACAAAGCTCATCCAATCAGAATTGATCACAAAGTTTGTTTACAGATCTGAAGATAAATTTTAAGCATATATATTAAGCATGAAATTTTAAAACCTGTTGTTATTGATATGTTTGAATGTACTTTTTACAGAAAGCTTGGTGAACTGAAGAGTCTGACATGTAAAAATGTTACCACTACCCCTCTCTCGTTATTTATAGATTTCTTGTAAAGAAATGGTGACACTAAGCTAAAATGTTGATTAAATTGTTTGCTTCTTTTTAAAATAACAATAATCCCCATCTATTTTATAACCTTCTGAAGAAAAAAAACAAATGAAATATGCAAATTTGAGATGTTGTCAGTTGTGTCACTCTCCATATCTTATGCAAATGTATTTTATAAATGCTTCATTCAAAAATTTGAACGAGTGCTGTTGTTTCTGATAGGATTTCTAAAACTTTAGTGTGTGCCCACTCTCAATCAACAATTTTGGTGGAAAAATATGTTATAGAAGTCATCAACAGCTTAATTTGCAGCACAATAGGATTGTATAAAGATCACGGGCATGCCGTGACTGTAATAGAGTCATAGCTTGTTTTCGTGCATATTATATACTGAGTGTAATACAAATCTGTTTCACTCGGGTGGATATTTAAATCGAAAAACTTTCCTAACAGTTGTGTTAAGTAATTTAAGTATTATTCATTTTGTTGTTAAATAAGTTTTGCTGAGAGAACTTTAATCAAATTGATCCATCATTGTTATGTTTCTAAATAGGTAATGTTAAATCCACAGCTAGGGCATATTTAAATTAGTGAGCAACTTTTAAAATATGATAACCATTAACATGTGTATATATGCCTCTAAGCGCTGAACCCATTCAGATTTGAAAAGAACTACAGATTTCAACTCCATTTATTGAGTAACTTTCAGCTTTTAAAAATTTCTTTCGTTCATTCAATCATTACGTATGTTGCATGTAATGGACATTTACCATGTGTTTATTGCTTGGGGAAACTAGCTAAAATGAAATTATTGGTTTGAAGTGTAGATGGTTTATATACATTATTAGCGGTCGCTCTAGGTAATAGCTTATTAACATACATATAGGAATAATATCATCTCTATTTATCGTTCCAGAAGTTCATGTACAAAAAAAAAGAATGCTCAGATACACAGATGTTTTTTTCATTTCACATTTTCTTCATTTTAATTTTGATGAAAGAAATATGGTTTTGGTTGGGAACGGGGGGAACTACCTTTCATGCTCATTTGTGAGCATTTTCTTTTCTGTCTCAGATCTTTAAGTTACTATTCAAGTGGTCAGCATAGGAGTCGAATACCATACATGTGTAAGGATATAGGGCGGGACCACTGAGTAGCTATTGTGTGATGGCAAATGCACACACAGAGCCAATTCAGATTAAAAGTACAGCAATAAAGATGATTGAACTTGAAAAACTAACAGCCTGAGACATTTAGAAGATTTTTAAAATTAAAAAATTACAGTACATGCTAACAACATACAAGTTTAATAATATATTTCATTCACAAATGCCTCCTTTCTCATTTTCAGCATTATTTACAGAACGTACTTGCAATAGAAACATCATTAGTGATAGCTCAGTAACAATACGGTTAGGGTTGATGCATTTTGTTGCATTGCAAGTTTTCTTTACATAAAGTTTGAAAATACTCTGTTGTCAGTTGAAATTGGGCCTTGTTATAGAAATTGGTTTTGAGAAAAGCAAAAATTATAAAACTTTAGTTCATACATCACAAATTTTGCATTATGTCCAGAAATTGTCATTCTTTGATCTACCATAACTTGATGATTAATCCTTGTCAGACAGGGACCGGAAAGGAAACCAGCATTTTACTTATTTTTTAGTCCAACAAAAGTTTAATTTGATATGTTCATTATTTAAAGAATGTTCTACTTAAAATTCTGTATTCTTTTCAATTATGCAAGATAACAGTTTTCATGCACCTTTATTAGGCACCTCGTCACGAAAAAAAAAAAAAAAACTTGATCAATTTCCCTTCAAGAAGAAAATCCATCTTTTTTGTATTTCTTGTATTTGAACCTTAGGTTTATTAACAAAGTGTAAATGTACAATAATTAATCATTTCAAGGGAGTTTTGTCACCAAGAATTGAAAGACGGATGATAGCCTGGGGATGTCATTTAAACCTTTTGTACAAGTAGATGAAAAGAAAAAGGCTCAATACCATTATTTTGCAGTCCTGACTTGATGTAATCACTGTAAGTTTCCACATTTTGATAACCGACAAATTTGGTTCAATGACATTTTTCATTTTGATTTGCATAGTTAAAATGCAAACATTGAGATTCAAAAATTGTAATCCAAGTAGCCTTATATATTGGACCTAAAGCTTTTAACAAAAGGGGAATTTTCTTTGTTTTCCCATTTGCTGCATTCTTTTACAAACCTGTGACAAATTTCTAGTTATGGTCCCAAAGATAGAATTTAAGTTATCAAATTGTGGAAATCTACCTGTTGAAAGTTTAAAGCTGATAGATTATTCACAGATATGTAGAGTGATTTGGAGAGCAGTCTAAATAATCATTGTCATCATCACAAACATTTCTAAGGAAATTTGTGAACTTATTTAAAGTTATGACCTATTAGTTATCTTCATGCTTGATCAAGGAGCAATGGAGTTTTGTCACCCAGAATTGGATGAAAGATGATAGCGTGGGGATGTCATTTAAGCCTTTTGTACAAGTAGATGGAAAGAAAAAGGTTCAATACCATTATTTTGCAGTCCTGACTTGATGTAATCACTGTAAGTTCCCACATTTTGATAACCTACAAATTTGGTTTAATGATATATTTCGTTCATGATTTGCATAGTTAAAATTCAAACATAAAAGCAGTTTCAATAATTGTGATCATCGTCACAAACCTTTCTGAGGGAATTTTGTGAACTTATTCAAAGTTATCACCTTTTGTTTATCTTCATGCATGGTATAGACTGAGTTTGGGGTGGGGGCAATTCCATACGCGAAGTATATATATATATATATATATATATATATATACATACATACATATATGTATATATGTATATATATATATATATATATGTGCCACCTGAGCAGGTGCCCTTTTTTGCATCATTTTTGTAGTGCAGGTCCCAAAATATGCTGTTTTACTCTGTTAGTTTCGTACTTCTCATCCATTTTTACAATATATTTTGGTGAATACTTGGTACTGCAGGTATCAAAATTGACTTCTTCTTTACTGCGGCTATCAAGATTATATAATTTCATACTGCAGGTATCAAAAAATCTGTCATACTGTTGGTATGGTTTTTGGATGATGGGCTGCACACCTACCACTTTTAGTATGAAGTTGGGCTGCACACCTAACACTTTTAGTATGAAGTATCCCCTCCACCCTCCCCACCCCCATTTCTCTACCTCCTCTGGTAAAGAGCTGTTTAAAGGTATGCACACAGATAACAACAGCATGTGCTGAAAACCATGGAAACAGCAAAAAGCCTCCTTAGAATCAGTTGGGAATTTTTTGACCAATTTATTGCATTTTCAAACTTAGATACCTAATTAGAACAATATTTTGTGGCCTCAGAATGGACAAGTAGAACATTCTGTATGTTAACTTATTATTTTTCAGTCCTTCCCCAAAAAATTTGAATGGATGAAGTGGGATATAGTGAACAGGAAATTGGTTATTATTATAGCCTTGACCCAGAATTTGGTAGAAGAATAGAATTTGAGAATGGTTGATATTTGAAATTTCAGATAGAAAAGAGATAATTACTTTAATACAGTTTAGTTGTATTCTTGCTCATGCATCATCACTGTTGTACATGCTCAAAGTTTTGACATACTTTGATTTGTCATAACTTACAAACTATTAGCTCCATTGTGATCAATTAAAGACATGTTCTGCTCATTTATTGCTATGGTAAAGATTTTTTTGCTGACCATATACCCTGAAAGGAATTCTGGTCGGAGAGTGAGGACATCATGTTTGGTAATACACGGGAATTTGGAAATAACAGAGGTTGCTTGTTTAGTATGGGTGTTGTTGAAAAATTATTGAATTAATTATTAGAAATGATTACCCTTGATTAAGACATTCCTATCAAAGGTTATCAGCGCCATCACTTGCTAGACTATTCTAGCAAAATTTGGTGGTGTGTTTAGGAGGGGTGATTTTGAGCCTTGGCTCGCCCAGATTGGTGCTATGTATTAAAGTCAAAGGAAGGTGCTAATAACATCAAAGGTTGAAAACAGGAGATGTTGGCAACTGGAGCCTATTAAAAAAAAAAAAAAAAGTTTTTTCTGCAGGGCAAAAACATTAAAAGTTCAGACATCTTTTTTGCAATATTTTCCAATTTTTCAGTCCTGTCATCCCAGATTGGTCCCAGGTAATGTTCTAAGGAAAGAAGTTGATGTATAATTTATCAAAGTTTAACTGTTAACACAAATGGTGTCAGGTATGAAATTAATCTCAGTTACCTTGGTTAATTAAAGTGAAGTTTCTCTAGTCTCCATCCTGATTCAACCCTTAGGTGAAAGGTCAGTTGAGGTCAATTCACATCAGTCATGTGGGACATAGGGTGGGATACCATGTGGGACATGGGGTGGGATGCCCTGTGGAACATGGGATGGGATGCCATGTGGGACATGGGGTGGGATGCCATGTGGGACATAAGGTGGGATGCCATGTGGGACATAGGGTGGGATGCCATGTGTGACATGGGGTGGGATGCCATGTGGGACATGGGGTGGGATGCCATGTGGGACATGGGGTGGGATGCCATGTGGGACATGGGGTGGGATGCCATGTGGGACATTGGGTGGGATGCCATGTGGGACATAGGGTGGGATGCCATGTGGGACATAGGATGCCATGTGAGACATAGGGTGCCATGTAGGACATAGGATACCATGTGGGACTTAAGTGTGAGATGCCATTTTTATAATTGGCCGGATCATATGATATGGGTGTCAATTTGCATGGGCATGCGAACCATGACGGTATTTACCGTTCTAGTTATTTAGTATGCTTAGTCAGGAGGTGTGACAGGATGTGATTGCATATAAACATAGGGAGGGATGCCATGTGGGACATGGATGGGGGCCATGAGGGACATACGATATAATATTTACCATGTTGTATACACCAAGGGCTATATCAGACATTATTATTTGACTCCACCTTTCTTTCTTATTCAACAACCCATTTGCATATAAGTTATTATATGAACTGACACTTTAGTACATAGTATGCTCAATCAGGGACTGTGATAGCTAGGATAAGACTTCTTATGGAGCTTATGGAACGTCATGTGAGACATAGGGTGGGATGAAATGTGGGATGCCATGTGGGATATGGGGTGGGATACCATGTGGGACATGGGGTGGGATGCCATGTGGAACAGGGTGGAATGCCACGTAAGGTATGTAATGGAATGCCATGCAGGACGTTGGGTGGATTGCCATGGAATGAAATGTCATGTGGGACATTGGATGATATGGGATGTCATGTGGGACATGGCATCCCACCCCATTTCAACAAGTCATTTGCATATAAGTTATTATATGAACTGACACTTTCATACATAGTATGCTCAATCAAGGACTGATAGCTAGGATAAGACTTCTTATGGAGCCTATGGGATGTCTTGTGGGACATGGGGTGGGATGCCATGTGGGACATGGGGTGGGATGCCATGTGGAGCAGGGTAGAATGCCATGTGGGACATGGTGGGATGCCACGAGTAATACAGAGTGTGACATAGGTTGTGATGCCATGTCTGACATAAGGTAGGATGCCATGTGTGACATAAGGTAGGATGCATGTGTGACATAGGGTAGGAGGCTATGTGGGACATAGGGTGGGAGGTCATGGAAACATGGGATGTGATGCCATGTGGGACATAAAGTAGGATGTCATTGTCATTGGGACATTGGAAGGGATACCATGTGGAACATTTGGTGGGATGCCATGTGGGACATCAGGTGGGAAGCCACTGATGCAGGACACAGGGAGGATGCCATGTGGGACATAGGGAGGGATGTCATGTGGTACATATGGTTGGAATAATGTGGGACATACATGTAGGATGGGATCTATGTGGGTCATAGCATGGGATGCCATGTGGGACATATGGTAGAATGCCATGTGGGACCTATGGTGGAATATGCCATGTGAGACACTGTATGGTGGAAAGCCATGTGGGAGATATGGTGAAATGCCCTGTGGGACATATGATGGAATGCCATGTGGGACATGGGATGTCATGTGAAACATGGGGTGGGATGCCATGTGGGAGATATGGTGGAATGCCATGTGGGACATGGGATGGGATGTCGTGTGGGACATGGGATAGGATGCCATGTGGGACATGGGGTGGGATGCCATGTGGGACATGGGGTGGGATGCCATGTGGGACATGGGTTGGGATGCCATGTGGGTCATAGGATGGGATGCCCTGTGGGACATATGATGGAATGCCATGTGGGACATGGGATGTCATGTGGGACATGGGGTGGGATGCCATGTGGGAGATATGGTAGAATGCCATGTGGGACATGGGATGGGATGTCGTGTGGGACATGGGGTAGGATGCCATGTGGGACATGGGGTGGGATGCCATGTGGGACATGGGGTGGAATGCCATGTGGGACATTGGGTTGGATGCCATGTGGGACATGGGGTGGGATGCCATGTGGGACATGGGGTGGGATGCCATGTGGGACATGGGGTGGGACGCCATGTGGGACATGGGATGCCATGTGGGACTCGAGTGTGAGATGCCTTTTTTATAATTGGCCGGATCATATGATATGGGTGACAATTTGCATGGGCATGCGAACCATGACGGTATTTACCGTTTTAGTTTACTATTTGAATTATTTTTCCTTGAACTTTCTTCAGGTACTAAATTATAATTAATCTACTAGATTCTATTTTACTACTTTCCATATACAATGGTTCTTAAGCCACAAAATCGCAGGACAAAATATGATAGACTACATTAAAACTTGAGGAATCTAAGGCTATGACATCACACACAAGTAGTCTGATTTCAGTCATTTCTACACAAATGATATCAAAATTTAAACTTCAATATCTCCTTAATAGAATGAGATTTTTGAATGCTTTCTTCACCATTTTGTTTCTTTTGATGTCCTATTTCATATGAGATTGACTTGCCTGACACCTGAACTAATCCCCTAACAAAGATAATTGTTGAAAAAGAATTATATGTCTTCAAACATAATGAAAATAGCTGAATTTAAGAGTAGAGAAGCTATCATGTTATTTAAATTATCTGCAATTGGACAGAGCTTAGAATGTGGATGTGTCTGTCAATTCCTACAGGGGTCAATAGTGATACTCTCTCAGACCAAGCCCAGAATGTTAATAATTGAGTTTGTTTACCTTTGCCATGGATAATTGCGCTGATTCTTTCTGGCATTGATTTACATAAGTTATTGGGGCCGGTCATATAAAAATGATCCCCTCTCACAGAAATCCATTCCTATGGGGCTTAATAGTAATCCGCTGTGGGACCAAACCCAGAACAGAGCTATCACCTCTTTTGACAGGCTGACGGGGTAATTCTCTGTTGTAAAGGTTTTAAATTTACAATGAAATGATTAATTAACATGATAACAATATGTAGGCTTTTTGTAAGTTATCAGTAAAGTAGTTTAAGATGCTATGTTTAGTGACGCCCGATGTTTAGTGACGCCCGATGTTTAGTGATGCCCGATGTATAGTGATGCCCGATGTTTAGTGATGCCCGATGTTTAGTGATGCCCGATGTTTAGTGATGCCCGATGTTTAGTGATGCCCGATGTTTAGTGATGCCCGATGTTTAGTGATGCCCGATGTTTAGTGATGCCCGATGTTTAGTGACGCCCGATGTTTAGTGACGCCCGATGTTTAGTGACGCCCGATGTTTAGTGACGCCCGATGTTTAGTGATGCCCGATGTATAGTGACGCCCGATGTTTAGTGACGCCCGATGTTTAGTGACGCCCGATGTTTAGTGACGCCCGATGTTTAGTGATGCTTGATGTTTAGTGACGCCCGATGTTTAGTGATGCCCGATGTATAGTGATGCCCGATGTTTAGTGATGCCCGATGTTTAGTGATGCCCGATGTTTAGTGATGCCCGATGTTTAGTGATGCCCGATGTTTAGTGATGCCCGATGTAGAGTGATGCCCGATGTTTAGTGATGCCCGATGTTTAGTGACGCCCGATGTTTAGTGACGCCCGATGTTTAGTGATGCCCGATGTATAGTGATGCCCGATGTATAGTGATGCCCGATGTTTAGTGATGCCCGATGTTTAGTGACGCCCGATGTTTAGTGACGCCCGATGTTTAGTGATGCCCGATGTTTAGTGACGCCTGATGTTTAGTGATGCCCGATGTTTAGTGATGCCCGATGTTTAGTGATGCCCGATGTATAGTGATGCCCGATGTTTAGTGATGCCCGATGTTTAGTGAAGCCCGATGTTTAGTGATGCCCGATGTTTAGTGACGCCCGATGTTTAGTGACGCCCCATGTTTAGTGACGCCCGATGTTTAGTGATGCCCGATGTTTAGTGATGCCCGATGTTTAGTGATGCCCGATGTTTAGTGATGCCCGATGTTTAGTGATGCCCGATGTTTAGTGATGCCCGATGTTTAGTGACGCCTGAGGTTTAGTGATGCCCGATGTTTAGTGATGCCCGATGTTTAGTGATGCCCGATGTATAGTGATGCCCGATGTTTAGTGATGCCCGATGTATAGTGATGCCCGATGTTTCGTGATGCCCGATGTTTAGTGATGCCCGATGTTTAGTGATGCCCGATGTTTAGTGATGCCCGATGTTTAGTGATGCCCGATGTTTAGTGATGCCTGATGTATAGTGATGCCCGATGTTTAGTGATGCCCGATGTTTAGTGATGCCCGATGTTTAGTGACGCCCGATGTTTAGTGACGCCCGATGTTTAGTGATGCCCGATGTATAGTGATGCCCGATGTTTAGTGATGCCCGATGTTTAGTGATGCCCGATGTTTAGTGACGCCCGATGTTTAGTGATGCCTGATGTTTAGTGACGCCCGATGTTTAGTGATGCCCGATGTTTAGTGATGCCCGATGTTTAGTGATGCCCGATGTATAGTGATGCCCGATGTTTAGTGATGCCCGATGTTTAGTGACGCCCGATGTTTAGTGACGCCCGATGTTTAGTGACGCCCGATGTTTAGTGACGCCCGATGTTTAGTGACGCCCGATGTTTAGTGACGCCCGATGTTTAGTGATGCCCGATGTTTAGTGATGCCCGATGTTTAGTGATGCCTGATGTTTAGTGATGCCCGATGTTTAGTGACGCCTGAGGTTTAGTGATGCCCGATGTTTAGTGATGCCCGATGTTTAGTGATGCCCGATGTTTAGTGATGCCCGATGTTTAGTGATGCCCGATGTATAGTGATGCCCGATGTTTAGTGATGCCCGATGTTTAGTGATGCCCGATGTTAGATGTCATGCTGAACTCAAATATTCCAAGTTAGTGTCCAGTATTTCCTAGCAATGTGAACTAAATTTGCAAAACAATTTTGACTGTATTATATTGGATATGTATCCTTGTGAAAAATACACTGCAACAGTTTAAGAACACTTAGATGGTAATTTAGTTTGATATTTTGGAAGTCATGATTTCAATTTAGCCTGACTAATTTCCATTGCCAGTCTGAAATGGATTTGATTCTCCTAAATATTCCATGTTTGCCACAGTCCCCGAGTGAGGACTCAGGGATGCTAGTTTAAAACTATTGAGATTGTTCATTCTAGTAAAATCCAATTAAAATCTTAATTATTATTTGGGTGTTAGAAAATTTTAGTGTTAGCTTGTTTAGTAATGTCCAGCCTCCTCAGTTTTGTCAAGAGTCCCAATGAGGTCAAGGGAACATCACCCAAGGTGATAGGTACAAGTAAAACATATTAGACCTACTATTTTGTATTAGATGGGTATGCTAAACAAATTTCCAATTGCAAAAGGAATGGCTGGATTTGTTGATACCCTCAGGGTGTACCTGAAGTGAACATGACCCAATGAGCAAGAGAGGTGCCAGCAAGAATTATAGATCACTGTTGTGCGGCGTAAGTGAATGCCAAAAATGTAACATTGCGGTCTACATTGATATGTGTGACGTATTTCGGTCAGCGTCTCAAGGGAATGTATAATGGTCAGGTATTACCATTGGGGATACTGAGGCGTTAAAGTGCCAATATTATACGCTGACCACCATGTGTGTGATAAGAAAAGGCTAACATGTTTAACAGCAAAGTACACTGATAGGGACAGACTTGTTTTGGATTTTATTTCTTGATGAGTAATAGCAAATATATTATCGTCGTAATAAATAAGTAATAGCAAGTATAGGATTGTTGTTGTCAATACATATCTATGACGAGGACAAACATTTGCTGTAATATTTTATGCACTTGCAAGATGATGAGATTGCCTGATAAGTTCAGTGGTGAAGTTTGCTCATTTCTTTATATGAAAGCGTACAAAAAAAAGTAATAAAATCACAAGTCTTGCCTCTTTGCAATGGATGGGGCACTTATATCCCCTCTTGGCCTGGTGTGGTGAAGGGCCGGGGGTAATCTCTCCATTTCCCCGTATTGCAGGGTCATTGGCCATACTGCTGTACTTGTTGGTGAGCATAATGCGAACCTATGTAATGGCAATATCCTCCATCCATCCAACTGACCACAGTGTTTCCTAAGATTTCCTCAGAAATGTTAATTTTTTTTGAGAATTTCTCAGAAATGTTAAAATTTCTTCAGATATCCTCATGGAAGGCTGGACTTTCCTTACAAAATGTTTGTTTTTCAGAGACACTTAAGACAGGTCGAAGACTAGTTTCCTTAATTAATCTGATCAAAACATTTGATATTTCCTTAGAAGATAACTGTAAGATGATATAATTTTCCAATATTCTTTAGAGATCCTCAAGCATCTCCCATAACACTGGAGGTTTAAAACCTTTAGAGTTCCTCAAAATAGTTGTGCCCCAGCAGCTGAATCAGGCATGATTATTTAACTCCGCCTTGATTATTGTGTTCATTTGCATAAAGTTGCTATAGTATATGAAGTGACAAGACTTATACTTAGTATGCTCAGTCAGGGAGTGTGGTAGGATGTGACTGCATATGGACATAGGGAGGGATGCCATGTAGGACATGGATGGGGGTCATGTGGGTCATTGGGTAGAATATATACCGTGTGTGATTGGGATTGATGCCATTTGGGATATATGGTTGGATATAATGTGGGACATAGGGTGGGATATCATGTGGGTGATAGGGTGGGATGCCATGTGGGACATATGGTAGAATGCCATGTGGGACATATGGTGAAATGCCATGTGGGACATATGGTGGAGTGCCATGTAAAAGATATGGTAGAATGCCATGTGGGACAAGGGATGTGATTGGATGTCATGTTGGGCATGGGGTGGGATCCCATATGGGACATGGGATGCCATATGGGACATGGGATGCCATATGGGACATGCGAACCATGTTGGTATTTACCGTTCTAGTTTTGGTAAAGAACAATAGCCAACCAAACCTCCTTTGTGTGGTGGTAGCTTACTTTCTTACTGAGTCCACGCATAAAATTAAATTAAATCCAGCCATTGCTGGACACATTGTTGTGCCTTGCTGTCATTGATCTGCAACAGTGCAGGGTTCCCCCAATAGATGGCATCCTCCATGTTCCATCATTTGGAGTTCAGTACCATAGTTAAAGGTGGTTGGGCAGGACATGCATCCCCATCTTCTTAATGACACATTTGAGAGGCCATACAGAATCTATTCAAACACTTGCACTTTGTCCAGTTGTTGTTGGATCCAGGTGGAATGTCTTCAGCAGGAGGAATTTCCATCTCTGTGGGATGTAGAAAATTGTCATGCGTTTTGTTGCGGGTTTCAGAATTAAGGTAGCTTACCTGTGTAAATATCACAAAGTTCCGGGTTTAAATGGGTGGGTATATACACTCCATGACTGGCAATGGTTTCTATTACAATTTTCATTTATGTCCTGTATGCTGTCTTCAAATGCAATAATTCACACAAGTCCTCTTTTAAATAATCTTAAATTCAGGATTTTTAGGGTGTGTAACATGAGAGACTTTCATAATTGATGAAAGAAAAAATAGATTTTGGTTTAATGATTTTGTTCATTTTAGCAGTGTCTTACACAAGTCCACTACATCGGAGTCATGAGTCCAACTTGTGTCTTTGCAGTCAAATCCACGCTATCCATATTTGAGTTCCTGCCTAAATCCCCCAAAGTTGTTACTCAAGTCATTTCCACACCTACAACACTGCTCTTAAGCTTCTACTGCAATTGACAGCAATAGCTTTTAATCTTTCATTTTAAACTAAAGTTCATAAAACTTCATCAAGTTCAATGACTTAGTGACTCTTTATGACAGGGCTATTACACTTTTCACCAATGCCCAATGAATTCCCAGCACTGTCTTATTAAACACAGTTAATGTCTATGCCACTCTTAAGAAGTTTGTTATAAATAAAGTCCACGTTGTGCGAATATCACCAGTAAGGGAGTAAGTCAGATTTAATAGAATCCCCTTGTGTGTCAGTGCGTTGTAGGCGCAAGCATTTTTCAAATGCATTTTTGTCTGGACGGGAAAGTGTCTATAAAGTTCTCTATATATCACCTCTTAATCTACCAGTGCAACATCATATACGGAGGATGGAGTTGAAAGTACAAATGATCTGTCTATGTACTGGGAACACTTGATAATCTCATTAAGGATTCAAGAAACTTAAAGGTTCTTCAAAATACAAAAAATGACTCCAACTTGGTTTCGGGGAAGTAGTTGGGGGCACATGGTCCTCAGTTTTGGTGTAAACTTTTTTGCTATAATTCTTCTGCCAATTTCAGGTAAATATGGTATCAAACATGGACTAATCTTATTTCCATTTTTTGAAGACCTGGGGTTTAAAAATTATATCAAAATGAAAATCTATTTGAAGAACATTGGATTGGTATAAAGACAGAACCTTATGTTCAAAATTTAAATAGAAAACCCGTAGACTAGATGAAAGAAGCTTTTTGATGTACATTTATTTACAATCATGGTAAAACATTTAAGTCACCCTTTCCCAGTTTTTTTGCAAAATGAAAGACAATCTAAAGGGCGAGGTTGGGGAATATGCCGCTAAAATGGTTTTTAGGAAGGGTTTGACAAATCAACCTGCACGCAACTTGTCCACCGGGCATAAATTGATCTCTGCTTTTATTGTTGTCTAGTTTTTGACTTGACTTTCTTGACTGAATTTCTTCTCCCCTCATGGGGAATAGGGTCAGACAACAATCTTCTCCATTTTACTCTGTCGGCAGCCACTTGTCAGGCTTCCATCCACGAATTTAAATCCAATTCTTTTCTCTTTCCCTCTATGGTTCTCCTCCACGTCTCTTTTAGTCTGCTCACACTCCTTTTTCCTTCTGGTGTACAGGTCAGTGCTGTGCTGGCAATTTGAGCATATGGTTTAGTACCCACTGTAATAATATCATGTTTGTCTGACAGGCAGACACAACAGAAATAATGGTTGCCCCGATACGAGTTTTGGTTGTCCCAGGACAGGCAGATATGGGATTTGTCAATATCTGTTTGTAAGAGAAAATTGAAAAGCTTAAGACTATTGTTTACTTCTTAGGTTAACTTCATTTTCCTATTTTGTAATTTATTTGATCAGATGTTAATGTAGATAAGAATAAATTTGACAATCAGTTTTTTAACAATAATACAAACAAATTTTCTTAGCTGTGGTTTGTCTTTGATGGTTCAAATGAGTAAAATATTTGTAGTCACCAAAATTAATTTGTTGTAAAAGTATCAAAACAACTGATTTTCACAGAAATAAGTACATGCTTGAAAAATACCAAAATGTCCCACACATATTTTGATAAAATTGATTTTGATCAATTAAAGTCCACCAACCAGAATTCAAAGGAATGTCAGGGATGGAAAATATAGCGAACCACCAATGGTCCCAAATATTTATTTAGGTCTTTGGAAAGGAAGGAAATAGAAGAGGGGGGGGGAAGGGGGAAGAAGAAAAAGGGGGAAAAAGAAAGGAAAAAGGGGGGGGGTTAAAGGAAAGGGAGAAAAGAAAGGAAAAGGGGAAAAAGACAGGAAAAGGAGAAAAAAAGAAAGAAAAAGGGGAAAAAGAAAGGAAAAGAGGAGGGAAAGAAAGGAAAAGAATGGAAAAGGGGGAAAAGGGGAAAAAGAAAGGAAAAGGGGAAAAGTAAGGAAAAGGGGGAAAAAGAAAGGAAAGGGAAAAAAAAAAAGAAAGGAAAAAGGGAAAAGAAAGGCAAAGGGGAAAAAGAAAGGCAAAGGGGAAAAGAAGGGAAAAGGAAAGGAAAGGGGGAAAAAGAAAGGAAAAGGAAAGGAAAAGGGGAAAAAGAAAGGAAAAGGGGAAAAGAAAAGAAAAGGGGGAAAGAAAAGAAAAGGGGAAAAGAAAAGAAAAGGGGAAAAGAAAATAAAAGGGGAAAAGAAAATAAAAGGGGAAAATAAAATAAAAGGGGAAAAGAAAATAAAAGGGTAAAAGAAAAGAAAAGGGGAAAAGAAAGGAAAAGGGGAAAAGAAAGGAAAGGGGGAAAAGAAAGAAAAAGGGGAAAAGAAAGGAAAAGGGGAAAAGTAAGGAAAGGGGGAAAAGAAAGGAAAGGGGAAAAAAGAAAGGAAAGGGGAAAAAAAGAAAGGAAAAAGGGAGAAAGAAAGGAATAGGGGAAAAAGAAAGGAAAAGGAAAAGGGAAAAAGGAAAAGAAAAGGGAAAAGAAGGAAAAGGAAAGGAAAAGGGGAAAAGAAAGGAAAAGGGGAAAAGAAGGGAAAGGGGGAAAGAAAAGAAAGGAAAAGGGAAAAAGAAAGGAAAAGGGGAATGAAAAGAAAAGGGGGAAAGAAAAGAAAAGGGGGAAAGAAAAGAAAGGGGGGAAAATAAAATAAAAGGGGGAAAATAAAATAAAAGGGGAAAATAAAATAAAAGGGGAAAATAAATAAAAGGGGAAAATAAAATAAAAGGGGAAAATAAAATAAAAGGGGAAAAGAAAAGAAAAGGGGAAAAGAAAGGAAAAGGGGAAAAGAAAGGAAAGGGGGAAAGAAAAGAAAAGGGGAAAGAAAGGAAAAGGGGAAAAAAAGGAAATGCAGTGCATTCAATTCATTGTTAACTTGACATTTGACCTCAAACCCTGTATATATCTTGACACAAATGAATACACTTTCAACTGCTACTCAAGGGCAGCCACTTTTGGGTTGCCGCCATGGTGATAATCAAAACATGGCACCCGAGCTGAGCAAAGAGATTAGTATGAGCAACAAGAGGCTTAAACCGCTTTCATGGTTTGTTTTAGGGACATCAACTATGCTTCATCTGAACCGATTCAGGCTTTAATTGATTGGACGTTACACTTGTATTCACAGGTTACTAATGAGGAGCTAATGAAATGGTGTCTTTGCTGACCCGAGACATGTCAACAAGGGTCACCAGAAAAATTCAAACCGTTTAATATCTTTTGACAAACCTCTTTTATTTTAATTGGGTCTAATGAGACACACTTCAATCTCATCAGTGGTAAAGTAGTGAGGTGTCTCCTTTAATAAATTGTTCGGTCAAAAGGACGGCTTCCTCAAATAAGAAACCCCAGTTTTATTTTGTCTGTTAAATAGATTTTGTGGTTTCATTAAAGCTTTTCATGTTGTAATTTGTGGCTGTAGACTTAACTTAGTTCGGAAGTGATTTGTAAGTGTGAGTGACATGTCTTAAATATTCATTAATATTCATTGATATTCTATAGTGGACAATGAAGGTTGGTGCACATTGGTGTAAGTATGAGTGGCATGTCATGGATATTCAGTGATGTTCTACAGCGGACAATGAAGATTGATACACATGAATTAATTGTGTGCGAGGTAATTATATAGGTGGTGGAGATGTATTTGGGAGTTCAATGTTCCCAGGGAGCAGGGTTGCAGGGGGTGGGGGCAGGGGATTATCATACAGATATTGTGAGATGTTATATGTCAAAATGTATGGGTGAGAAGTTTACATGTGGAAGATACGATATGAGGCATTGGTTAAGCAGGCGCGTATCTCAAATGAAAGAAAAGGAAACAAAATAGTAAAATACTACCTTCTATATCTTATTTAAAGGAGTTTAAACAAAATAAGTTGGTGAACAAACTACTTAAATATCTTATTCTATTAAAGAGACATTCAAGTTTAAAGCTCTTTTCTGTGTAGAAATGATTGGTGTAGTTAGTCTATTCTGGAAGGTTCGTGCTCTCATCTTATCTTCTCTTGCTCAACAATTGAACATTGTTTTCCAAAACTTTTTCAGGTGGTTACTTACAGTTACTTTACAAGAAAATATGCAGTAACATACACAAAAGACTTCTGAAGAATGTAAGGATGTTACATCATAGCTAGTCTTATTTCAGTCATTTCTACTCAAATGACTTTAAACTTGAATATTTCCTTACAGAATAAGATTTTTGAATGCTTTCATCAACATTGTGTGTCTTGTAACATTTCATATAGTATGAACTTGCTTGATCACATATAGCAGAGTCACACCAATGCTTTAAACCCTCAACTGGCCCTCTCTAGCAGAAAGGAAAGCCCGCTGTAAAGCAATAATGATGTATAGGATAGTCCACGACCTTGTTGCTATACCTACCACCTATCTCCAGCCAATAACATTAACTGCAAGGGGTCACACTTAGAAGTTCCTTATTCCCTTTGCCAGGACCCAGACTTACAAGCACTCTTTTTTTTCCAGACACTATCATCCCAGAACATGATATCTAAAGAACGAAAAACTGGATTCATGTCATATGTGGTACTCTGATAGCCTATAATCCATATATCTTTTTACTTTTAGTGGTGATGTCAATCATATTAATGAGCAGGTGGGGTTTTATGTAAAAATCTTCAAATGCTCATATTTTAACACGTCTGTAGTGAATTATACTTGGTATTTTTATGTTGTTAGCTAGTGTACACATATTCATGGTATAAAATTGTTAAATATCATTAATGTTCATAGTGGACAGGGCTAAGTGTGGTTTTGCTGAAAAGAGCTTGTACAGTAAACACAGAAACTATATTGGATACAGCTGGGGTGCACAGATAAGCCAAATTCTTAAAAACAGTGAATTAAACCAAGCCATCAGCGACGCTGGCTGCACCTCCAAGGGCCCAGATAACATCCCCTATCAGTTTCTGAAACACCTCCCCATCAAAGCCACCACTACCCTACTCACCATCTTCAACCACATTTGGTCCTCACACTCCTTTCCCCCTATCTGGAGGACAGCTATTGTCATCCCCGTCCTTAAACCGGGGAAGGATAGCACCGACCCCTCCAGCTACCGACCCATCGCCCTTACTTGCTGTCTCTGTAAAATTATGGAAAAGATCATTAATCAGAGACTAAACTGATTCCTGGAGACCAACAGAATCCTCTCTCCTCACCAAAGCGGCTTCCAAAACGCCGCAATACCTAGACCAGTTAATTACGCTCGACACCGCTTATCCGGGAATCCTTTGCAAAAAGGAACACCTCATTGCCATATTTTTTGACCTCGAGAAAGCTTTCGACACTACTTGGAAATACGGCATTACCCGGAAACTTCACACCATTGGCCTCAGAGGCCACCTCCCCATCTTTATTCAAAACTTCCTCTCACCCAGGCAGTTCCAAGTTCGTATTGGCCACACCTCTCCAAGCCGTACCCCCAAGAAGAGGGCGTCCCCCAAGGCAGCATCCTCTCCCCACTCTCTTCAACCTGAGCATTAATGACATCGGGAATGACCTTGGCCCCAGCATCAAACGTACTCTACGTGGATGACTTCACCATCTTCTACTCCTCCCCTAGCTTTCCTATTGTTGAAAATAGGCTTCAAACCAGCCTCAATCAGCTGCAAGTCTGGAGCAACAATAACGGTTTTAGATTCTCCAAAGACAAGACAGTCTGCATGCACTTTTGTCATTTCAACAACCTCCACCCCAACCCGAACTTTGTGCTCAATGGGAATCGCATCCCTAAAGTTGAAAACACAAAGTTCCTTGGTCTAACTCTAGACCCCAAGCTCACCTACAAGCCACACATCACCAACCTGAAACTAAAATGCAATAGCTCCCTCAACCTCCTCCGACTGCTCTCCAACACTACTTGGGGAGCGAACCGCTATGCTCTCCTCAAAATTTTCAGGCTCACCATTCGTGCAAGCTTGACTATGGCAATATTGTTTACTGTGTCGCTCACAACTCATACCTCAACCACATTAACACCATCCAAAATGAAGCCCTCAGGCTTTGTCTAGGAGTCTACAGGACCTCCCAATCACTAGCCTTCATGTTGAAGCCAACGAACCCCCTTTCTACTTAGATGTAAAAAGCTTAGCCTCTCCTATGCTTTCAGAGTCCTCACCAACACCCAGAACCCTGTTTACAACCTCATTAGGTACCCCAATTTCTCCTCCCTCTTTGATAGGACTAAAACCCTATCGCCCCTTCAGCTTACGCATTAAATCAGACCTCTTTCAACTTGGCATCAACCCCGCCACTCGGCACCTATTCCTGGCCCACTTTTCCGCCTTGGGCCACCCCCTTCCTTCTGTCCACCTAGACCTCTCCACTTATAACAAAACTCAAACTCACCCTAATTTCTTCATCAATCTCACAACCAAATCAAAGACCAACTCTCAAATTACACCTCCATCTATACTGATGGCTCCAAGGAAGGCAACAAGACAGCTGCTGCTGCCTCATCCAAGACATCACCCTCAGTAGCAGACTTCCTGACCACTCATCCATCTTTTCAGCCGAGGCTAAGGCCATTCTCCTCGCCCTCAACTTTATTGAGTACTCTCCTCTTAGTCACTTTGCCATTTTCTCTGACTCAAAGGCTGTTCTTACTTCATTACTCAATCTTAAATGGGATAACCTCACCTGCCACCTCCTCCTCCGAAACTCTTTTCTCCCACCCTCTGCAGGAAAAGTGTTCTTTTCTTCTGGATACCCAGCCATGTTGGCATCCCTGGCAATGACAGGGCTGATACAGCCGCTAAGCTTGCCCTTAACCTCCTCCCTTCCCCTTTTCCCCAAACCCTCTCTGACATCAAACCGCTTATCGCTTCTCTTGTTCGTGACCGCTGGCAAACCTTATGGAACTTCCAAATTGATAACAAACTCCATGTTATCCAGCCCACAATCCCGATCAAATCCACCATCAACAACCTTTTCGTATCGACAACGCTCATATTACCCGTCTTAGAATTGGTCACACCCACCTCACTCACTCCCACCTCCTTATTGGTTCCCCCAACCCCTCTGTAACAATTGCCACTGCATCCTTACAATCCAACACGTTCTCCTTGCTTGCCCCCTGTACAACCTTCCCAGAGCTTCTCTCGCTCCCCACAACTCAATTGCTGAGTTCTTCCAAAAAAATCCTCCAGATAAAATAGTCTCCTTCCTTCAGCATGCATCCTCTACAACCATATTCAATCCTCCTCTTCCACCCCCTCTCTACTCTGTTTTTAGTTTTACCCATGCACCTCCTCTCTTGATCACAGCTTTCTGGCTTTTGTTCTTGAATTTCTCTCATTCTTCCCTGGTCTCTTTCCTTACTACCTCTAAAATGATCTGACCTCTCAGGCACAATTTGACCTTCGTTGTCGTGGTGCCGTTAAGACCTCATCAAACAAACAAACAAACAAAAACAGTGATAAATGTGCCATGCATGTTTTGCATCATACAAGTGTTGTTGTCAACATGTTCTATTTTATTGATATGCATTGCATGGTGGGCATGGCTTATGAATATATGTTATTTAGCATATTTCATGATAGGCCTATACAATGCCTGGAAACTTGAATATCAATCAACAATGAAAGAATGCATCCGTCGGAACCACTAAACATTTTGGTTTTCTGGTTATATTTTAATTTGATAAACTGTTCCAAGAAAGAAATATGGAGAGCCGTTTTTGTCTCTATCTCCTGTTCTCTGTTCGGTAACCTACATTGTATCCATAAAATCTTCAAAATCACTCATTCATTTGGTTTTAGGGAAAAGAAGCATTAATGACGCATGACCAACTTAGGGCTTCAGTCTGTATTCTAATTGACGGCTAATGACATCACAGATCTTTTTAAAGCGTGGTCACTCTTCTTTGTATCTTGAGGCATGCTCAGATTTACCACGTGCTCTGTAATGAATGGCAGGTGTTTACGTCAGCATCTAGCGTGAAGTGTGTAGTGCATTTTTGAATCGGTAGTGAATTGTCGTGTCCAATTTGTAGGTCATGCAGCCAGCGTAGTCTTAGGGAATTAAGGTGACTAAAATAACTCTTTAAGGGGAGCCCATTTTAGATTTACGAAACTTGTTTCTCGCTTGCTAGTAAAACAGTCTTATATGCACATAAGAATCAGTTGCACAAATTTCTTCAAGATTTTTCCGTCTTGAGACTTTTACAAATCATTTGATAAGTTGTTTAAGATTCTCTCTGATAAATGGTTTTGAGTTAATTTTTCAATCAAGAAACCCATTAATTCTTAATTAGGCAGTGTTTAGATTATGTTAAACACTTTAAATTTCTGTGTGATATGGCTGTTCAAACTTCAATTATTTTTGATAAATGTAAAATTTGTGAAGTATTATTTTAAAGGCTTCATCTGATCTTTATTTAGTTCAATTAAGTTTTTTTATATATCTCTTTAAATTTAGTTATTACTTACATAGGGAATATTTTACCTACATAGACTGGGTATGACCAAATTTTAAAAACCAGTCAGTTTGATCCTTCTGTAGTAGAAAATGCTTTTTGAAATTGTTACCTGATGTTTCTAGTGAGCTATATCAAGCGTGGCTTGTTCAGAACAGGTCTGGGTGATGAAGCAAGTTCATGTCCTTGCAAAAAAGGCTGGGCAATATACTACTCATGAACAGGGACGGTAGAGACCATACCTGTAGGTAGCTTTGAAATTGAAGTCCTTTTTTGTTAGGGCATGTGCCGACTTGTTAGCTCAATTGGTAGACCTTTCAGGAGGTAGATCATTTGGTTCATTACCTGGCTGGGTCATACCAAAGTTTTTAGATTTTAGAATGATACCTGCCGACACGACAGTGGCATCCCAACTTCATACTCAGCAAAAGGATCAGAGCAGGGTGATAATACCATTAATCGGTTTAACGACTGCTGGGCAGTGATCGCTGAGAATAATCCCCAAAGACTTGAGACAAGTTTTCAGCTTGTGAGAATAACGATTGCACCAAAGGTAAAAGCACTTTTGAGCACTGTTGTAGAACAGCACTATGTGAGACCAAGTATTCTTATCATCTATATGTACCTGTGTAGATCTTATCTGCTGCATTTACCTGTCAGCTTATTATTGTCTGCCAGCACCTCTGTTTTATCTCAAACCTGACACAACCTTGAGCAATAATAATTATTTGATGTATTTTTCAAGTCTACATTCATACAAACAAGCCCTATTATGTGGACCCCATAGCCATAACTATTGTAGACACTTCTATAGCTCTATAGCATGTGACTACAAAATGTCTGTTGTTCAGAAAGCTAAAAGGGCGGATTAACATATTTCCACTGATGACATCACAGACTTTTGTAAATGATCAGTCCTGCAATATTGAAAAGACATCAAACTAGATTTTTGCAACGATTTTAATGGGATTTGTTTTTGCCATAATTATAATATCATTAGCATATAAAATGATCTAGCTAGTCCATAGTTCTAAATTTAGTCACAAATGTACAAAAAAGTCACCAGTGGATTAAGATATTCTTTCACTTGGATCAAAAACATATTTTTGAAAACAATGAATACCTCTAATCCCTTAATTTTCACGTAGTCCTTCTATATTTCAGTAACATGTGACCTTTGGAGGTAAATTTTACATTCTTTCTCGCTTCTCTTTAATTATGAACAACTTTTAAATTGTTTACATGTTATTCTTCATTAAGGTCAACTTGTTTTTCATTTGTTTAATTTGACAACTTAATATTGATGTTATGTTACAAAGATATTTTGAAATTCCGATGATTGGGGGCACTTTTTGATAATTGCAGTCCACGGCTTTCGTCTCAAGTTGAGTTGCGTCATTTAACCTTTATTTGTTGATGACATAAAGGGCATTAGTGACGACATTATCTGTCAAGAGGACTGACGTAATAACGATCTGTGACAGTGATGTTTCAACCCGGCAAACATCACAGAATACCTGCTAAGATTAACTCTTGTCTTACATACTAGGTGGTCAGTAGTTGTTTGGGTTCGTGTGAGAAAGTTCTTTTTTTTTTTACACTGTAAATACATAGTTGATTATTGGACACTTAGCATGTTGTTGATTTAACTTTTCAGTAAGCCCAATATTTAAGGAGTTAGCATAACAATGGCACTTGATTTATTTTGTTTTCGCTGTTGTGCTGCGCTGGTCTGGGTATCTTTTCACGGTGATACTTCATGTTGAGATCTTGATGGGTTTTCAGTTCTCAAAGCTTAGCTATCAATTTTGATTATCAAGTTCATCTTGAAATATGTCATTGTCCATTAAAAGATAAGGTCAATGGTCAAGCATGTCCATATTATAAGAGGACAATGAAAAAGAAAGTATTTAATAACATTTATTCATTACGGATGTTATTAAAGTGAAAGGTTTCATCAAACTATGCATGTTTTGGGCTTGAAACAAAAGCAGTTGGTTATTGAAGGGAACATTTTTGTGATTTCAATGAGATAAAGCATTTTTCTCCAGAATCTCCAACCCAAAAAAAAATCTGATTTTGGCAAAATAAGTACTAAAACATTTTCGACAAATGTAGTGAACTGCAGCTTCTCTAATAAGAGCAATGGTACCTTACATCCTATTCTTCAGATCAGTAACATTATCATTTTATTTTCTGTGTCCTACGTCTAAGCCCCTCTGATCCTTAATTTGATTGTCTCTTGTAATGGTGGCATTTATTCTATTTACTGGTGTAATAACATCAGTCTGAATTCAAATCGTACCGACAAAGCCTTCATATCATTTCCCTAATTGTGAGTGAAAGTAGATATTTATTTGTCGGAATGTGTTTTGAGCTTGTCCCCAAAAACATGTCACCATCTTCGATGTCCTACTACTAATTAGATAAATGAGCAAGTGAGCCTCACTGATTGATCTGTAACATTAATCCATCTAGCATACAGTATAAGGCATAATGAAATCACTTTTGAGTTGAGTGGTCAGGAATGTTTGGACAATTGAATCCCAAACCACATAATTCATGACCCTGTCAGAAGAAATGTGAATTTATGAAAAATTGATTCAACAAAATAGAGAAAATATTGAATTACTTATAGGATTTAAAGGATTAGTTCAGTGGTCAAGCATGTCCATCTTATATGAAAGAGGTTTAAAAAAAAAAAAAAATGGTGTAGAAATGGTTTAAAAATCTTATTCTGTTAAGAAGATATTCAAGTTGAAAGCTCTGTCTTATCTGTGTAGAAATGACTGGTGTAGTAAGTCTACAATGGAAAGTTGGTGTCTTCATCCTCACGTTCTTAACAATTGTTAATGTATTTTCTTTTTGTTATCTCTGTGTCTGTCGGTCTGGAAAAAGAGCACCCATGTCAGTTTAGCACAATGATACTTATGTGATTAATCAAAATGACTAATTGCCTCTTACCACTTACTATCTACAGTTTGGACAACAGGCACCCCTGTCAGTTTAGCACATTAATACTTCCGTGATAATTCAAAGTGACTTATTGCCCCTTTACCCCTTACTATCTACAGTGCGGACAACAGGCACTCCTGTCAGTTTAGCACATTAATACTTCCGTGATGAATCAATGTTACTAATTGCCCCTTTACCCTTACTATCTACAGTGCGGACAACAGGCACTCCTGTCAGTTTAGCACATTAATACTTCCGTGATGAATCAATGTTACTAATTGCCCCTTTACCCCTTACTATCTACAGTTTGGACAACAGGCACCCCTGTCAGTTTAGCACATTAATACTTCCGTGATGAATCAATGTTACTAATTGCCCCTTTACCCTTACTATCTACAGTGCGGACAACAGGCACTCCTGTCAGTTTAGCACATTAATACTTCCGTGATGAATCAAAGTTACTAATTGCCCCTTACCCTTACTATCTACAGTGCGGACAACAGGCACTCCTGTCAGTTTAGTACATTAATACTTCCATGATAAATCAATGTTACTAATTGCCCCTTAACCCTCACTATCTACAGTCCGGACAACAGGCACCCCTGGCAGCTTAGCCCATTGATACTTTTGTGATTAATCAAAGTAAAGAATTGCCCGTTATTTCTTTACTACAGTATGTACAGTCCAGACAAAAAGCACCCATGTCAATTTAGCACATTGGTATTTCCATGATAAATTAAAGTAAGTAATTGCTATCTACAGTCTGGACAAAAAGCACCCCTGTCAGCTTAGCCCGATGATGCTTTTGTGATAAATCAAAGTGAGTAATTGCCTCTTACTCCCATACTGTCAAAGATCTGGACAAAAAGCACCCATGTCAGTTGAGCCCATTAATACTTCCGTGATAGATCAAAGTTAGTTATTGCCCTTCACTCCCTTACTATTAACGGTCCGGAAAACAAGCACCCCTGTCACTTTAGCCCATTAACATTTCCGTGATAAATCAAAGTAAGTAATAATCCCTTACTCCCTTACTGTCTACAGTCTGGACAACAGGCACGCCTGTCAGTTTAGCCCATTAATACTTCCATAATAAATCAAAGAGAGTAATTGCCCCTTACCCTTTACTATCTACCGTTCTCACAACAGGCACCCTTCACTTTAGCCCATTAATACTTCCATGAAAAATCAAAGAGAGTAATTGCCCCTTACTCTTTTACTATCTTCAGTCCAGACAAAAAGCACCCATGTCAGTTTAGCCCATGATACTTTCGAGATAAATTAAAGTTAGTAATTGCCTCTCACTCCCTTCCTGTCTACAGTCCAGACAAAAAGCACCCATGTCAGTTTAGCCCATTGGTACTTTCAGGATAAATCAAAGTTAGTAATAGCCTCTCACTCCCTTCCTGTCTACATGTCAGTTTAGCCCATGATACTTTCAGGATAAATTAAAGTTAGTAATTGCCGCATACTCCCTTCCTGTCTACAGTCCAGACAAAAAGCACCCATGTCAGTTTAGCCCATTGGTACTTTCAGGATAAATCAAAGTTAGTAATTGCCTCATACTCCCTTCCTGTCTACAGTCCGGACAACAAGCACCCATGTCAGTTTAGCCCATGATACTTCCAGGATTAATTAAAGTTAGTAATTGCCTCATACTCCCTTACTTTTTACAGTCCAGACAAAAAGCACCCATGTCAGTTTAGCCCATTGGTACTTTCAGGATAAATCAAAGTTAGTAATTGCCTCATACTCCTTCCTGTCTACAGTCCGGACAACAAGCACCCATGTCAGTTTAGCCCATGATACTTCCAGGATTAATTAAAGTTAGTAATTGCCTCATACTCCCTTACTTTTACAGTCCAGACAAAAAGCACCCATGTCAGTTTAGCCCATTGGTACTTTCAGGATAAATCAAAGTTAGTAATTGCCTCATACTCCCTTCCTGTCTACAGTCCGGACAACAAGCACCCATGTCAGTTTAGCCCATGATACTTCCAGGATTAATTAAAGTTAGTAATTGCCTCATACTCCCTTACTTTTTACAGTCCAGACAAAAGCACCCATGTCAGTTTAGCCCATTGGTACTTTCAGGATAAATCAAAGTTAGTAATTGCCTCATACTCCCTTCCTGTCTACAGTCCGGACAACAAGCACCCATGTCAGTTTAGCCCATTGGTACTTTCAGGATAAATCAAAGTTAGTAATTGCCTCATACTCCCTTCCTGTCTACAGTCCGGACAACAAGCACCCATGTCAGTTTAGCCCATAATACTTCCAGGATTAATTAAAGTTAGTAATTGCCTCATACTCCCTTACTTTTTACAGTCCAGACAAAAAGCACCCATGTCAGTTTAGCCCATTGGTACTTTCAGGATAAATCAAAGTTAGTAATTGCCTCATACTCCCTTCCTGTCTACAGTCCGGACAACAAGCACCCATGTCAGTTTAGCCCATGATACTTTCGAGATAAATCAAAGTTAGTAATTGCCTCATACTCCCTTCCTGTCTGCAGTCCAGACAACAAGCACCTATGTCAGTTTAACCCATTGATACTTTCGAAATAAATCAAAGTTAGTAATTGCCTCTCACTCCCTTCCTGTCTACAGTCCGGACAACAAGCACCTATGTAAGTTTAGCCCATTGGTACTTTCGGTATAAATCAAAGCTAGTAATTGCCTCATACTCCCTTAATTTCTACAGTCCAGACAAAAAGCACCCATGTCAGCTTAGCCCATTATACTTTTCTCAACCTTAAATGGGATAACCTCACATGCCACATCCTCCTCCGCAAACTCCTTCCTCCCACCCTCTGCAGGAAAAGTATTCTTTTCTTCTGGATACCCAGCCATGTTGGCATCGTGGGTAATAATGACAGGGCTGATGCAGCCGCTAAGCTTGCCCTCACCCTCCTCCCTGCCCCTTTCCCCAAAACCCTCTCTGACATCAAACCGCTTATCGCTTCTCTTGTTCGGGACCGCTGGCAAACCTCATGGAAGTCCCAAATTGATAACAAACTCCATGTCATCCAACCCACAATTCCGATCAAAGCCACCATCAACAACCTCTCTCGTATTGACAAAGTTCATATTACCCGTCTTAGAATTGGTCACACTCATCTCACCCACTCCCACCTTCTTACTGGCTCCCCCCAACCCCTCTGCAACAATTGCCATTGCACCCTCACAATCCATCACGTTCTCCTTGCTTGCCCCCTGTACAACCTTCCCAAAGCTTCCCTCGCTCCCTACAACTCAATTGCTGAGTTCTTCCAGAAAAATTATCTGGATAGAATTATCTCCTTCCTTCATCATGCCTCCCTCTACGACCATATTTAATTCTCCTCTTCCACCCCCTCTCTACTTTGTTTTTGTTTCAACCATGCACCTTCCCTCACGATCACAGCTTTCTGACATTTTGTCCTTGAATTTCTCTCATTCTCCCCCTGTTTCCTTTACTGCCTACCTCTAGAATGATCTGACCTCTCAGGCACAATTTGACCTTAGTTGTTGTGGTGCTCTTAAGCCATCATTAAACAAACAAACAAACATGATACTTTCGAGATAAATCAAAGTTAGTAATTGCCGCCTACTCCCTTCCTGTCTACAGTCCAGACAACAAGCACCCATGTCAGTTTAGCCCATTGGTACTTTCAGGATAAATCAAAGTTAGTGATTGCCTCATACTCCCTTCCTGTCTACAGTCCGGACAACAAGCACCCATGTCAGTTTAGCCCATTGGTACTTTCAGGACAAAAAATACTCCTGTCATTTAAGCCCATTGATAGTTTGTGTTTAATTGAAGTAAGTAATTTCCTCTAATTCCTTTCTGATCTACGGTTTAGACAAAAAGTATCCCTTTCAGTTTAGCCCATCAATGCAAATTGCAAAGAAATGGGGCAGCGTGGTAAAATGAGCGGAATCCTAATGTTTTGGATTTTGGTACGTGGTATTTAATATTTGTATTGGTATGCTAATTCAAGTGTCTGGAGGGGTTATCTAGCTGCAAGATGTTTGTAAATTCATGTTTAATGAATGCCTTCATTTGTTGAGAAAACTATAGATTTACTTATGAACTATGAGGTATTTTCAACTTTTAGATTAAAGAAAAAAATAATGAAATTTATAAGGTTTTATAGATTTTAAAGACCACACGTTCTGCAAAGAATTAAATTTTCATTCCTAACAGCATTCAATTTCCCAAAATAATATTTGTAGGAAGCGATCAAACATTAAAGTCATTCAAATTATTCTCAGAGTTTTTGACGGTATGCTTTTGTGGTCTATTAGCCATAACGTATATGGCTTATGAACATGAATTATGATAATCTTGAAAAATATTTTACCAAGTTTGTTGATATATGGATAGAACAAAAAACTTTCCGGGATTTAGAAACATATGTTATGTCAATAGCGAAGACAGAAAAGCCATGAAATCTGTTATCGCGGCTGGCGATCAGGCACAACAATTAGACCAATACCACAAACGGCTAGAAGTAGAGCGGTGAAACGACAGGGCCTCTGACTCAATTCCTCCTGGCAATATACAGATGGTGACAGAAGAAGAGACATATCATAGTACATTCAACCACGCTGGTTTAACCTCCCTCTACCCCAGATGTATGAGCTAATAACTGAACTCTTGAAAACCATCTGTCATTTTTGCATGAATGCATCTTGAGGTTCTTTTATCTGTCTCAAAAACTCCCCTCACCCCATACTCTGCATTCCATACATACCATCTTGCCTTGAACATGCTGAGCCTATCGTGAAGGTTGGTCTCTTTGGAGAGACAGCGAGACTTTTCTCTTTCAGCTTGCATCTTTTTTTTAAAGCTTTGATATGAAATGCAAATAAGATTGCAAAGTTTAGATAATTATGAGAAAAGGGATTTAACGAGGCAAAATCTGTTTTGCTAGAATCATAGATTTTTAATATCACTGAAGGGATTTTATAACATTTGACATTCACCGACATAGTTTAATATTCCACTTTGAAGGTCAACCATTTTCAACTGTTTACTTGGATGATGAGTGAAACACAATGCTGGGGAAACTATTCCTAACAGAGGCTTAAGAAGGGTCACCTCTCGGTGGGAAAGAACCTCTAAATTTCCAGTTAGACAGGGTAGAAGTAGAATATTACGATAGGAAATTAATTTTTTTCATCAAACATTACTTTCAATTTTGGGGAAATTTCCTTCAGTTTCGGGGAAATTTACCATTAACTATTTTTCCTTCAATTTGACCATTTTTTGATATTTTATTTTAATATTATTTCCCAATTTGACCTCCAAACCGGCAAGGTAAAATTCACTAGGGGATGTAGACTTTTGAGGATTTGATGTTAGTACTTTCAGTCTAGTTTCAGTCTTTTCTACAAAAATATGAAATAACTTAAGATTATTACTTATTAAAAGAATACTTTCTTTGCCATATTAACCTTTTTTGTGTAAGATCAACACTTGGTTACCCATGTTTGACCACTGGATAATTACCCTTTTTCTAGTGTTATCTTTCTTTGCTTCCACTTCAGTGGTTTACTCCTGCAGATAACTTTCTTCCCTTCTTAATTGATTACTTCATAACCAATTATATTGGCTCCTGTAACTTTCTCTATCCTAAGTAACAGACAGTTGATAATCCGACCTAGTTTTCATTTCCCTCGTATTCATTTTTGTTGCACTTTTGGTACATGGTTTGTTCTTCAAAGCAATATTGCATCAGGTTTTTCTTTGTTCAATTTTTGTAATAGACAAGTAGAGGTAACATAAGTTACAATATATATATATTTGTATATATATATACATATAAATATATATATATATATATATATATATATATATATATATATATATATATATATATAGGCCTATGTATATATATATATATATATAATATATATAATATGTAATATACACCCCCATCTACCCCCTTTCGTGCACGGTTTGATAATCACAAGAGAGAGAGAGTTGAACACACAATTACAATGACGGGGTCGTCGCCTGCGTATTCGGTTATGATAGTACAACTGCTATCACGAAACGCTTAATACGACCCGGACGAGAACACAGGTACGACGTACGGACAGACATAACATCGACAACCAAGTCAATGTCCCACGGCCTTTGATAACCAGTTGTGGTGCACTGGCGTGTCTACCCACCCCAGGATTGAACCGGGGCCTCGTGGTCTGCAGACAGGTATGATAACCGCTACACCACAGTAGGTAGATTGATAATCACAAAAGCAGTATCCACCTTAAAAGAGCTGGTTGTCCAGTAAGCCTACATTTTAATCTCCCTTCCCATAGTATTGATTGCCTCGGGTGCCATAATCTGGGGTAATCTTAAAGAACATAACCAAAGAATCCTAACAGAATTCCAACTTATCCTCAAAATTGGCTCCCACATACATGGTTTAAATAAGGACATAGCTTTTCTCTCAAGTTTCAATTTCTTTAAGTAGTTTTGAGTTAGTTATATCTCACTTGCTGTTTTGCACCTGATGAAGGACCAGGGAGTCCAGACAGGCTTATTGTAACAGACCTGCAAGATACACATGACTATCCTGCATTCGCAAAATAACGTGTTGTGTACGTAACACTAAACCAATCCAATAATTTCATTTTTGTCAGTAACAAGGATGGAAAGTATATAAGTAATATTGAAAAGACTTTCTATGCAATCTGACAGCCCAGATAAAAGTTGTGCCCAATTTTGAAATGCTTTTTCTTGAAATGATTTAATAGATGAGGGGAAAATAATGATGCACCATCGGTTGTAAAATTCAATTGGATTTAAACAAACAAACAAAAATTGCTACAATGATTTCATTGAAAAGTGTGGGGCGGATTTTCCAGGGGGAAGGAAAACCACATTGTCTTAAAATTTCCCTTTTGTTCCAATATTGTATGTCTGTTACAGACATACATTTTCCCTTAAAAGTGAAAACAAAAAACATTTGCTATCTTAGTTTAGATTTGCTCATTGGGTTAGGGACTGTCTAGTACTGTGGTGTTCCCACATGTGGTAATTTATTGGACTATACCACTCATGTGAAGCCTTAGGTAAGAGCTTTTATAAAACATTCATCCTTTCCTGAAAACACTTCATTCACACAGAAGAGGGGATGGAATTCAGTAAATGGAAAATTTAAGGTGACTTAAAATAACTCAATTGCTGTTTGTAACTTGGAAGCACCTTGGAGCATTCAGATTATCTTCAAGCACATCCAGATGAAAGCAGTATCACAACATTGACAGACTGACAGATGGTGACAGGGAGACACAGCACAGCCTTCTGACTACGTCACTTGTTCACCTTATAGTTATTGATTTCCCTATCATTTTACTCTCAGGCCTTTCCCGTGATTGTTTGCGATAGGGCACAGCCCTCATAATAGTGCTTTAATATTATAGGTTATAAAAAATGAAAAAAATATAAATAAATGGGATGCCAGTTGGAAAATGAGAATGGCAGTTGGAAATTTAACTGTTCATCTTCGGGCACCCTCATAAATCCACCCAGTTGGAAAACTGATGCCTCTACTCACCCCCACCACCATTCAGAAGACCCTGAGACCAATCAGAATACCCCAGCAACATCCCTGGTAAGGAGACACAAGTGACTTTGGGGTAAACGTGCCAGCATATCAGGTTTGTGCGTCTATTCCAGGGTCTCTAACCAATGAGGTACCACTTTTAATGGGTAAACCTCCATACTATACCAATGTGATTAAAGTGTTTGCATACATCTCAACATAAATGTATGAGGCTCAAACAATGTCATATTGCAAATACTTAAGAAGTTAAGACAAGGGTCCTGAACACAATATCTCCCATGGTCGATAGCTATGCCACTGATTGCTCAAATTAAATAGTGGTGTAGCCAGCATTCAAAAAGTGAGGAGTCCTAGATCCCCTCCAATGATGAAATGTTCAAATTTAGCACAATTTTGGGGGCAATTTTGAAAAACCAAATATATAAACAACAGAGATTATCCAATTTTTGAACATTTACTGTGAAAAGTGGGAGTTCCTTACCCCCCCCCCCCTTCCTGTCCCCCCTATTCTCCTATGCTATGTATATGAGAATGGAAATTATCTTTTTCAACTTAACTTATCGCAACTCCAACTCTCCTCCCACATCATTGGAGGTGCCACAGCCCCTTTCCTGCACCAACCCCCCAATGGTGTGTTTTAGTAGTCTCCTCTAACTCTAATTCCGCCCCAAACACAACTAACACAACAAAAACTAACTCCCATGCCCAAACCGACTTTCACCTGGCTCTTCTTACCTAGTCCTAAGCCCATCACCATTTCCAACAACCCAATCACACCCAACACCCACACCACCTCCACCACCACTTCTCTCCTCAACCCCTTCCTACTCTAAAGCCCCTACCGCCCCTACACCAACTCCACTAATACCTTCATACATCAAGCTAAAACCAGCCAAGCAAACAACCAACAAACCAACAAATCAACCAGCAAACAACCAACCAAAAACAACCAATCAACAAACAACCTATCAACAAACAACCAATCAACAAACAACCCACCTCCCAAACCCACACTGAAGAGAGTATGGATTGTTCGACATCAACACACCGATCATACTTTCGGCCCAATTTTCAAAAACAATCGCTCCCAAAGAAACAAATCCAAAGAAAAACAAGCGAACTCAGACCCAGCAGATCTTCCTCCAGATAACCCCGCCTCCTTTATGGCATACACCACAATCAATTACAATAACACCCACAACATCATACAATGGAACATTAGAGCCTTAAGGCCAATTCTGAAGAAATCGACCTTCTGGCCTCCACCTTCAACCCGGTCGTCTTCTGCCTACAAGAAACTTTCTTGAAAACCACCGACCATTACTTCCCTTAACAACTTTGCTTGCTATCACAAGCATCAAGTGGATGCTGACAGGGCCTGTGGTGGCGCTCCATTCTCAAGTAGACACGATATCCCACACAGCCCTGTTCGTGGTGCACACCGACCTTCAGGCCATCTGTATTTCTATCTCCCTCCACAAAACTTTCACTCTCTGCAATATCTATCTCCTCCCAACACCAACATTAAAACCAACCAGCCTTAATAACCTCATCTCTCAGCTTCCCACCCCTTCATCCTTCTTGGTGACTTCAACGCTCACAACCCTCTGTGGGGCTCTAATACCACCACCCCTAGAGGCAAGTTCATCAAAAACGCCTCCGCCAGCACAGCCTGTCCTTACTGAACACTAACTCCCGACCTACCTTCATCCTGCCACAGGCTCACCTGTATTGACCTGTCTATCTGTTCCCCTAACCTCCTCCTGACTTTAGTTGGAGTCACTGCTGACCTCTGTGGCAGTGATCATTACCCTCTTCTTATACACTCCAATCTTCAAATCCCCACTGAGCACACCTCAACTGGAACCTCGACAAGGCTGACTGGTCCCTTTTTGAAACCCTCTGTGACTCACCACCCCCCATCTTTCGAGGATGAGGATCCCATGTCTAACTTCAGTAATATCCTTCAATCAACATCGCCACCTGCTCAATTCCCAAAACCTCCAAACCCCAAATCATCCTCAACCCTGGTTCTCAGATGACTGCAAACCGCCATCAAGAACAGGAAAAGAGCCCTCAGGAACTTTAAAACTAACCCGACCACCCATAACCTTAACCTCTTTCGTGATCAGCCGCAAAAGCCAGACGCACTATCAAGGACAGTAAAACCAACACTTGGAACAACTTTATCTCTTCTCTCACCACCAACACCCACTAAGAAGATTTGGAGAATGGTTAACAGCTTCCACGGCAGAGTAGGCAAATCTTCCATCTCCCATCTCTCTTGGAATGGAGACCTTCTCACCGCAAAAAAAGACATCGTTGACCACCTCGCCGCCTCTTTCATGGTCGACTAACTACTCCAATGTGAATCACTTTTCCTCTTTTACAACACCCCTCTCACCCTTTTCTGAATTAAACCAAGCCATCAGCGACGCTGGCTGCACCTCCAAGGGCCCAGATAACATCCCCTATCAGTTTCTGAAACACCTCCCATCAAAGCCACCACTACCCTACTCACATCATCTTCAACCACATTTGGTCCTCACACTCCTTTCCCCTATCTGGAGGACAGCTATTGTCATCCCCGCCCTTAAACCGGGAAGGATAGCACCGACCCACCAGCTACCGACCCATCGCTCTTACTTGCTGTCTCTGTAAAATTATGGAAAAGATCATTAATCAGAGACTAAACTGGTTCCTGGAGACCAACAGAATCCTCTCTCCTCACCAAGCGGCTTCCAAAACGCCGCAATACCCTAGACCAGTTAATTACGCCGACACCGCTTATCCGGGAATCCTTTGCAAAAAGGAACACCTCATTGCCATATTTTTTGACCGAGAAAGCTTTCGACACTACTTGGAAATACGGCATTACCCGAAACTTACACACCATTGGCCTCAGAGGCCACCTCCCCATCTTTATTCAAAACTTCCTCTCACCCAGGCAGTTCCAAGTTTGGGATACACACCCTCTCCAAGCAGACCCCAAGAAGAGGGCGCCCCCAAGGCAGCATCCTCTCCCCACTCTCTTCAACCTGAGCATTAATGACATCGGGAATGACCTTGGCCCCAGCATCAAACGATCTCTCTACGTGGATGACTTCACCCATCTTCTACCTCCCTAGCTTTCCTATTGTTGAAAATAGGCTTCAAACCAGCCTCAATCAGCTGCAAGTCTGGAGCAACAATAACGGTTTTAGATTCTCCAAAGACAAAACAGTCTGCATGCACTTTTGTCATGATTAAGAATGGGTTCTTATTAAACACTGCTGGACCTATTGGGGTGGTTCATGGTCAAAAATATTCAACTTTTGCCAGAAAATACAAAAAAAGTAATAGATATATAAACAACTTAATTTCCAGGAGAAATATGAAAGCTGTTTGAGGGCCCCCAGAGCCCCTCCCACTAAATTTCAGAAAATTAGTGTTCGATTGTTAGCTGATAGGAATGGAAAACAAAAAAAGAATGACCAAATTTATAATAAATGTTACCTCATATTATTAAATGAGGTAAATTGATTCCGTAAAATACTTATGGGGCCTACTTACCTATCTAAACTATCTACCTACTGTGGTGTAGCGGTTATCATACCTGTCTACAGACCACGAGGCCCCGGGTTCAATCCTGGGGTGGGTAGACATGCCAGTGCACCACAACTGGTTATCAAAGGCCGTGGACATTGACTTGGTTGTCGATTTTATGTCTGTCCGTCCGTCGTACCTGTGTTCTCGTCTGGGTCGTATTAAGCGTTTCGTGATAGTATTTGTACTATCATAACCGAATACGCAGGCGACGACCCCGTCATTGTAATTGTGTGTTCAACTCTCTCTCTCTCTCTCTCTCTCTCTCTCTATCTAAACTTGACAGTTATAAAATTGGGAGTTAAAACTGATATGACAGGTACACATCTCGAAATTAGTTATGAAATTACTCTTATAAATCACAAAATAAACTCTTTTTTTTGGATATACAATCGAATCTAAGAGGGTATTGTTAACCTTGAGCGTTTATTTCCCTTCCGAAAGCATCAGTTGTTCTTGAGAGGCAGGAGCACTGTAGATTGTCTATTGGTGTTGTACATCCGTTTTACGGACATACACTCAATGCGCCACTCAATGCGCATGTGTTATAATTATGGCGTCTGCGTTATTATCATGGTGTCTAATTCAAGTCTACAGCGGGTTCAATCAAATTGGGATACAACTTTTCTTAGGCTCTTGGTTTGGGATTTGTCCTAAAATGAATTTAAAATTATGTTTTTCATAGCATTTGGTTTTCTTTCACGTATAGGCAAGTTCTTTTTTCGTGATTTTCATCCTTTATTGTATCGGTTGGTCGATTGTCAATTTTATCACAATTTTTATCTTTCATAGGCCGTTGTGCGAAAAGCAGTGCTAATATTGTGACATAAAACGATGTCGTTAATTCTTAAAAGTCGTATCTTTTATCATGTATCTATACGATAAATATGTTTTCTTCGGTTTTCGAGCAAATTGCCCTGATCTAGAACAGAGATTAAATGAAAATTCATCACTCGAATTCAAATTAATTGTCACTTGATTTTGATTCAAGTTTCTGGGTCAATCGTGGTCATGTTTCCCACTGCATTCACCAGTGCTTTACAACTGGTGCCTATGATACCTATAATGTTTTTTGGACAAAAGGCTACTAGCCTATGATTCCAGACCTAGAAGTATCAAGTAATTCGTGACTCTTGACTTTGAATTAAAAGGGAAATGCCTGATTACACCAGTGCTTATCCAGCCTGTTCTTAAACAAATTTAGGATTGCATGCTTCCACGACCTCCTTAGGTAAAGTATTCCATAACTTGCAAATCCGATTGGAGAAAAAATGATGTCGAACGCTGGTGAACGAATGTAATTGAAGAATTTTCCTGTTTTTAGAACCTCTTGTTCTAGTATTATTACGAATAGGTGATAAATTTGCAACTCTTGTATCGCATATATGTGAGACCATCTTATATACTTCAGTAATATCACCTCTTGCTCTTCTGTAAGTTAATGTTGGTAGTTTCAGATTATTAAGCCTGTCAGGATATGGCAGATTACGCAAATGTGGGATAAGTTTGGTGGCTCTCCTTTGAACATTTTCGATTAACTCAATGTGTTTTTTCTTTGATGGGTGCCAGACACAGTTTGAAAATTCCAGATGGTTTATCAAATGGCTGTGGACATCATAACCTGAGCTGCTGAGAAGTTGATGTACCCTACCTACAGTACCTACATGTACCTTGAAAATTTAGATCTTAATATACTGTGCAAATTTGTGATGGGTTCATAAATTGTAATCCATTATAATTAAATCTTCTTTCAGAATTCTTTGCAAGGGAAGTACTACTTTGACAGTCTTTTGGATTTTATCCACAAATCTACGTATCCTGATACGTATCAAGCTCACCATCAATTGATTAATTGCTTGTCGTTGTCTCCTATTAGCTTCCACTTGCTCATGGTGAGCTAGATACATGCAACAAGTTCATTGCAGCCTTTCATGAGCTTGTTTTTGTGTGCTGCAAGCTTTTGTAAAGGTCAGGGGTGGAAATTTCCGCTGTTCCGAGAACTAGTGCTTTTTAAGCAGGAAGAGTGAATTTTCAAATATCACTGTTTCGTGGAACAGTGTTTTTTTCTCAAACATATAGCATCAACATCTTGAAATATATTGTTTTCTGCTTGTAAACATGTTCTTAGAGTAAAATTCCTAGTAACAATTTTTTTTAAATTATGGAAACCTTTTTTTCCCCACAATTGCCTGCACAATCGATAGTGTTGTGCAGGATCCTGGTAGTCACTTAGGTCCCGGTATCCCAATCCCGTATTGCGCAATCCTGAAGGATTCCTAACTACAACCGGGAATTCCGGGAGTGATAAAAACTGTTGAAAAACCCTATCTTTCCCGGTTTTTAGCTCTTATAAAATACTATTAAACGACATTAGACCATAAATATATTTTTGTATGCAAAACTTGACTTGAAAATGGCAACTCCTCATTTCATCTTCCTTTGATATCATCTTTTCTACTCTTTTGAACATTTTTCTGATAAAGTTGAGCTTCAACATCATTGATGTTCTGGTTTGAAAGAAAAATTAAGTGAATAAATGTCAAAAAATCATGTTTTTTGTCTTATTTTTTTAATAATTCATACTACAAACAACTTATTTTAACAAAATTCAAGTAAATTTAAGTATTTGGCAAGCACACGAGTTAGTAATCACTTGGGTCATTCCCCGGGTTATTCATGAACTAACTCTGAACTCATGATGTATACACTAGTTCCAACACTAGGTCCTAGGCCCAAGTTCAATGATTCACACAGCATGAAATACCTTTCAGAATGTTTTAAAAATACTTCCAGACAATAATAATTGGTGAAAATGGTTCCATATTCATTTTGTTAAAGCAAAATTTCCTAGAAAAGGCTGAAAGGGCTGTGTATACCGCAAGTTTAAAGTTTTAAAATTTCCGCGATCGATTAAACATGGCGAATTTTGCAAGCTGTGCACATGAATGGTCAAGGCCTTAATAATGCAATGTACAACACAACATTACGTGATGTACACTGTGTGTTTAGTACACTCTGCATTGGGATCAGTTATTAGGGTCAGAGTAGTGTGTTAGCCTTGTACGGTAAAAAGCAGGCGTGACTGAAATAAGTTTCATTGAGAAAAACTTTTGTGACGGGTTGCCAGATTGCAAAATAATGGACTTACTTGCGCAGAACATAATTTGCATAGGCCCAGGTCTGCAGTGCTTGCACAGGTGGGGAATCACAATTTCTTTCAATGTATATGGATTACTGGTTTTATCCTTGCGTGAAAGGAAATTCAGAATTGTTGAGTATGAGTGAGATATGTGCAAGGTGGGATTTTCAAAGGTTTGTTCTTTTAACTTTGTGCATGAACCCAATTTTTGCTTTTTTGACAAAATATGAATTCCCACCACATGGTCTGGTCAAATTGACCGGATCACTTGTATTTAACTTTAATAATTGGCCGGAATAGGTTAGAACTTCCCATTGACTCACATTATAATTTATACAAAACAACTTATAACTTTTGTTAGAAGCATAATTTTTTGTTCAAACAGCACCATGAATGCATTTTTGTTCCTACTGCCTGTAAGTTTTTGTTTGTTGGGAAAATATATTTTCCAGCACGTTGTATAGTCAAATTGACACCCCCCACCCCCCTTACGCTATTTGCCGAAGACGTAATAATCTGTGCTACATATTAATAATCTTCAAAAGAATTTGTTATAGTTTACTCACATCCCCGATACTGTATTTGCGTGTGAACACAACTATCATGGGTGGGTCCACGTATACATACGATACGATATGTGTTACAGCCTTACTTGGTTTAGAGTTTTGACACGTACGCAGCAGCCTTCTGACTATTATTTAATTGTTTCTCTTTATATAAGTATATTTTATTACAAAAATGGTGTATATTAAGTCCAATTTAAAACAAAGAATTTGCTTTTTTTATTGACGAAAATGCCCGCGAAAATGTTGGAACAGTGAAATTTGATCCTGAAGTTCCAGTTGTTTTTTTAAGAAAGCACTCTTCCGTGGAGCAGTTATGGAAATTTGAAAATTCAACCCCTGTAGGTTCTAATTTTGAAATTTAAAGCTAGTTTTCAAAACGATGACTTTTGTAAAGGTTTTAATTATGAGCAACCTTGTGGTGAGCTCTTGGTGAGCTTGCCACTTCTATAAGGGTGTTTCAGCTGACGTCATGAGGTCACGTGACTTTGTTTATAATCACCATTTTGTTGAGCGAGAACGATTGTCTGCTGTACACTTATTTTGTCTTACAAAAGCTTGCATGTTATTAAGTTATATAAGATAATTTTTGGAAGATAATTATGCCGGAATCTTGCTGTGCCATTGGTTGCATTAATAGATGTGTGCCGGGGAATAAAAAGATGTTTTCTCGATTTCCATCTGATCCTGATCAATGTTCGAATTGGGATTCTGCTGTACGTCGCAACATCTTTTAACCTTCTGTATAGGATTTGCAGTGAGCACTTTGCCAGTGTAGGCTTTGTCTGCATATAATGAATAATCCGATGGCGTTCATATAAAAGTTACTCTTTGTATACCCGGTGAATATATAAAATGTTATGAAAATATGAAGTAAAATTGCCGCTGCAAACAAAAACAATACAATCCGCTGAACTGGTGGGTAGGTTAGTAGGCAGTATGTTTGTGGTATGTGTGATATGACTGAGCTGTGTGAAGACACGTGAAACGCAACTATGCTTTTGCGGCAAAATGGCTTCAAGATAAGTTAAGAGTCACGTGATGAAATCCCTCTATTAGGGATAAGGAGAGATACGTAAAGAATTATGTAAAGATTTTGCGCTGTCCCAATCATGCATCAAAAATTGCAAATCCTCGTCATCAATTATAACTTGCAAACTGAATTTGCTTTTTTCATATATTAAAACTGTTCTTTAACCTCTATACTCGTATGTTTTTATTAATAAAAGGAAAAAAAGGAATGCATCAGGAACCTTTGCAGTCAGTCGCTTTGACATGTGTGCAAACATGTATGTGTGTGGGTATGTGACGGCTAGCTTGTTCTCACAATATCTCATGAGCCATACATTGCAGACTTGTCATATTTAGTACACAGGATACTTATATGCAGTACAAGAACCCTATAGCTTTTGGTGATGATATCTTGCATATTAATGAGTGGGCAGGGCTAAATTTAAAATTCTTGAAATTGTGATAATTTAGCAACCATTTGTCAGGTTTATGTAATACCTGCTACGCTACTGTTATAAGGTATTGTGCATATGTCTACTTTGTTTGCAGATCTCATATCATTAATATGCGTGGTGGGCGGAGCTTGATGTGAAATTGCTATGAAATGCTTGTTCTCACAATATTTCATGAACCGTACACTGCAGGCATATCATAATTAGTATACAGAATGCTTACTGTATATGTAGTACAAGAATCCTATTGTTTTTGGTGATGATATTATAAGAAAACGAAATATACGCCTCTTAAGATTCACTTCTTTATTGCTTGGATGGCGTGGGGTAACTGCCCAACATCTTATTAAACATAGATAACGAAAACTCTTCATAAAAGCATTAACAAAAGGAGTGTGTGGTAACAAAGAGAATAAGCCTAGTTGAAATTCCTAACTACAGAACTGAAGTATGATAAAGAATGCTGTTAGAAAGCTGGTATGTAAATAAACTAGAACTCCCGCTTAACTGAAAACCCTTGACCTTAAAACTTAAGACCAATCAAATACAAGAATAAAGTTAGTTTTATAACTCTCTAGATAAATTAAATAATCACTCTTACAATATCATACATGTTAATGAGTTGGCGGGGCTAATTAAAAATTCTTGAATAAGTGATTATTGAGAAGTAGTTTTACAGTTTTATGTAATACATGCTATGCTGCTGTTGTTAGGTATTGTGCACATGTCTATGTTGTTAGCAGGTCTTATCGTTATTATGCATGGTAGGCAGGGCTTGATGTGAAATTGCTATAAAATGCTTGTTTTCACAATATCTAAATATCTGCATGAGCAAGGGTGTTGATAGCCGTTTTAGCGGCAATCCGAATGCGGAAGCGCGACCAATGTGGCATGGGGTCCAGGGGCCTGCTAAAGGTTAATTTCGTCCCTCGTACAGCATACTGATGAATGTCCAATTTTTTGTGAAAAGAAAATTGCGCGAAAAACTGGTTTTTTATTTCTGCATAGTGACGCATGGCAAAAAAGCCACAGAAAATAGGATTTAATCTAAAATATCTTTACAGTTGTCAAAAGATTGGCGTTTTCTGTTTCTAAAGATTTTAAAATCTATTGGTTAAAACCTTCAAATTTTACTTACATTCGTCATTATGCGGCATCACTAAGCAAATGACATTCGTCACTATGCGAAAAAGAGGGACATAATTTGGTTCACCGGCGCCGGAAGATTTTTAAAGTTGGAGGGCCAAAAGTTATTGCCGCGTGATCGAGAATCTGAATATGTAGTGTGAGCATAACAGCATGGGGTCCAGGGGCCTGCTTAATGAATGGCTTCTGGGTCCAGGGGAAAAATCCCAATGGGGATCCAGAGGCGAAGGCCCGAAGGCTCCAGGAATATTATATATTTTAGGGCTATTTTGACTCCAAAATAACATCAAATCACGGTTCAATTCCAAACAAAATCAGTTCTAAATGCACAGCAATTTCTTGAAATATTGAGTATTTTGGGTTAAAAATTGATCTCCCGACATCACACTATAACTCCCTGGTCATTGGGCATTAACATTCCTGAAAACGTTCTCACTCCGTAGAAAGTCACTATCCTCCTTTACTAGCAGCCATATACAGGCGCCGAGCTCCATTAACATAAATCCAACACATTATTAAAGACCAAAACCCTCCTTGCCTGCCTTAGGGCAACACTGCCCTCTCCCCACAAGTATAAAAAAAGAAATCCAAAATTTGATATCTAAATGTAAACATTTGCAGGAATAACATCTTACCAGCAACCATTAGGCCACATTAAAGTTGTAAATTTCCAACACAAACCTATTACACCTGCCAACCCTGTAATGATATTTCAGATAAAAACACAAAAACATTTGATCTAGACCACCATCAACTCATGTGTCTGAATAGTCATATATACATTCATACATACTGCTATGAAATCACATTACACTGCTCTAAAAAGAAAAAGAGAAAAAAGGGGAGGCAGCGGAACCATAAAAGCTTTTGGTTTTCTGGTTTTACTTGTTGTTTATAGACTATCAATATAAAGCATTATTTCTTGGTAAGGTTATCACTAACTATTAGGGGCTTGGTATAAACAATATGATTAACCATAAATATACATTTTGAAGAATGATCTCTTTTGTTTTTATTGCTGATGTCATGGATATTATTTAGTAGGTGGGGCTAAATGTAAAATTCTGTTAACAAGCTTGTAAACACAATATCTCAAGAACAACACAGTGGATGTATGTCATACTTAGTATATGGATGTGTTGTGGTCTGTAGAAGATTTGTATTGTTTTTGGTGTTGATGTCATGAATATTAATTGGTAGGTGTGGCTAAATGTAAAATTATGTTAAGAAGCTTGTAAACACGATATCTCAAGATCATTGAGGCGAATTTATGCTATACTTGGTATGTGATTCTTATCAAAATTCTTTTGGTGATTTTAGAATCTAGGAAGGATAAGTGAAAGTAAAATATATTTTTATTCTGATCCATCTTGTTTAGATGACCTTCCGTGTGTGTATGTAGGCTCATGCTTACAATCACGGGCATAGCCAAGAAAAATGTGAGGGAGGGGGGAGAGGGGGCCTAGGCAAACCAAAACATATATGATGTGTATGATAACATGTTTTGAGCAGTTTTGTCATGATTAATAACCCATATTGTGACAAGTGTGCAGTCTTATAATTGGGGAGTAGAGAGAAAGTTTTTCTTTCGATTGGGAAATTTGGAAAATTATCAACAAAAACTGAATTTTTTTTTGGTAAATCATTGAAAATTGGGGCAAAATTTGGCAACACTTTCTGATAATTGGAAGAAATTTCCCAAAAATTGAAGAAACTTAACTGAAAAAAACAACAGAAATTGTCCAAAAATGAATGAAATTTCCGCAAATTGCACAAGAACGAAAGAAATTTCCCAAACATTAAATGAAATTTTCAGAAAATTGAAGAAAATCTACTGAAAATCAAAGAACAATTGCCCCAATATGAAGGAAATGTACGAAAATTAAATAAAATTTAATGAAAATTGAAAAAAATTGCCCAAAAATGAAGGAAATATCTCAAACATTGAAGGAAAGTTCCCATTAATTGAAGAAAATTGACTGAAAATTGCAGAAAAATTGCCCTTAAATGAAGGAAATTTACTGAAAATTGAAGAAAATTTACTGAAATTTGTTGAAATATTCTCCCTAACTGAAGGAAACTTACCGAAAATTGAAGAAAATCAACCCGTACAAAAATTGTCCCAAAATGAAGGAAATGTCCCAAACATTGAAGTAAATTTACCCCTTAATAAAGGAAATTGCCCAAAATTACAAGACAAAATTGCTCCAAAATGAAGGAAATTTACCTAAAATTAAATAAGAAATTCCCGAAAATGAAGTTGTTTTTGAAAATTGAACGATAATGATGAAAGAAATTTCCCAAATGTTGAAACGGATTATCATAAATATTGAAGAATTTTTTTTGAAAACTGAATTTTTTAAATGAAATTCGAAGAACATTTGTCGCAAAATGTAGGAACTCTTCCAAAGGTTACAAGAGAATGAAGGAAATTTCTCAAAGATTGAAAGTTATTTCACAAACATTGAAGAAAAATTGGCCCAAATGAAAGAAATTTCCAAAACATTGAACAATATTTACCAAAATGGAAGAAAAGTTACCAAAAATCAAAGCAAAACTGCCCAAAAAAGATATAAATTTTCCAAACATTGAAAGAAATTTACCAAAAATTGAAGAAAAATTGACTTAAAATAAAGGAAATTGTCCAAAAAATCAAGAAAACTACACGAGAATTATGGAAATTGCTCAAAATTGAAAGACTATTTCCGAAACATTGAAGGAAATTAACTGACAATTGATGAAAATTTATCGTTAATTAAAGGAAAATCATCCCAAAATGAAGAAAATATTCCGAAAATTTAATGAGAATGAAGGGAATTTCCCAAAGATTGAAAGAGATTTTCCAAACATTGAATGACAGACCTCCATGGTGTAGTGGTTAGTGCTTTGTCCTAACACCCGCACATCTCGGGTTCGTATCCGGGTGGGTCTGCAACCAGTGAGTTTACAACTGGTTATCAAAGGCTGTGGCCATCTTGATATAATGTCCAGCACTGGATGCTTTCAGGACATCCAGTGCTAAACCTTTCTATGCTATGCTATATCTATATAACATTAGCTGTTGAGAAAGTGATATGAAATACTCAAATCTACCTATCTATGAATTAAGCTTGCACGGTTTTGCCCCGACGTGAAACTGGTCTGTTTCAAAATCCAAAACTGGTTTTAACTGGGAAAATGGTTTTTCACTCGTAATGTAAACTAGCCCTGAACATAAAGTGTATTACAGTCACTACATGCACTGTTGTATAATAGCAGCTAACGATGATTGTATCACAGCATTTTCAGTAAATGATGTTGAAAATGATAACGTAGGCAATGTTAGATCAAATGTATTAATAATTAAACTTTAATGTTTGCGTTTAAAATGATTTTATCACCCCGTTTGCCCCTCAAATAATCTAGGTCCAGTTCCCGATGTCCCAAGCCAGTCACGTAAAAAAGTTATGTAAAAGGTCATGTCAATAGGCCATCTTTATACTCTTATTTGCTCACGATTTCTATTCATAGTGATGATTTCAATTTTCTTTCATGTAAAAAGAAAAGAAAATTGTCGGGTAGTTGTAAAACAGATACAAATTAAGCCTCTAAATGCAGCATCTTACGATGCGATGCTAGCCATTGTATACTTGATCACGCAGTACAATTGTTGCTGATTTGCATATAGCCTACAACGGGAAAATCTTACAGTTCAGATCCCATCACCCACTTGAAACTCAACATTTCTTTGAAACATTAACCATGGCTCAAGTTCAACCCACCCCCCCCTCCGAAAAAGGAAAAAAAAAAACATTAATCATACATACCTCTCTGTTATTTTTTGAGTTCAATAATTATTCTTGCTATGCTTTTACTTTAAATTGACCCCGTTTGTGCATCATGGTGGCATTTTCATTTATAATTAAGCCACCAACGGGTCCCGCCCTATAACCTTATATGGTATTCGCCAAAACTGCGTGAACGGGAGTGTACATAAAAGAAAATGCCCTCTAATAAAAAGTAGTGTCCACTCCCCACCAAATTTGTATTTTCTTCTTCAAAATGAAAAAAAAAGGTGTACTACCTGCAATCTCTATAAGAATAATAGGGTACATAATTTGAATACATCATGATTGAAAATTAAACTCTATTACATTGTATTCCATACTTAACCAGACCTTGTTTCAGCAATGAGCTATGAAAACATTTTATTTTTACAACACAGGCAGCATACCCAAGTAAAATCAATTCTTTGGCACTCTGCAGATAAGATTTGTAATTCTACATTGATTTGAAAAATCTAACAATGATAAGCAATATTATTGGTCACTCAGAATAGTATAAAATGGCAAAACACATCTGTATTTGAACATTCTGATTGTTCTTTCTACTTGTGAAATGATATGCAGAGCGGCATGCAGAGATATTATGATTAATTTATGCATTCCAACAGGCTATCACCTAAAAAACATGAACTCGCTCCACTTCGAACCAATGAAATCATTTGAGCTTCTACCCTCAAGCGAATTACACGTGTCTTGGGTCAATTACATACACATATGATTGGAACGGAAGATTCCATCGCTAGTACTACTATGAGTAAATCTAATTACAGGGGAACGGAAGAAATTTTTCAAAACAAAATACGTGAAATCCTTCATTTTTTTAAAATCTGAACAATTTTGACCAGGACAGTTGTTCAAAAGTGTATTTCACACATGAAAATGAGATCGGTAAGGAATAGAAACTTTTTGAGGGAATGAATGGTCGTTTTTCTCTTGCGATCTAATTGTGAATCATATACCAGTTTCCTGGTAAGTGATACTAATAGCACGGAGATAATTTATCTTCATTTTGCATCGTGTTATTCCATAATGATCATGCAATTTAATGCTCTTTGTAAAAATGATTTTGCCCAGATTCAAACTTTTAAAACTTTTAAAAATATGATACACAGCGTCAAGGAACAAATTATTGGCCCTTATCGGCAAGTGAAAAAGAACAAAAACCCGCTAACTTATTGTTACTGGTGCATGGGAAAAAATCACCCCTTGCGCTGATTTACATACAGTGGAAATAAAGTTAACTTTTTTTACCAATGACATCCCTTTCCGAGTTACTACGTGCGGAAGTCACGCTCGTGAGTCATATGCATTCATAAGTTTCATATCCAGGGGCCGTCGCACCCATACACAATAATGTGTTGTAACTTGTAGTTAATGTAGTCTTCGCCAGTGCATGTAGGGCGGGGTTGGTTGTAAATTTATGAGTGAATGGTCTTGCGATTTGCGATATTGTTATTGTCGGTATTTACCATGGATTACAAGACAAAAGAATGTTTAGGACTTAAAATAAAAGAGATTATAAAGAAGGTACAGTTGTTTTGTTCGTGGAAATATTAGCCCAGAATAAAGTGACATTATCGAGCGGATTAGAGTCTATTATTACAGGTACAAGTAATATTCATGACTATGCATTTCCAAACATTCTCTTTTCTCAATGGTATTATTAATTTAATCTGCAAAAATCACATATTTTCACAAATATATCAAAAACTTAAAAATACATTCTTACACACAAAGTATGAACTTTTTTTTTATACCATCTTTTTAATTTTTTTACCATGATTTGGTTTTTTTCAGTATTTCTGGTTTTTCTTTTTCATTTAAAAAACATGCATCAGACCGAGACTGGTTTGAGTTTCAAAACTGGTAGACTGTGCAAGCTTACTATGAATACAAATCATTTGAAGATTGCATTGTGCAAGATGAAAATGTCTGTAGATAGTAGACTATTAATATCTCTGAGCTGTCGCCCTCTCTCATTTTCAGTCTAAAACTTTCATAAGCATATTTTCGTAACATCCAGCAGGAGTAGGTGTACCTTATCAATAACATGTTCGAAAGGATTTAAAGTTGGATTAAGGTTGGATTTTTATGCAGACAATTACTCTAGTTGAACATTTGTTCTTATAGTCAAAAGCCATGTTGTAACATTAAATGAGGCAGTGATATGTAACAGACCATCATTATTTATGAATAGTTTACAAATTGGGAACAAACTCACCAGTCCTTGGTTCCAATGCGATAGCATCAGGAACCTATGCGTTCATGCGGATGGCGTGTGTGGGAACCTATGCGTTCATGCGGATGGCGTATGTGGGTGTGTATGTTGGTGTGTATGTGTGTGTGAAGCTCAGCTCGAACACGATATCTGAAAAATGATACACGGGATTCGTGTCATGTGGTACACAGATAGCTCATAGTCTGTAGATGTGCCCTATTGTTTTTGATGGTGATGTCATGCATATTAATGAGTTGGTGGGGCTTAATGTAAAAATATGGAAATGTTTATACTTCGACAACCGTTTTTATATGTGGTGTAATCATGATGTTAGCTGGTGCGTACATGTTTATAATGTAAGAATCTTAGATTTCATTAATATTTATAGTGGATGGGACTTAATATCATTTTGTTGAAAAGAGCTAGTGAACACAATATTTCAAGAACTATACATGGCATTCAGTTTATATGTGGTACACAGATAGCCCGCAGATGTACCCTATTGTTTTTGGTGGAGAGATCAATGCATATTAAAGAGTAGACATGGCTTAATGTAAAATTCTTGAAATGCTCATATATTAACAATTGCATTGTTTGTTTTATGTTATATTTGGTACAATTATGTTGTTTGCTAGTGTGTACATGTTCATGGTACTAAAATATTAAAGTGTGTACATGTTCATGGTACTAGAATATTGAAATTCATTGATATGCATAGTGGGCGGGACTTAACATGACTTTTTTTAAAAGAGCTTGTAAACACAGTATTTCCAGAATGATAGGTGGGATTCAGTTCATTTGTGGTGCATGGTCTGCTGATGTGCCCTATTGTTTTTGGTGGCAAGGTCATGCATATTAATGAGTAGATGGGGCTTAATGTAAAAATCTTGAATTGCTTATATTTTAACAATCACATTGTTTGTTTTAATTCATATTTGGTATAATTGTGATGTTACTGTAGCTAGTGTGTTGATATGCAAGGACATGACAGGTAATACACAACTTGCAAATCAATCAGCATATGACAAAAAGCATCGGAGGCACAAAACCTTTTTGTTCTGGTGTTTGGGTCAAAGCCCTGCAAAGTTGAAGGGAAATCTTTGAAAAACATAACCAGAAATCTTTTCATCCAGATTTATAACCTTTCTCGCTTTTTGAGTTTGTCCCATGAGAAATTTAACATGTGTCTAGAATCATTAATGTAGAGAGACTGCTTGTATGTGGTATAATATCAGAACATGTTGGATTATAGGTTTTTGTGCTTCAGCTCCTTTGAGAAGAATTAAAGAATATCAAACAAAGACTGTATATATGCATGTTTGTTACAAAATGAAGTAATTCAGTAAAAATGGAGTAATCTCATAGAGTGATTTCATAGATGTTTAGACTTTCCTTTAAAAGAATTCTTTATAAGATTATGCTGATTTGCTCCACCATCAACAACCTCTCTCGTATCGACAACGTTCATATTACCCGTCTTAGAATAGGTCACACCCACCTCACTCACTCCCACCTCCTTATTGGCTCCCCCAAGCCCTCTGCAACAATTGCCATTGCACCCTCACAGTCCATCACGTCCTCCTTGCTTGCTCCCTGTACAACCTTCCCAGAGCTTCCCTCGCTCCCCACAACTCAATTGCTGAGTTCTTCCAGAAAAACCCTCCGGATAAGATTATCTTCTTTCTTCATCATGCTTCCCTCTACAACAATATTTAATTCTCCTCTTCCACCCTCTCTCTCTCTCTTTTTTTTTTCTTCACCCATGCACCTCCTCTCTCGATCATAGCTTTCTGACATTTTGTTCTTGTATTTTTTCTCATTCTTCCCCTGTTTCCTTTCCTTCCTACCTCTAGAATGATCTGACCTCTCAGGCACAATTTGACCCTGGTTGTTGCGGTGCCGTTAAGCCTTCATCAAACAAACAAACCTATAGAATGATCTGACCTCTCAGGCACAATTTGACCCTCGTTGTCGTGGTGCCGTTAAGCCTTCATCAATCAAACAAAAAAACAAAAAAAATTGTTTGAAGATTGAAAAGCAAAAGTTTTACATCATAGATAAAGAGGTCTGTGTGAACAGCACCTTGTTGGAATGCTTGTTATACTCATTTGTTTCATATTGGTTTATACCGGTTTCTTATATCGCGTAATATCACACTTCTACATCGTCTCATTGTGGGCCAGTCAAATCCTGTGTGACAGCCTCTACCAACAGAAGTGGAAGATAAATGGATACAGATTAGACTTTGTCACAGTGGCAGCAAGTACTTAGTCAAAGCATATGTAGCTGATTACATTATGTAATCACAAAACATCACAAAACATCATTATTTGAAACTTGTTTAAGATTGATTGTATATTTTATTATAAGCTGAATGATTATTTTAGAGTTATCTTTGCTTGTAAAACCTAATCTTTATTTAGTCTGGTTTGTGGGACAAATCTGTCTGCATGTATTGGTTAGTCTATGATGAGGCATCTGAAAAGATACACTGAAAGAAAGACTCTTTGACAGTTAGTGCCCAAGCATTTCAGGTTTGTTAGAGTATTACACACATGTCAAGTCTTCAAGGAAGAATTCTACCTCATTGGTATTTCTAAAAAGTGTTTCCATTTGAAGTTATAACCGTAATAGTTCTTCTCTAAGGTTTTTTAGTACACTGATAATTTGTGATTCTGGCCCATTCTCATGTAGATGGATGACAAAATTGAGTTGATGCCCATACAGTAAAAAAATGGATATTTTCCATTCATCTCAACCTTTAGAGAGGTGCAGTGGTTAAGGAGTCTTGCTCGTATTCGAAAGGTACTGGGTTTGATTACCATTGTGAGCGCTGCTTTGTGTGCTTGAGCTCTACTCTCACTTTTACTCTACTTGCTCTATTCCACTCAGCTGTAAAATAGAGTACCAGCACTGCTGGGGAGTTAATCTGCAATGAACTAGCGTCCCGTCTAGAGGGAGTCATGTACTCTCAGCTGCTTGTGCCATGGAAACCGAGGATAAGCACCGACTCGGCCCTATGAGCCTACATGGCTCGGATGGATTTAGCTTTAGCTTAGCTCATCCTTTATACTGTATAAAAAAACTATAAAAAAAAACTTATTGATCAAACGACACTAGAATTTGAGTTAATTGAATGCAAGTTTTGGTATGCAATATTGATGTAGGAGAGCTAGTACAGTAACCCAGTAGTTAAAGCGTCAGTGTCATAAGGAACGGGGATCAAATCTCAGCCAGGGCGCTGAATTGTGTCCTTGAGCAAGACACTTTATCCCATTTGCTCCAGTTCACTCAGCTGTAAGATGAGTACCAGTTTTAGCTGGGGAGTTAACCTGTGATGGACTGGTGTCCCATCCAAGGCGAGTCTATACTCTCAAAGTGGTCATACCTTAAGTTTTTCTTTTCTTTTCACACCAGATTGTGTATCTCGTGATCTTATATCTTGTATAGTCTCACCACAAGCTAGTAATGCCCCCTTGAACTTACAGCAGAAGCTCATGAACTTGCATAAACTAGCCTCAAGTATGCAAATGTTCACCACAAACTTTGCATAAACTAATTAGAATATTGCCCAAGTTTATTATGAGCTTGTGTAAGCAAGATTATCTAGCAAACTCCCACTTGAACGTACAAAAGCCCATGAGTTGACATAAACTAACCATATGATTGTAAAGCTATGGGCTTACATTAGCTTACCACAAACCTACAAAAGTCCAGCTTGAGCTTACAGAAGCTCATGAGCTTGCATAAATTAAGCATGAGATTGCACAAGCTAAGCATGGGCTTGCATAAATCACCACAACCTTGAAGAAACCAAGCTTGAGCTTACAGAAGCATATAAGCTTACCACAATCTTCCAAAAGCCCCACTTGAATTTACAAGCCCATGAATTTACATAAACTGATTATAAGATTTAAGCTTAACATGCTTGCATAAATCTTGAATAACCTCACCACAAATCTATAGAAGCCCACCTTGAGTTCACAGAAGCTCATGAGCTTGCATAAACTAACCATGAGCCAACTAACCAAAAACTTAGCATGGGCTTGAATAAGCTCACCATGCCTTTGTAGAAGCCCAGCTTAAGCCAACAGAAGCCTACAAACTTGTGCATTTCACCCTAAAATTGTGTATACTTTGTCAGAAGTCATGCAACTATGCTCGTTTAAGCTATTGTGGCAAAAGAGTTCAAGGTTTTACAGTACATAAAAAAAATGGAGATCTGTTTTGCTTTGAAATTTGGAAAGTTTTTTAGTCAATTTGATCTATTTTGATCTGTTTTGTTGAAATTGGTTGTTCTTTTCATAATTAAAAAGAATATTGCAATCTAGCTAATGTTACCTTATAAGTTCTTTAAGCAAAACTTGTTTAAATACATCAGGTAAAAGTTTAAATTCTGTCAAGGGAAATGTTTGAAATATTGCATGCGAGAAACTCATAATATTGTCCAATTTCTTGATCTCTTATAGGACTCGGAAGGAGATTCGCCCCTTCATGACGCCATTAGCAAGAAACGGGATGACATTCTTTCTCTTTTGTTGGATCACAATGCGGACATCTGTGTAACCAATAACAACGGATTCAACGCCCTACACCATGCTGCCCTCCGAGGAAATCCAAGGTAAGATTTTTCACTTTTGTCGCACGCCCTTCATTTTTGCAGTCAAAAAAAATGATTGATAGTGTGACTTCAAATGCACTCCCTTTTCTCCATAGTAGTTATTACTATAACAACTTTGAGATTTTACAAAGAAGACACCTCCTACTGCCGTAAATGTCTGTCGTAGACACTTAAAAAAAGAAGGTAAATCTATCGAAGTCAAGGCCCATAAGGCAGGTTCTTATCCCTGGTTTCCATGGTGCAAGCGGATGAGAGTATATATGACCCACCTGAACGGGACGGTACACCAGTCCATTGTAGGTTTAACTCCCCAGCTGAGTGGACTGGAGCAAGTAGAGTAAAGTGCCTTGCTCAAGGACGTAATGCAAACTCTGATGTATGAGCATGACTCCTTAACCGCTGAGCCACTGCACCTCTATATAGTAGACACTTGTCATGTAGAAAAATATCCTTGGAATATCTCTTTAAGTTAAAAGTTCCTGAACAGAACTGGTTTCTTTACAGATCTGTTTATATTTCCGTCCTATGTCACACTGCGCTAATTTATTTTTTGGCGTTTGATCAATATTACATCCAATTGATCATCTTTTCTTAACTTTGATATTACCTTACCTCCCTCTCACTCTCAGTATCATATGCCTCCTAATTGTCTCAGTTGAATAGGTATCAAGGATTACTAGAAATATAATTAAACATGCACATTCAGGATGGCAAGCAAGAGTCACTCTCATCTCCATTTAAAAAACAAAACAAAAAAAAAAATTGATACTACGAACTTCATGATAGTATGTATACTACTCTGATGAATGATGTTTTAGAGTGTTTTTTTGGTCTTACCTTACAGCAATTTCTGATTCCCAATTTCTATTCAGTGACCTATAGACCAGTATCCTATTTGCTTTAATACATAAGAATATCAAAAAGTTTGAAATCACTTAAAATTTTGTTATTTTAAAGCATTCTGAATGAAAAGAAAATATGCACATTATTGATAAATTTGTGATATTACAAAGAGAACCGACAAATTTCCTTATGTTAACTTAAAAGTTTTCCAGTCCTTTATGACTGCTGCCATTCTTGTAATGTCTTCATATTTGCATACATTTAAAGTTCTTTAATCAGATAATACCAATATGAAGGGAAAACGTTCCAGCAATCTTTTTTGTGTAAAAAAAATGATTTGCAATAATCAGAAACTACAGGTTTTTTTGTCATAATCTAAAAATGATATTCTTGTTCTATTCAGAATTCAAGCTCTTTTTGATCAATATAAACTCTTTATCTGTCCAGATTTCTTTAAATGGTCTACTTTGTAACTGATTTGCCATCTTTTTGGACAATTTTTGCATTCTCAGAACCAAAACCAGGAAGACCATACCTACGTCTCCTCCTTGAATCTCCAAACTTCCCCCGCCAAAGTCTAGAACATGATTCGTAACTAAAAAGGGAAAGTACTGCCAAGAATATCTCTCATCTTATCCATAACAACATCAAAATCACCGACCTCAACGACATATCAGATTGCTTAGCCTCCACCTATGCCAAAACCTCCTCCAACGAGAATCTTTCTCACTCTTTCTATAACCTGAAAACAGAGGCTGAAAGGAACTCACTCAACGTCAGTCAAACAACCAAGAGATCTACAACCTTCCGTTCACGTACTCCGAGCTCTCCTTGGCCCTCCAAAAGTCTGTGTCATCTTCCCAAGGCCCTGACGGCATTCACTATAAACTCCTTAAAAATCTCCCAGGACTTCTTCTCTCAAATCTTACTCAAGATTTACAACCACTTTTGTTCCCCAAAAACATTCCCCAACATTTGGAGAGTGGCCACCATTATATTATCCCCATTCCTAAGCCCAACAAAGACAGGACCATTCCCAACAACTATCGCCATATCGCTCTCACCTTCTGCCTCTGCAAGACAATGGAACAGATGGTCAATTACAGACTATGCTCATACCATAAGAAGAACCACATCTCAAAGCTTCAGGAAAAACCGCAATTGTCTATGTTCTGAAATTAGACACATATGTCCGAGAAGCCTTCATCAGGAATCACCACACCATCTCCATCTTCTTTAATATTAAAAAGGCCTGTGAGACCACCTGGCGATATGGCATTCTCAGGGATTTATACTCCTTCGGCCTCAGAGGTCTCCTTCCAACCTTCATCCAGAACTTTCTCCACTCTAGCTATTTCAGGATGCGCATAGGTAACACAAAGGTATACCCAACACCTGAGTCCCTCAAGGCAGCATCCTCTCTTCCCTCTTTCTATGCTCAAAATCAACAGCATTACCAAAGTCCTCCCCCTAACATCAATTGCTTTCTCTATGTCAATGATTTCACTATCTTCACATCCTCCCTGTGATTCTAGATTCTGCAAAATAACCTCCAAATTTGCCCCAACAGCTTGGCTCATTGGAGTGACGCAAATGCCTTCAATTTTTCAAAAGACAAAACTCTTCTTATTCACTTCAATAACAGCAACTCCTTTTTCCTTCGCCCCAAACTGCGTCTTAAAGATTCCATCATTCCCAGCAAGGAAAGTTCTAGATTTCTTGGAATTACATTAGACTCTAAGCTTTCATATCTCCCCCATATTAACATCCTCAAAACCAACTGCTACATAACCCTTAATCTTCTCAAGGTCCTCTCCAAACACTGACTTGGGAGCCAAATGTTATCTGAGACGCATCGAGGTCATCGAAAACACTGCTCTCAGGTCTGCTTCAGTGCCTTCTAAACCACACCCATTACCAGTCTTTCACGTTGAGGCCAATAAACTCTGCCTAGACCTCAGGAGCACCAAGACTGGCCTCTCCTTTGCCCTCCGTATTCTCACCGACCCTCAAAACTCTTGTTTCCATTCTACCCGCTCTCCTTCCTTCACCAACCTCTTCAATCTCAACAGACACATCCCCCTCCCTTCGGAATGCAGATACACTTTCACCTCCCCAAAGCCAACATCGACATCTTCTCTATAACCAGGCACACCTATTCCCCTACCTCCACCTGGGTCATAACACTCAAACAAGTTTTCCTAGGCTTCTCCTCTGTTACGAAAGCTCATCACAACCCCTTTTCACTCCACATAATGTCAACTCAGTAGACACTTCCACAACTACTCTTTCTTTTTTACTGACGCATCCACACCTCAGCAGCTGCCGCTGCCACCTGTCCCAGCCTTACCCTTTCTTGGAGACTACCAGATGAAGCCTCTATCTATTCTGCCGAGGCAAAGGCTATCCTCCTAGCTTTAAACTTTGCAGAACTCTCCTTCCGCTCTCGCTTTGTCATATTCTCCGACTCCAAAGCAGGCATCCTCAATATGCGCTGGTCTAATACCCTCATCTTACAAATCTTAAACAAAATGCACACTCTCTTTTCCTTTGGCAAGAAAATCATCTTCTTCTGATCCCCAGCCACAATTGTATCCCTGGGAACAAAAGGGCTGACAGAGTTGCCAATAATGCTCTGTTGAACCAAATTTCCTCTATCGATATACCTCACTCTGACTTTCGCTAAAATACCTCCAACTACCTTAGGAGGAATTGGCAAGACTCCTGGATCTCGAGACTAATAATAAACTTCATACTATCAATCCCAAAGTAGGCATCAACTCTCCCCTACTAAATTGCATTCGCAGAGAGGACGTTGTCTTCATACGCCTAGGCCACACCTATCTCACCCACTCCTACCTCCTTTCTGGCTCTCCCAAACCTATCTGCCCCACTTGCAATACTGATCTCTCGATCAATCACATCCTCCTAACCTGTCCGATTTACACTAACTCCAGATCTTTCCTATCCCTTGCTACCACTATTTCTGACTTCTTCAAGAACAATCCCCCCTCCAACATTGTCACCTTTCTTTGCAACAGCAACCTTTTCCACTTGATTTAATCTCTCCACCGCCCCATTCTTTCCTATCTCACATCCCTCTCCCTCCCTCTTCCTTACCACCTTTTCTACCACAACTTATTTCCTCTAACATTTTCACTTCTCTCTATCCTTTCCTCCTTTTCCAATCATCTCTTTCCTAACCTTAGAACCTTAATTATTTAACACCCTCTTGGCACGTTTGACTCTGACTGTCACGGTGCTGTTGAACCTCATCAAATCAAACCAAAGCAAACCCAACCCAACCCAACCCAAACCAAACCATCTTGATGAGATTAGATTTGTACCTCATAAATTGCATGCAGCTATGTTTGCATAAGTTTAAAGTTCTTGTATGGAATCTGGTGCTTTACTGAGATCTTTTAGTATTGTTTGTGACATCTCCCAACAAAGTTGCAAAGAGGTTGTGTTTTTACATCAAAATCTCAGGATGTATATGATTCTGATTTTTAAGAGTGGTGTGTGACTTTGTGTGAGTGCCCAATAAAAAATGATGAATTTCAAAATATATTGTCAGGTTGAGTCCTATGTCCACTGGACTAAAGTGATATTTCTTCTCGTATATTAGAAATTGGAAGTGACTTTGAGAAAGATATAAGAATGATGACTGTTATAGAAAATTATTGAGAAAGATGTTTGTATCATTTTTCTTTTAAGAAGTTCAATTTATTAAACATCGATTAAAATTTCTGTAATTATTGTTTTAGCAACAGTAATTTTTTTTTTGGTCATTTGACTAGCTTTGGTAAATTGTAACGTTCTTCGCTATGAGATCATTTTATTAGGATTTAACAACGTAGGGGGCGTTACTAACGTATGAACTCTTACAGTTGCACATATGATTATGTATATTTACATGGATATCCATCATGAGATAAACAAGAGATCCTCATGCTAATGAATGACATGGACTTTGAATGAGTTGAGTGGAATTTAGTTGCTGTTATGCAAAAGGGTCATTCCCTATTCTGCAACCTCACCATCTTGTAAGATGAAGTTGTCCTTTACCTTCTGAAATCTTAATTCGACCTGGTTTTATGATCCTCTCTTTGTACTTCTTATCATGAGATCTCCAACAAAGTCATTTTTTAGTTGTATTAAAAATCATCAAGAGAAGTCATTTGAATACCCTGTTTTGATCTAATAGTCATTTAAGACTCAGAAAAAAAAGAATAAAACAAATATTTGTTTAAAGGTTTAACGGATGATAGTGGTGTTAGTCAGTCAGTTCCCAGCCTCGCAAAAAGTTGTTTATTCTCTTCTGTGCGTATTCCGCCCACTTGGATGTATGAATATATAATAAGCTGAAACATGCTGTTTTTTTAAGATAATTACAGCTTTGTTACGACAAAAAAAATTCAATACATGAAATTTAGGCAGATAATGGGTTAAAAATACTATCTATTAACAATTAAAAAAATAATCTGAGCAAAAAAGAATGAAAACCGGAGGGATTTAAAATGATTTCATATTTGAGAAAAACGGGTGCCAAAAATGTGGTCACAAACCACATTTCCAGTCTTGAGCCCATACGAACTTTACATATGTGATAGAAGAATTCCTTTCCTATCTAAATCTATGAAAATAAGCATGAAAATCAGAGGAATCTGGTCAGGGGTTCGCAAGTTTTGCACCTATTCTCAGAGGAACCATATTGATTTTGCTAATATCGTACGATCCATATCATGATTGGACAATGTGCAGTCATGTGGTTCTGTTTACATGTGTATTGTAAACTCGCATGTCAGCATGTGCATGCCGTATATATAAAGTATAAAATGGCTTTCGCACGAAATAGCCACAAACCCTTTGTAATCCCCTGATAATGTGTTTCTTTGAAATAACAAATGGTATATACTTCAGATTACATGGGAATCTTAATTGTATATGAAATTCAGAATTAAATGAATGATATTTAGTGACGACAGAGGCAACTGAATACACTCAGTATGTAGGGTTTTGATCATTAGATTCCTTGGTGTATGCAAAATGTGGTGTCAATACTGATTTTCTCAAGTTCAGCCTTTGCAGTAGTATTTTCACTTTTGTTTTGCTATAATTCAAAGGGTTAAATACATTTATATTTGCTTATACTGCTAAAATACCATTTTACCAGAGATTACTTATCCCAAATAACAAATCCCCGATTTCATGTTCTCCCTGTAAACACATTTTTGCTTCATGGCCTATCGGTATGAATTTCCATCAGCATGAACTATGGATTGGACTTTGTTTCCTCTGACAAAACTTTAGGTTGAGATTATTTTCGTAATTTACTATGATAGCAATTAAATGAATTATGCCAATTAAAAATACACGGATTTAAACATAACAAAAAATATTCAATTTGTTTTCATGGACCTGGGGATGAATCTGGAAGTAAATCACATTCAGATGGTCAGAAAAACACTGACTTGAAGTGTGAGAATGACCTCTAAACCCAAACACTGAAAATAAAAATTGCCCTTGAAAATCACATAATTCACAAAATAGTTTAAAATTTTGCATAACAATGATTAATAATTATGTACCTGTTGTATGAATATGTAGAATATGTTAGCCTAGTGTATGGCATATAATGGTATTCTATAAAAGGACCACATGCACACTTCAACCAGTGTTCTATAGGCCTATATATACTTGCACAATGGCAATAACTTGCAACAATAAAAATACCTAATGCTATTCAGAGGAGAAAGACACTTTTTCTTCAACATTTGATTTACTTCTGATACTGACAATTTATATACCCTTGTTCTTCAACTGTTCCAGACAATAATTTTTCTTTTAACAACAACTAAAAAATTATTAAAAACAATCCCCATGCAAGGTAGGCCTACATACTGTATGAATATATGTAGTGCCACTTGAATTTTGTTAACATAAATTATCAATCAAACACTCAATAGGAAAAATTTAAACACATACACATAAACAGGAACAGTTTTCAAAACCATTCAGATCATATTTAAGTCCTAAAGCTAAGGCCTAAGCTAGCAGATAATATGCAGTCTAGATATCTTGGTCTTAAAGTATTTCCTCATTGTCTAATGCGGTATTTCAAGACAATTATAAAAAGACAGCATACCAACATGGCAACACACTAGGTTGACATTGAAAATAACCCGATTGTTAATTTATCCTGTAAATATAGAACCTAGATCCATGGTTGATTTTTAACTATGGACACACTATTCTCATTTTCACAACAGACCTTGCTCACACTTCAACTTAAATAATGAAAAAAAACCTCACTGGTCAATCACTATTACAATTCATTTCAAATATGCTTATGGTGAACAATCATTTTGATTCAATGCTGCACATATTAAAACAAATCAAATGACTGCTATTATTACTAGGCCATAGGCTACGTCATAGTAATAAATAAGATGGATGCAAAATAATAAATCTTATCCTAGCTACCACACTAACTTACTCTTGATCGTGACAAAAATCCTCATTAAATTTTTATGTTATTCTCTGTTATGGTGACCATATTGAACTTCAAAATTCAAACTACTGTCACTATTCGCCGGGCTCATACTAATTTGGTACTCGCATAAAGCTTATTGCATCGTCTAATGCATTATTGATAAATTTAGCCTAAATCTGAAGGAATCCCGTGAGGGATTCGGCATGAATTTGGTCCAAAAATTAGGCTAATATAAAAGTACACAAATTCAAACGATAATTACGCAAAATTAAAAATCTGAAAATATGGAAAATTTGGTATTATTCAAAAGAAAAATCAAGCAACTCTTATGGTTGGCGATGAGAGTCATAGCGCTCCTAATGTTACATGAAAGAAAAATCAATTCTTGCATCGTAACAATCATTTCTTACGTTGTAAGAATTCCATTTCATACATCTAAAACAGGTTGCTAATTTGCTGTTTCCTTTAGACGTAAGAATAGACATAATTTTACGGGTCAAAACTAATTTTTAGACGTATTTTACGTGTAAGAAAAATCAATGCTTACGTCGTAACAATCATTTCCTACGTTGTAACAATCATTTCTTACGTCGTAACAATTCCATTTCATACATCTAAAACAGGTTGCTAATTATCCGTTTCCTTTAGACGTAAGAATAGACATAAGTTTACGCGTCAAAACTAATTTTTAGACATATTTTACTTCTAAGAAAGATCAATTCTTACGTCTTAGCAAACATTTCTGACGTCGTAACAATTCCATTGCATATGTCTAAAAGGGGTCCCTGATTGGCTGTTTCCTTTAGACTAAGATTAGAAAATTAGTTGCATGCGTAAAATTATATATATTCGTACGCCTAAAGATAACAGCTAAGTAGCGACCCATTTTAGATGTAAGAAATGGAATTGTTATGACGTAAGAATTGATTTTTCTTAGGCGTAATATTAGGAGGCGTTATGACCCCCATGGCCAAGCATAAACTCTCACCTAGCTTACCATCTTTACTGTTACAACGTTGTCAGGTGATAGAAAACTGTCATCAAGTGATCACTTACACGAAACTGCAAAATTTTGAAAGTGGGTGGAGTCCTGTACGGAGAGAATGACGTCACAGTGCCTCATTAACATGAGGCGGAGAACTGACTGTTAGTGTTAAATGACACCTAGAGAAAATGCAAATGGTTTTTGTCTCGCCTGCGAAGCAGGATGAAGAGATATAAGGATCATCCTGTCGTCTTCGGCATCTCCACAAATGTTTAACATGAGCTCATAACTTTAGTTGTGAATAGTGCATATTCATGTAAATTGGCACAGGGGTAGAGGACATTAGTACTGTTCAAATGAATATGATTAGGGGTTGTGTGTACATACTAATTAGCTCATTTGCATAACAATGGAAACATTTATGTGTATGATATCCAGAGGTTGCGTTAGATTGATTTTTGGTGTATTTTGAAATTTTGCTGTTGTATGTACAGGGTACTGCCTAATGTAATGGCACTGCACACTAGCAAAGTTTTCAAATATTGTTAACACACACACTTGTGTAGGCCTGCCTCGCTAAAGTGAATGAAAATTGCGCTTAAAATACCAAAAACCTTAAAAAATCGGACTATAATTATCATAAAAAATATTAAGAAAAAGTTCTTACCCAATCCTTGTATAATGCCAAAATAAAATAAGATAATACTTTTGTTTATCGTATCCAAACTTGCATGAGGTTTTAGTGAACTTTGACTAATTGTCAATGATAATATACTATTGAGATCTCGAACACGCCTACTTCTTTACAGTATAGTAACTTGACTCAATTGTGATCAATTTACAGATACACGATCTAACACATACAATACAGGAGGAAGGTAGAATCCTAGCTAATAATATTGTTGACAATTCACAGCCTGCATTCAAAACATCATCAAAACTTTCACGTACAGTGTACAGTACATGTATATACAGACGATACACAGTTTTAGTACTTGCCTAGTGTTTATGTACAGTACTTGTACGGACATGTTGAATCATTCGGCCGTTCTCTTAAGTCGTAGTTTTTGTCATTTTTCTTTTATTAATTTTTGTTAGTAATTCAAAAAACAATTTTGTGTGAAATAAAACTTTCAATCGCATCAGAGAGGTAAGATTTTCATCTAAGTTAAGTTAATAAAAAACTATGACGTGAAATTCACATGCTTTATCTAAATTTTACGATGCAGGTACGACATGTGTCGTAAGAAATTTCAGCCATAGCGTAATATATGACAAATTTGTTGTTAATGCGAACCCTGATGATATCTCTTAAACTAAAGTAGATGTGGGGATTTTGTTCAAACAAATGACCATATATGTGAAGAGCATGGTCTACACTTAATGGTAAGGTGTAATGTGCATATTAATTAGGTTATTTGCATGAAAATAGACTTTCATACAAAATATTTAACCTGAGATTATAACTTGGTACAATGGTAGAGGGCATTGGTACTGTTCAGTTGAGATGATTGAGGGGATGTGTGTGTGTACTAATTAGCTTATTTGCATAACAATGAAAATATTTGTATCTATGATATCTCTTGATTTAAAGTGGGTGTGGGGACACTTTTTCTAATCTATGTTACTTGTAAAAACATTCATTGAAACTAATTGTAAAATGAGAAAATCAAAAATATATGGCAGGGGAGACTTGCTAACTTCACATTTCTAGTTATGTCCTCTTGAAGAATTGTGAAAACTTTGATTAGCCAAAGCTCAGAAACTGCAGGTACTTTTGACTTTATTTAAAAACTGTTTTGTTGAGAATTCAATGCTCTTTCTGGTGAATATACAATCTCTACCTGTCCACATACTGTACATTTTAGTGGTGTGAGACAGCTTGGGACGACTCAGATGAAGCTCATGCCCTCTTGAAGGAGTTTTGCTGACTTAACCGTTTTATATTCAGGAGGTCCACAAACTGGTAGAGGCAACTGGCGATAGAGTAATGAATTTCAGTCAAAATCACGAAAATAGCCAAAATTGCTTGTCAAAATTTGTAAGAAATTCTCATTTTACAGGATTTTGATTGTCAGGTGTCAATATGCAAATTTTGGGTGTATAATTTTTTTGAATTGAAATGTATAAAAAAAATCCTGCATGACACTTGTTTGAAGGAGGATAGGCCATTCTCACTTAAGGTTTTTAGTTTGGTCGTAACCCAACCAATACCTCGGTCAAGAAGACATTTTAATCAATGTTAGTGACTGAAACATGGAAATAAAATACAAATAATTACAGAAAAATTTTCAGCTGTTTTCCTGTTTAACCATGAACAATTTTGCATACATTAAAAATCCTCATACCTTTGTTAGCCATTACTCCAAAATTAAATATATTATTTTCATAATTTAAAGGCAGTTTTATACTTAGAAGTAATTATGCTCTATTCAATTAACAAATACATTTTCTAGTTATCCATGTAACTTTAAAATAGCCTTGACCTTTATATAATCGGGCAATCTGTACTTCACTACATTTTTCACGTGTAGCAAACTGAGAGGTTCCCCTTAACCTTTTGCTGTGTGATCTGTCACGCAGATTGAGGGAATTCTTAATTTTGCACAGCTCATAGGAAGTGTTTAGAACGTGCCTTGTTTTATCTTATTTTTTCCCTTTCTGTGTGAAATGTTTTTCATATTGACTGGATCTATGGCAGATTAGAAAGAAAGGATGTTGGTACGATTTCTTTTATTTTTTTATTTTATTTTGTTGCATTTGCCAGTAGTTCTCTTTCCAACAAAATAGATTAGGAATTAAAACTTGCTTTAGATACACAATAAATAACGTGACATGCACTGTACTTCGCGGATGGGTAAATAGTTTTTGATAAGTTATTGATCTTTGATAATTTAATTCCTCTCCCATTAGGCTTCTATTGTTTCAATAAATGAAAAGTCATTGCAAATTTAACAATTTTCCATTATATTTTTAAGATAATCTTTAAAATCAATCAGGTGGTGATGGTGTTGTACATTTTATCCCAAATTCTTGATTGGCTAATTAGGATTTGTGTAAATTTGAAAAACAAAATATTGACATACGCAACTAGATTGCTGGTAACTAGTGGGACACATCCTTCGTCTCTTAGAAGATGGGCCGCTAGAAGATATGCTCTCTACATTCCAACTAATGGCAAAAGAAGACCGTGACGTCCATGCACCTTATGTTAACCACATTTCAACGTATGTTAGCATACGAGGAAAACATCCAAGCAGAATAGATACCACACTTGCCAAAGATTGCTGTGCATGGAGAAATCTTGTAGTTGCTTGCTCCGCAGCCAAAAGATGATGATGAGTGAATTATCAAAGAATATATCCATATGTTTGTAAAATTTGTATTCCGTGAATATTGAAGCATGCGACCTCCTTTGTATTCATTCGTGGTTGTAGGGACTTGGCCACTTGGGTGAAAATTGCCCAGGGGGATCTTCAATGGAGGCAGAAATGAAACAGATGCAGTAATTGATGTTGACCAGTTTATTGAGATTCAACCATCTTAAGTGATAAATGAACACAACAGTGCAGTATTATAACAATATGCAAAACAAATAGGGAGGGGTGGTTCCCTAATGAGTGTGTCCCACACCAGGCTGAGTGGTGCTTCATAAAGCAGTTTAAGGTTTGGGCGGTGCTCATTATTAGATTAAGACCACACATAACAAATTTCTGGCTTAACGGACGAGACTTAAGCCAGCATACATATGTTCAACACAAGTGTCTCTAGAAATGCAGCCTCTTAGGTGTTAATGCACATAAAGCTTCTTCTGCACAAGCAAATGAGAATGATCCAAAACATAAAGGAATGTTACATCATTTTTTATGTAATAAAAGCACAAAAAAATCTTAACATGGAAAACAAATTGAATTGGATCTGGCCTCTGTTGGGAAGGGAAACACATGTAAGATTTAAGTCTTCCATTTTTCCACTCGAAAATGAACATAGAAGACACTTAGTATTAGTATTTGTAATTCAAATCATTCATAGTTTTGTTGGACCATTGTAGTTTGACCAATCAAATAATTAAAATTGAAATATACAGTTCAACAGGATAATTTGTCTTACAAGCAATAAGGTAAAATGTGTTATCAGATATTTTTATATACTCTGTATATAGAGTGTATTGGTCACATCCATGCATTATCCTTTGCCAAATGCTTGAGCGCATCAAAAGAGAATTAAGAAAAGTAGTTCGGCATGAGTTTTGATCTGGGAAGGCTCCTGTCGAGCTTGGTCGGCGAGTGAAGACAACATGCACTGTTGGTCTGTTTCTTAATTTAGTCACCAAAATTTTAATTTTCCCAGTGATTTAATGATAAGGAAAAATAAACGCCACTTTATTTAAAAATTGTTGCTTAAAAATTTTGGGTCCAAAAATGTTTCTATATTATTTTTAAATTCTAAGTAATATTAAAGGAGAGGTGTCGTCCCATAAATAAATTCAAAAGTGAATGCCGCCATTCTGGTAACGTCACTTCTGGTTTTCAATTTTCTTTATTGATTGCGAGAAATTTGTTATTTTATCGATAACACATGTAGGCCCTAATGTTCGATCCGGCATGTGTATGATTGATAATATGGCATATTTCTCGCGATTCAATAGAAAAAAATAAAAATGGAATTGATGTTACCATCATGGCGGCCTTCACTTATGAATTTGTTTATGGGACAATAACTTTTATTTAAGTCATCAGGAAAACCCATGTTGTCCTAATACAAAAAGTCACATTTCGGACAGATTTTATAACCTTAGGCCATGAAAATCAGCAAAATTGACCCAGTCTACCGTAGTAGAAATCTTCATAGACCTAGGCCTACACTTAGTCAGATCATGTGCTTTATGTGCTAGAGGAAAAACAAAAATGGATTTTATATTAGTTGAGCGACCAAATCTCCTGTGGTTTAGGGCCTAAATAATGTTTTTAAAGCTTTGTAATTTCATCATGCCCACCTTCTATGCATTATCCTGTCCCAAAAGCATAATGCATTATTTTTGAACCTGTTATTAAAGGTCTTTTTCAACTGTGACAGTATTTGTGACTTTTTACAACAAGTTCCAACACTTTTTACAAACTATTATTAAGGTTGAAATTATTCCATTTTAAAAAAGGGATGTGATTTTTACATAGTTATTCTTTTCCAATCATTTATCATATAAATGGTACGCTCTTATATGTTCGATAGAAGCAAGGATATTGTTAGGTTGTGTTACTTGTGCTATATACCATATGTTGTATACCAGGGGTCAAAATTGAAATCTTTTGCTACTGTTTCACAGAATAGTACTTTCTCAAATATTAATGTCCCGGATTTAAGATTTTACTGTTCCAACATTTTACTGATAACAGAACAAATTTCTTTCTTCCAAATGGGCTTAATTTGCAACTACAGTACTTCTAATAAAGTAACTTTATTGGTTAATAATATGTGGAATTGGGAAATATGTAGTGTTATGTCAGTGCGTGGTATTTACATGATGTAGCATTTAGTTTCGTACAGTCGTACACATGCAAGCAGCCTTGCATGTGTGTCTTCATGATTGTGCTGACAATTGCAAGGTGTGGGAAAAGCTTTTTCTTACTGAAACTTTATGGAAAAAAAATATTTTGAAGATAATCTCGTTTGAAAACATGCATTTGTATTTGAGAAGAAATCAAGTTATTGATCAACGATGCCACATTCTTGTGACTAAAACACTGTTCCACTGGTAATGTTTGAAAATTCACTGTTCCTGCATAAAATGCAGTTCTTGGAATAGCGGAACAATGGAAAATTCGACCACTGTATGTGCATAACACTAAATCTGTGTTACACTTGCATTCAATAAAGTATAAGTGGTTGACATAAAATATGTATTTCTTTGGCAATGGAAGTATATTTCTCTCATCTTGAAACGGTTTCAAAGTAAAATCATGGAAACAAAAGTAATGAAAAAACAAGGTCATGAAGATAACAGGGAAGGAAAAATATAGCATTACAAACTTAACTTTGAAAAAGTCATTAACATCTTATCAGTTTCTACATGGTTATTTCTTCTAAACAACACTAATTTCTCTGTTTCAAAAGGAAACTAATTTAAGCTGAAGAGCAGCAAATTAATATTGTGTCTACGATAACTATAGGTATAGTACTTAGACTTTTTTACTTACGAATTAAGTCAAGCCTTACAAAGACCAAAATCAGGCCTTCTTGAGTAGCCGTTATTGTTCATAAATTCTCTTAATTCTCCCCAAGTAAATTTCCAAGTAACTGATGGGAGATATGTTGAATCTTCTCCCATGTCCTTTACAGTCACGCAATAAGCATTTAAAGGGGAAATTCATGTAGATAGCAAAACACACACATAGATCTACCAAGCCAAGTTGAAGTAATAGATCGTTTCTCCTCTCCTCATTTTCATTGATAATAAATAATCTTGAACCCAGTAACTAACATATTCAGTTATTTTGTACTATATCCTGTAGAAACGTAACTTAAAAAATCTTGTTGCAGACCTACAGCTATTGGAGAATATTCTGTTATTTCTCACCAAGGCTTCGATGCTATTTAAGCCAGGAATCTATTATTTGGCATTCTTTTAAATATTTCACGAATGATTTTGGTTCCAACTCATTTGCAAAAGTATGGAGCAAAAAATTCAAAATGTTAAAATTTAGCCTACTTAAAGAGAGTTCATACTTCTTTTGTGATTTAACACTACATTTTACATTTGCAAGGATCATTAATGCCGAGGATCCATATATCTTTATGAGTTTGTGAGTGATAAATGGAGTAATGTCTCTAGAGCTATTGTTCTGGGGTCTTTTTCTGTAACACATACTTAAAACACTCAGACTACCTCTCTCACCAAGGGAAGTGAATCAATTATTGAACTTTACCTTACTAACCGGATCAAAATTTTTCAGATGCTTCTGCAGATATTTATGTGGAGACATTATTTGTCCAACTGGCGGAATTCATCTTTAAATCAACCAGCCAGTATTTGTTTTATGAAACTGAGTCACCAGCACATTCATTATTTTGATTTTATCGAATATATATTTGAAAGAGGAGAACTTGAAGCGAGACAGATTGATAGTTTTCATAATTTGTTGTTAATCCTGATTGGTAATGAGTAATGTAAGAAGCATACCTTAGAAGTTTACTAACCTTCCGCGTCTGGGTCATGATGGGATACCTGAAGAATACTTGATGCATAACTGTGATTGTAGTTAACTTAAGCAACTATAGTCTTCTTAATTGGTATATTATTACACATAATATCTAACAATGTTAGAAATATTTGATACTTTTACTTGTCTTCATCTAAAATGTAAAATAATATAGCCACAAATTTGAAACAATTATGAATAAAAATTTGCTCTTAGTTTTATTTATTGCATTTCTTCAAGAATATCAAATAATATTTCATATTAACCAGCATGCAATTCATGTAGTTGTATCATCAGGACTGTAGGAGACCTTTGGTTATTGGATGGTAACTAATTCTCTTTACATTTGTTCTGAAGTTGTGAAAGAAAACAATTTTATAGATATATTAATTTGTCTAATCATCCCCTCACCAATGAAGTTACCATTTGTGTGTCTATCCTGTATGTCTGTTTGTCGCTCCACTCACCAATTGGTCAGTAATTTTCAGTAATGGGAAACAATTAATTTTTGCCACTGTAAAGGAATTAAACTATTTTCATGTGGTGATCTGCATCAATTAACAAGGTTGCTATCATTTTTACAGCACCAAAACCAAATTAAATAACATTCTTAGGTGCTGAATGGCATAAGTGTTGGTGATATGCCTGTGGTATTAAGAAGTTTTTGTTTACAAATGTGTAAATAATGGTAAATAAATGAAATTTGAACAGTGCTGAATACTTTCACTGCCAAACATGGCTACAGCTGAAAGTGCATTAAATTATATTGTAAAGGTGAAAATGAAAGAAAAATAGCTTGTAGATCAGAAACAAATTGTTTATTGATTTTGTTTTCAATATTCAGAATGAATGTATACATTCAGAAATGTACAGAAGAATGAACAAACCATCTGGTGAGCCATATGTATTTTAATGTCACGGTTGTTCCACTGAACAAGAAGTACATACAACATTGCCACCCTCAAGTTACATTTGACCCAGATTCCAAGTCATTATAAAGGGTCCGTGAACTGTGTATAATCCTGGAATGGGAGTTTATATTTGAATATGAACTGGAATGAAGATTTACATAATCTGTTCTGCAATTAAATGGTATTTCTTGGAGAAAAATGATTTATGTAGAAGGTCTATGGGCAGCTTCATGTTTGTTTTTTTAATTTCATTATTTATCTTTTGATTTTGAAAAAAAAAAGCATAACTTTTAAAGGTAATCAAATATTTTTGAAATGTAAAAAAAAAGAGGCAAATATGTGATGTATTTATTGAGATAGCTGAACATTTTAATGTTGTTCTTTGAATATCATTCCTATCACTTACTGACATTGAAATGTTTCAGTCATTGAAAATGTTTCAGTCATTGAAAATGTTTCAGTCATTGAAAATGTTTCAGTCATTGAAAATGTTTCAGTCATTGAAAATGTTTCAGTCATTGAAAATGTTTCAGTCATTGAAAATGTTTCAGTCATTGAAAATGTTTCAGTCATTGAAAATGTTTCAGTCATTGAAAATTTTACCAGTGTCTCTTAATTTGAATATTGTTTGCTGGTTTGATAATCCAAAAACTCTTTAATCAAAATTGGTTGCTCTTTCATGGCATAGCTAGATATGTGTTGTTGGAAGGGGGGAGGGGGAGGGGGAGGTTCAACTATAGCTTTGCTTGCAAAAGTGAGGGTTTGGGGGAACTTCATAACTTTATAATTTATAATCAGCTTAGTATAAAATCCGTCTGAACCCCACAGTACTCTTCTCTGTATGTTTTTTATGTTAATTTAATATAGTTTAACCTCTCTGACACAGGGGGAGGGGGACCCTGCTTCCCCCCTTCCCCAAACCTCAAGCAACAAATAAATACAATTAGTTTGTGAAACTCTTAGTTTGTAATATAAGGTCTAAATCAATTTACAAGTTTGTACATCTGACTCAACAGGGTATTGATAGATATTCTTTTGCATTTCTATGATCATATTCCAACTTCACAATATGTAATGTATTCCACAAGTAAAGCTCTGTTTCTGAGATAAAAGATTGAAAGCAGTCAAATTAAGTACTTATGCCTTGATTTCCAACCTAAGATATATCATCATTCAATAAGAGATTTCTCTCTGTGCACTGATGGCAGCATGCCGTAATTCATCCTTCTCGTGGCTAGTATATTCTGAATAGAAGAAACTGTTAGTGGCAAATGCTTGTTTCTTCTTCTTCTCATGTAGTTTGAAGTAAAGAGTTCCTATTGACTTCTGATGACGTACAGAGAGGGAAACATGATGAAGTTACCCTTTTTAGTAGAAATATTTTTTTTTATTTAAAATTGATAGCAAATGCTTTGTTCTCTTTATGTTCAGAATATGTTTTCTTAATTACCATTGAGGTGGCCTTAAGGATTGGTTCAGTTGTTAAACAAGTTCATCTGATATGAATAAGGAATTTAAATGAAACAATATGATGAAGGGAGCATTCAAAAATCCTATTTCGTTAAGGAGATAAAAAATGATTTAAGTTTGAAGTTCTATATCATTTCGGTAGAAACGACTGAAATCAGACTAGCTGTGATGTCTCCTCACCTTTAGATTCCTCAAAATCTTTATGCATTCTCTCATAATTTTTCCTGTGATTTTGTGTATTGTAAACCATTGGACATGTCAGGAAAAAAGTAAAACAGAATCTAATAAGCATAATTGTAATTTACCACCTGTAGAAAATATAATTCAAAAAGTAAAAATGTAAATTTTCTTTAACATCATTAATGTTAAGAATGTGAGGATGACAGCTCCAACCTTTCATAGTAGACTTACTACACCAGTCATTTCTGCACAGAAAAGACATAACTTTTTCAACTTGAATATTTCCTTAACGGAATAAGATATTGAAGTAGTTTCTATTTAAGTCCTCTTTTATATAAGATACACTTGACCACTGAACTAATTCTTTAAAGTAAATTTCCAATGCCACATTGTAATCCTTATGGAAAGTTTAAAAATCTGTAGTGAATGTAAACAAAAACAATAAACTGAACAACATGAACAGCCCTACAATTATGAATGCCTTTTCCCAGCTTTATGTCATAAATGTTGAGAAAACATGAAAAGGAGAAGATTTTCAAAAATGAAATATGAATTTTGTACCAGTCTAGTGATTCACCAAATCCTAAAAAAAACTTGCCAAAGGCAAACCACACAAAATTCAGGGATTTCTCCTGAGCAGCTAAGAACAAGCTGTGTACACCATTTATGGTAATTCAATCAGTGTTACATATCCAGGGGCACAAAAGGGGGTGGTTTGATCCCGTGGGTTCAAGCTGGATTGCATAAATTCTAGGGGATCTGAAGTATGGAAGAATTGGGCCCCAACAAATGCGGAAAATCAAAACAGAAGGACATTGGAATAATTTCTTTTGGTTTCTATATATATATATATATATATATATATAAAGATAAAAATCTAAAAGATAATTTCCGCGCATTGGCCATTACAAACAAACAAAATAGGAAAAAATGACAATGTCTTTAGCCAACAGATTTTTTTATAAACCAAATATTTCGAAAACTCCTGTTTCCTTCTTCAGTGGTACGAAGTCAAAGTCTCTCTCTATATATATATAGATACAGATATAGATAGATAGATAGATAGATAGCTCAATCTGGCCCTCGTTGTCGTGGTGCCATTAAGACCTCATCAAACAAAACAAGAAATAAATAGACAGATAGATAGATATATTTATATAGATGTATATATCTATATATATATATGTATATATATATATATATATATATATATATATCTATATATATATATATATATATATATATATATATATACATATATATATATATATATATATATATATATATATATATATATATATATATATATATATATATATATATATATATATATATATATATATATATATATATATATATATATATATATATATATATATATATATATATATATATATATATATATATATATATATATATATATATATATATATATATATATATATATATATATATATATATATATATATATATATATATATATATATATATATATATATATATATATATATATATATATATATATATATATATATATATATATATATATATATATATATATATATATATATATATATATATATATATATATATATATATATATATATATATATATATATATATATATATATATATATATATATATATATATATATATATATATATATATATATATATATATATATATATATATATATATATATATATATATATATATATATATATATATATATATATATATATATTGCACTATATTTCCATGTAAATTAGCCCAAAATGTATTCAATTTTTGAGTAGCCCCTGCCTGCCACCCCCTAAGTTTCCTAATGCCCTTGCATAATGGGGTGATGTTTGTTTACTATTTATTGAAATATTATTTTCTGTAAGTTTAGTAATACAAATTGTATATAGAAATTGTGATACGAGATTTTGATGTAAATGAATATTACAATACTCGATGGATACATACCTTTTAATAAAAGTGAAGAAAAGAATTGTATCAAACATGTGTACCTCTGTTTATTCCAACTAGCTGTTCGCTCCTAATTCTGCTTACTCCTCCTGTTCGCTCCTTCTATTTGCCCCTTCCATTTGCTTCTTCTGTCCAGCGTATCCAACATAAAATGCCACACTCCACTTGTTTTATATTTATGATGACATGAAAAATGCAATGCCACGGCTGGTTGAAGGGGACCAAATCAGCTCTGGTTTTCACGATTTGGTTCCCGTTTACCAGCTAGAGCAAAACATTGCCCGACGAGATGTCTTTAAGAAAGTTCGCCGAGCATGTGGATGAGTGACATTGTCAAAAGGACATCGTAGCTTCTGTGTGGTGTTTCTTGACCAGAGTGTCTTCATTTGAAAGCCTGTGAAGTATATACAAAAAGGTTAAAGAAAACAAATCATATTAGGATGTAGTTTGATTCTTGAAATGCCCTTTTGTAAATGTGTTGAGCTTTTGCTTTAAGATAACAAAAAGCAACATCTACAAAATCTAGCAGAAGATGGACAATTTGTTGAACACTTCGCACGTTGACAATATCAGTTACCTAAAGCCATTGGATTGGGATGTCATGACAGATTTTCTTGACACAATTTCTTTACTTTAATTACACCAGTTTGAATTACAAATGTCCATTAAAAATGTGATTGCATTGTTGAAGCATTGGCAAATCTGACTTTTCTCTAACCAGATATGTTTTTGTTTTTTTCAGAAACAAGTATCCTTTGTTATTTCTTTACATTTCATTTAAAAAACCAGTTTCCTAATACCTTTGTATGATAATCTTTTGTACTTGAAGTCACAACATGGTTATTTATATTACATGCACAAACTATAGTCAAGACTTGATGCAGGTGTGGTTCCATCTGCTGAGACAAAAAGCTGTTATATCTGAAGAATGCGCCCTATGTTATCAGTTGCACTAATACCTCCCACCAAGGTATCTTTGTGGCTTAGTTGATTTAATCACAGAATTAATTGAATACTTCCTGATTAACCTTTTCCTTATATCAATGATTATGTAGTGTTGTAATACATTTCAGTCACTCTCGTTTATATCATAACTAAAGATAACAGTGATCCAGAGCAGGATGTAATTAAATGATCATAGCTCCGAATAGATTAATTACTGTGTATATTAGTATGGTTTCTATTTTAATTTGACATATGGATTAGCTATCTTATGTCACCAAGTTAACAGTCCTATGAAATGATAACATAAATTAAAATTTATAAAGAAAAGGAGGATGCTATATTTATAAAAAAAAAAAGAGTAGCAATATAAAGAAGATTCAAGATTGTATATATTGTTGTATAAAGTAATTTATTGATGACTGTAAAGAATTTTACGAAACTTTTAAGTTGAATCTAAATGTTTTCTGGATGTACTGCTTATTGTACATCAACAAAATAAAAAAACAAAAATTGCTAGAGTTTACTTTCTAACTCACTGAAAATTGTCTTTTCCAAAGCCAATTTCTAAAATTATTTTTAAGCAATCACAATTTCTATTACAGCAAATTTCATTTGTATGTAAATGAAGTTATACAGTATGTTGTCCATACAGCATAATATAAACTTTGAGACTAAAAATCGTTACCTATCTCTAGAAAAGGCCAAAATATTTATTTAAAAAGAAGAAAAAAAAAAATGCTATTCTTTATACCCAAGAAAGGAAAAGAACTATTACACAACTTGTGCTTAGATTGGAGCCTGAAAAACTTTCTGAAAAAGTAAAAAAGTATTCATAAAAGGTTTTAAGTCTTCTTCCTGTATTCCGGAAGTTTGAAAGTAATTTTGACCTTTTTTATATTTAAAAACCTAAAAATAAGAAAGCTTTTGATTTGGAAAAGATCAGTTCAAAAGTGCATTATCTTTTAAGTCATTTATATGGAATTGAATTTTAATTCTAGATTTTTGTAGTTTTTATTTTTAATAATTGTTCATCAATTCATGAAAATATTGCTGATTCTTATTGGAATAGTCCCCATAGCAAGATTATGCATTCAGTTGTGACGGTATTATGAACAATGTATGAAAGTTATTGAGAAAATTGTTTTAATTTAGCAAATGCACATCAATTTGGAATTTATACAGTTATTCTATATCATTTACAATTGCTTAACTTTCACTAAAATACTAAAGTTTAATTAGTGTAATTTAGTAAATTGTCATGAAATTTAGACTTCATCTTGTCTAAATGGACTTTTATTTGGAGGAAAAGAACGAAAACTGCCTAAATTAGATTAAAATAAAACAGATTTGAATTTGTATTAAGTCAGCAGAAGCACTAATGAATTAACATAACATTATTTGTTTTATTGTGTAGATAATTTATAAATAATGTCTTTAAGATATACGAATATTTCTATATTTATGGCATAGGTTTTTCTGTAACAAAGTTGGAGTATGCTAAAATAGTCAAATATTAGAAAGTACAATACTTTTGTGTAACATTTAGTCAGTGGATATAACCCTCATTTCTACAAGTTTTGAAAACATTTTTGTTACAAAACAAAGAATTGAGAACTTGCAAATTGAATTTATCTTATTATATTTCCAGAAATAAAGTTTTTATTTCGGATTGAAGGTATAAAGGTTTTCAAATATAATAATAAATTGTTTAAATATTTTCTTATCTATCAAAACAATTGTACATTTTGGTAAGTTGCTTTGGAAGCTATTAAATGTATCTAACAGTATAAATATTTATAACCTTTCATGCATTAACTTAAAGAATAAGTTAAGAAATAAATAAAAAAGAAAATTACCTTTTGGATACTGCAGAATATAAAAAGGTTGATTAGATGCATTGCCAGACAATGATTGATGTAAAAAAAAATTCCGTAACAGAAGAAAAAATTCAGAATAGTACTGCTTGCATTGAAGCTTCATGTTGGCAGGTCTGTGTGTAGTCCATATCTTTTGTGAAAGTATCGCAAGGAACTCCAGAAATAGATGTTGAAGCAGCTCTGTTCAGACTGGTAATGAATACAAGTTTGGTTTGGTCGGACAATGGTTTGAACTCTGCTGATATATTCTACGGTATGCGATGCTTCCAACCTTTTTAACGGAAGACATGCTTAGACTGTTCTTCTTCCTCATTTAATTGCACCCTTCAGAATAAGTATCTGACATTTCAGCCACGGGTCAGATAACCAAATCCGTCGAAAACCACAGGCTGTTCATCTGCCCCAATTGTGTTTGATAATGTTCCTGTAACTTCAAGAAGCCTGGCTTGAATGTTCTTAGCTGCATCTCAATGGGTCTTCTAAAATGCGCTGCAGCACGCGGGATTAAATATTGTGGAGTCCAATCAACTCATGGGGTACATGGGAGGGGCTGAGAATGCCAGCAATGATGCATATGGTGAGGTGCTATTGTTCATGCCATTATTGATGCACACATGTGTCCAGGACAGTTCCCAGGGGCACCTGGATCCCTTGATTCTGTCACAGTATGTTTTATGTCTTTCACATTTGTTGATAAACAATTTTTCAGAAATGCATCTTAAGTAAAGATGTACCTCACCATGACATAAAGCGTTACAAATTTATTACCTTCATGTGAGATTTGATCCTGTCACTGATACCTGGTATATCATTCTATGTATGATTGCTGAACATTTTCCTCTTCTTTTTATCCATTCACTTAAAATGTTTTAATAATTCTAATCAAAGAAAAGAGATAATTTTGATTTTCAAATATCAATATAAAGCCTCAACTAGAGTTTTTCTGCAAAAAGTTATTTTTGCATACGTCTGTTTGGAATAGGTATGTGTGGTATGCATTGAACTGCTTATTTTCATTTTGCACACTTGTTAAATTTCTGCAAAGGATCTATGATTCTATAAGTGAAATAGAGGTTTTATTCATTTTTTCCCTTTATGCACCATGGTCCACAAATTGACCATTTTCAATATTTGCCTCAACGTGTCTGTACATCTTGAAGCGCCCTCACAAATGTAGTGTTATAATTAAAAATGATCTATCGTATTCCTTTCATTTGAAGTTGTCTTAATCTACCGGTAAATGGAATTTATATAGATAGAAGATTCATGATACATATCGCATTGTTAAATCAATAAATATTTTAAAGACGTAGAACATCTGTTACGAGTAATCAATGTGTAGTTAATGAGGATCTGTCTGAGGATAGTTTGGCTGATCAAGCATGAAATTGATTAGCTGTCCATTTGATATGTACTTTTGTTAATCATTGATTAGCTGTCCAATTGATATGTACTTTTGTTAATCACTGATTAGCTGTCCAATTGATATATGTACTTTTGTTAATCACTGATTAGTTGTCCAATTGAGATGTACTTCTGTTAATTACTGATTAGCTGTCCAATTGATATGTACTTTTGTTAATCACTGATTAGCTGTCCAATTGATATGTACTTTTGTTAATCACTGATTAGCTGTCCAATTGATATGTACTTTTGTTAATCACTGATTAGCTGTCCAATTGATATGTACTTTTGTTAATCACTGATTAGCTGTCCAATTGATATGTACTTTTGTTAATCTCTGATTAGCTGTCCAATTGAGATTTGCTTTTTAAAATCACTAAATAGCTGTCCAATTGATATGTACTTTTGTTAATCACTGAATAGCTGTCCAATTGAGATGTGCTTTTGTTAATCACTGATTAGCTGTCCAATTGAGATATACTTTTATTCATTTCACCCTGGATGAAACTTTTATGTTGTAGTCCAAATCCAGTTGTTGAATAAATAGAATTCACTCAATTTGACTTCAAAAAAAAATATGTCTAAGAACTTTTTTTAAACATTTAAACTTTTTTGTAAGTTTTCAGATGAAAATCCTTTTTTGTGTATTTGTATATTTACCTGCTTAAAGAAAGTTATAAAAAATCATGACTTATTTGTACAAGCAAAAAGAAATTAAAACAAGTTGATTACTCACTTTATTTGGTGAAGTGCTTCTATAGATCTGTCAAACGACGATCGCGTATCCACATAGTAGTATACAAAAACCAAAAGTGAACAACTTCCGACTATCCTCATCGAGTCCCATTCATTATCTGGATGAGAAGAAGAAACAGGATGGTTCAGTTTTATCAGGAATTGCCCAAGGGTCCCAAGCTCTCTCTCCATAGAATATATTCAAAGTTGAGAATAGAATACAGATGTTGAGTCCAATTATCAAAGTATGCAGCACAGATGGAAGAAATGCCTGAATGGAAGTCGTCCACAAGGATTGATGATAGAGAGAAAGAGTAATATATTTTTGTTATCAGTTTGACCCCCAGCCTATGTATCAATATTCCTTATCTTAAGCTTCCTCATTTTTTAATACCAGGAGTTATCTCTTTTTATCTGTTGCTTATGTACATGAGACTTAAGTTGTTGGCAATTAAGGATGCATGTCATGGTATTAATTGTTGGAACATGTGGGGCGTACAAGTAAAGAGACTAACGGATGAGGGTTGTATTCTAATCCTTTAGACTTCTTTGAAAGTTGATGAGTAAAAAACAAATCACTTCCAATTTTTCAAAATATCTGAAATATATACAAAAGATGACTGCACATTTATGCAAAACATATCAAGATTATTATCTCTTAGAATGTGAAACAAGTGAATAATTTTATGCAAAAATCCTGCACTTTATGACTTCTTAATTTTCTGTTGAAGCATTCTTTTAAGTTTTAGCACACGAAAAAGTTGCTTGAATCTTCACTGATTTGTTGTACTAGATGGTAGGAAGAGATTAAAGACCTGAATCCTCTTTGTCCCCCACGTCCACCCACGTGTAGCTAACTTTCTATATTTTGACTTGCAGTGCCTAGTAATAGGCTGTAGAGGCCCCCTGTTGTCAGATAATTATGAACCGGTTAATGTAAACTTTGCTCTTTAGCTTGGTAGACAAAGTAAAAGATTACAAATGTGTAGAAAACATTCATGCTATCTGTTATAATACTATCACCATTTCCGCAGGGGTTTGTAAAGACTGTCAGGCTCCAAATTTGAATGCTTTGTAGTTGGTCTGTAAATTTGTGAATACCTATTAAAAAGCTTGAACCGTGATGGTTACAAGTTTGCCAGCATGGGCATAGAAGTTATAAACCTTGCCTTGTAGCTAAACTCCAAAAGGAATATATGTCATTCTTTGGGGGCAATTTCTTTTATATTAGAATTGATACCCAAAAAAATTCAGAAAAAATATTCTTATATCAACTGTTTCAAATCTTTATCCCCTATCCAGTGATGGTATGGAAGGGGCTCTGTGGGCCACAGATTAGAAGGGCTTTAGGAAAGTTACAAAAAAAAAACCTATTGTGACTTGAATGAATTGCAATGTGTAGTTTCTACCGATAGCCCTGCATTAACAATCATATTAATTTTTTTAAATACATCACTGCCCCTTATCTGTCTCTTGGATCCCAAATAAGAGGAAGTGGAGATTTGTTTATAGTGAAGAAATATGAAGGCATCATTATTGTATCTAAATCACCATTGGGTAGATATGTCAAAAAAGTTGATTAAGTTGAATTATATCATTAGAATAATACAAGATTTATCATCTAATTTCTTGCTAAACTATTTATGTTAACTCGCTTATGAGGAATTAATCTTCCCTTAATTGGGGTCTTTGTCCCCATGCCCACTTGCTATATGAATTTTAAAAGGGTCCTAATATATTGATTTAATAGTTTTACATAAATCATACTAATAATGTTAATCAATTTTAGAAATATAAAGGACTTTATGAAATTCTTTTATTTTAGATCTCATCAACTTGCAGATATTATGAGGCAAATAAGTCAGTTGGTGACATGTGTCATACACATGATAAAATAGCCTGGTATACAGAGTCTAATATTTACACTCAAAACCACAAATACCACATGCATTTGTCTGTGGGACAGAACAGCTGTTTCGAGACAGAGAGAGCATTGCATTCCAGCGACTCTACCATCTCATTTAACAGTAGGGCCCTGCAGTGGGGAAGACTAGATCAGATTCAAAAGGAAAGAATCAAATTAATGTGCTTAGATATGATTTATGTTTGCTAGCCATGCGTCACATAGTGTTACTGGAACTAGGACATCAATCTTTGGCATCTGGTGGTGGGGTTAAGTGTGCTTCCCTGGACATTAATATTGATGACATCGGCATTTTTAATTGACTGATTCAAGTTTTTGAGGGACATTAGACATATAATAAGTCATTAGCGGCTTCGTTGGCCCAGATGGTCAAAGGGTGTTATCTCGGAATGCAAAATGCAGTGATTGGTTGAAATGCTTCAACAGTTAAAGGTCTTTGGATGTCTAGAGTTGAACACTGAGTTTTACAGCTGAAAAACTTCATGTTGTTCTTTAAATTTTTTAAATGACGAAAAAGTTTATTTCGAGCTAGAATTTGATTAGGAGTATAGTAAAGACTCAAATACATTTGGTCAAAATTTGCTGCAATACAAAATTGATGCCTGAAAATACAAAAAGTTGTTAAATGGTAAAATTTTTACTAAGTTTGATGAAGTTTTGTTGTACTTTCATGACTTTGAAATAATGTAACACATTTTTCTTCTACTCGTCCAAGTACCTCTAAAATTCAAAGATAAATTAATTAAAGAAGTCAAAGTGATCAATTTAAGGTAGAAAATTTTGAGTCAACTGATGACATCACAAATGTGCAAATTTTCTTAAATAATTAGTTTGAAAAATTCATAATGCTGTAAAATGGCCAATTTTGATTGCAACCCCTGGGAAAAAAAAAAAAAAAAAACTGAATAATTTAATAAATCAATAATCCTTCTAGCCAAGCTTGATTATAGTACAGTAATATGTTGATTCAGTTGATTATGAATCAGTTGATTATGATATAGTTGAATATGATTCAGTTGAATATGATTCAGTTGATTATGACTCAGTTGATTATGATTCAATTGATTATGATTCAGTTGATTATGATTCAGTTGATTATAATTCAGTTGATTATGATTATGATTCAGTTGATTATGATTCAGTTGATTATGATTCAGTTGATTATGATTCAGTTGATTATGATTCAGTTGATTATGATTCAGTTGATTATGATTCAGTTGATTATGCTTCAGTTGATTATGCTTCAGTTGATTATGCTTCAGTTGATTATTAGTTGATTAATTCAGTTGATTATGATTCAGTTGATTATGATTCAGTTGATTATGATTCAGTTGATTATGGTAATATGATTAAAATTAATAAAGTATCATAGAATTAAATATCCTCATCAATATTATCATGTCACTTTTTTACAATATATGTGAATAACGTAAAAGATATACATCTGTAGAATTGCTGAAGTGTGACGGTTAACTATCACAAAATACATGATGACATTGAAAGTACATGATGACGTTAAAAATACATGATGACGTACATTCATGCACAATGACGAACATGCATGCACAAGTAGGTCAAGTAAGGGCTATCAGGAATGACGAAACAACACCCTGCCATTACAAATTGCAAGAAAGTGATGTAAATAGGTCATACCATGCTGAGCTGTTTAAAGTGTATCAAAACATAGGCAATGGATGGTGATCTTGTTTTAGTCAAGAAAAACGTATGGTTTTAATATTTAATGGAAGGTTTGGTGATTCTATCAGATTTTAAAATAGAAGGAGGTAGAAAATAAGTAAACTCATTCAGAATATTGGTGGTTGTGTCTTTTTTCTGCTTATTGGATATTAAGTTGAACGTTTTGCAAAGTTTTGAAGAAACGGTTGAGGGAATTGGTTGGGCGGGAGCTATACACAGGGGTCCAATCTATCAACAGATAAGGACAGTCATTTCTATTTTTATATCGTACAAGGATTGTTAGTGCCTCTGGATTAGCAGAGCTTAAATAAATTTTGAATATTTGTTTGGTTGAAGACATTACCAGCTTGGTAGAATGCAAGACGTGCACTTAAGGTGCAGATTGTGTATTAACCTGCCAGACACATTTTGTGCAATACCTTTAAATCCCAACATAAATCTGACTTGATGTTTCACATGGGACATTGATGGTATCACTTTATATTTCCGGCATGGAACAGATGCGCCATATGGTTATCTCAGACAGATGAGAAATGTGGGTAGAGGGAGCTATTCTTAGGATGTTGCACTCTTTTTCATAAGGCCCGAGTTTCACATTGTTTTGTAGTTTTGACGGGATGATGACTGCACCATTATTTCTGTTTATATTTTCTCCTTCTTTGACATCTGCGCAGGTATATTCCTCACCAGGTGTGGAGATGGCAGATATATGTCTGCATGTGTATTGCTAGACAGGCAGATGATCCTCTGAAGGTTAATGGATATATAAGGTCACCTTATTGCTAGAACTCTGATCATAATAAATTCATCTAAGGGGCTTGATGCCCATTTCCTTCTTTACCCCTAGACATTTAGGCCCCCATAACGAGTGAATCTCTTTTGTATCTCTTTTACTTGCTTTAAGTCTAACTTTCTTTTTGCAGTCTTTCTTAGTATTTCATCATCTCATTTCTCTATTGTTTGTGTCTCATGTCTCTCCTGTTCCATCTTGAATATATTTTTGGACTTGTGGTTAAAGGAAGCACTTGTTCACAAAGTGAGGGCTTTTTTACTGAGTCACAGGAAATTTTAAATTTTTGCTACTCATGTTGTTGAAAAATTATGTAAGTATTCATAAAAATAAATACAGTTGATTTGAACATTCATCAAAGGTTTTCATACCAGCAGATGCAAGTGTGTTAGAATATTCTAAATACTCCAGAATAATACGCTTTCATAGTTCTACTCCTTTAACTTGATCCAGCTACCATGAATCATGTTCCATACCCTCATGACTTTATATTTTCCAATTACTCAATGTTTTACAACATAAGAAAGGCAATGTACTGAAACAAGACTTCAAGACTTTACCATTTTACCTTTAAATAATAAATTATATATATATATATATATATATATATATATATATATATATATATATATATATATATATATATATATATATATATATATATATATATATATATATATATATATATATATATATATATATATATATATATATATATATATATATATATATATATATATATATATATATATATATATATATATATATATATATATATATATATATATATATATATATATATATATATATATATATATATATATATATATATATATATATATATATATATATATATATATATATATATATATATATATATATATATATATATATATATATATATATATATATATATATATATATATATATATATATATATATATATATATATATATATATATATATATATATATATACATACATATATATATATATATATATATATATATATATATATATATATATATATATACATACATATATATATATATATATATATATATATATATATATATATATATATATATATATATATATATATATATATATATATATATATATATATATATATATATATATATATATATATATATATATATATATATATATATATATATATATATATATATATATATATATATATATATATATATATATATATATATATATATATATATATATATATATATATATATATATATATATATATATATATATATATATATATATATATATATATATATATATATATATATATATATATATATATATATATATATATATATATATATATATATATCAATCAACAAAAACTTGTTATCTATTCTGATTTTGGATAACATGCATTACATAAGATGTTTGAGTTGCTGATATTGTCTTCTGAACTTCTGTTTTGAATATGTGTGTATTTTACTTTGTGTCTGATTGAATATTGTAGAATTAAAGCAAGGTGGAGGGGGGTGGGGGGGGGGGGGGGGAGGTAATCAGGTAGAAGGGACATCATTGTTGTAACATTATTGAGGAGGCGGGTCATGAAATGATAATTGATATCTGTTTTACGACATAAAAAGTTAAAAGAGTGAAAATGGTGCAAATTTGTATGGAATTATGTTGGCCATGTCTGACTCTTCAAAAAATGTTTGTTGGGCTGGGATGGTGGCATATAAAGAAAAAAAAGCAAGTTGTTTTACAGCTAGACCGTGATAATTTAAGTGGCCATTGAGTAAAGTGTTCTTGCACACTAAGTAAAATAAGATATTTCAGTATTTCACATATTCATGTTTAATTGAATGAGTTATGTGGAATGACTCGGCTCCTAAAACATGTAGGTAGGTAGCTGTATTAGGTTAGTCAGACTGTCCACATTACATGTCATCTAGGAATGCCTTCTTCACCTAATTGCAGTTGCTCAACGTCAATTTATGACTAAGAAGAACCAGCATTTGATGCTGTCAGGAATAAAGTATTTTTCATTAATTCATATTTCTTAGGAACTCTCAAACTATTCAGGGGCGATGCTTTTTTAAGCAAGCCTTAAAACACTCAACAATTTTATTCAAATTTTGCAATATAATTGTTCAGAAAGACTAAGTAATAACCAATTTTCAATTTAAATGTAAGATTACATGATGCGTACCTTCATTGCTTGAAATTAGCAATGTCAATGACATAGTTACTTACATGAACATTGACATTTTTAAAGTGACTGTTTCGCACCAAAAGATTTATATCTATTTTTATAAAACGTTTATGGTGTATTTGCATTGTTATGACCCGTGCATTAAATACCGTTAATGCACAACAATGATTTTTTGGTTTATTTCATTTTCAACACAGATAAAAAAAATTAAAAAGCAGTAAAATATTTGTATACTTTTCTGGTTTTTCATTCTTTTTAGTTGTTTTTTATGCATTTTAAACAATTTAAAACTAAAGTTTTATGAAAAGATGAATGTTTTGGCATTGTGTTCATATGTGTACTTAATGCACGGTTCAAAGGACTTTGCACTTGTGAATGACCCTCCTAAAGTTGGGTCATTCTACTCGGGCCAAAGTCCTTTGCCCCATGCATTAAATACACATATAAACATGATGCCAAAACATTAATCTTTAAATCCTCACATACTAAAAATGTTGAGGGCAACATATAAAGAAAGAGTGAATATTTTGTATCCTTGAGAACAAAGACTGTCAGAGCGTATCTCACTCGAGTGGGAGCTCGTTATTTGACTAGGGATCCGCCAATTTTTTACTGTGAGAATAGTCACCTGATTTGATCGCACTTCTATTTGAAGATAGGATCATGATCCGGAATAGGCGATCAAATCCACGATATGATTTAGAAATATGTGGGAACGCAGATCAGTGGCCTGTGATCAAGTTATTGCACAAAATCCTCTCATTTCTCTTGTGTATTCTTCTGTTAGTACTCTTGCTCTGTTTTCTATTTAATTTATTATTGTTGATATTCCTTTGTAAGTCTCAATATTTGTGTGAGGTGTTTATCGTATATTAATATTTTTCCAATATTAATATTTTTTCAATTCTTTAACATCGATGACTTTCATTTCATTTTAGTGCTATCGTAAATCTTCAAACTTACTCATCATACTGCCTACACATGTACAGTCTGGTTTAATCTATTTGTGTTAAATTTTGTACATTAGGTTTGATAACACTAGGACCCTAATTGAAGTATTACCATACTAGAGGATTTTTCAGTGACTGATCTTTTGACCCGCATTCATGACCCGCGATCAGATCGTGCTGACTACTGTAAGGACAAGTTCTCAAAGATTCATGGACAGGCAGCAATACCTTGAGCTTAATTTCGAGAACATATATTATAAACCATGAAACATAGCAAAAATATTATCATAATCTGTCCTTTGAATTTGACCATTTTGAATTATTTGTGGCATTAGAAAGTGATGAATTTCCTTATGTCAACTTATATTTTTTCAACCCTTTTTTGAAAAGGAACAGTTTACTATGACAAGGTTTTGAAATTCCATCATATCTTTCAATCTCCACTCAAATTTTAGCAGTAGAAAACAGTCTGATGATTTTCAGTGACTGAAATTGTGGACAAAAATGTAAAGAATTACATAAGAATTTTGAATTTTTACTTTAATAAAGACTAACAGAGTTTATTAATAATACTTAGATGACAAAAATGGTTTACAACTTAAAAGAATACATGCATTATGAATGATCTTATTTAATGTTATAAAATATTTTGAGGGCACGTCTCCAAATTAAAGGGAAAATAATTATATTTTTCCTAAACTACTAATCAATACCTTCAAAGGGAATCAGAGTTTGAAAGAACTGTTTTAAATAAAGTGCAATTTTTACAATTTTATGTTATTAACAGTTGTGTGTTATTAACAATTGGGTGTTATTAACAGTTGTGTGTTATTAACAGTTGTGTGTTATTAACAGTTGTGTGTTGTTAACAGTTGTGTCAATTTTAGATAACTTAAAAAAAAAAAAAAATTAACTTTGAAAGATTTAGTAAGTATATCTTTTGGGCTCACATCAGCAACATCACAAAACTGAGTTATAAAGAACTGTTTGTGCAATTTCCACAATTTTAACAACTGATTTTGATTTTAAATAACTTTTAAAAAGAAAAAAAAATGATTGTTGACATTCAAAGATTTAGTTAAAGATCTTTTTGGATCATGTCAGCAACATTACAAGCTTAAACAATATGACCCTCCTTCTATTTCTCTGTAAAGATTTCAACATCCAAAGCCATTAAAGATCTTATCTAACAGTATATATTTTAAGTATATTGTATATTATTAAGTTACTTACATGTACATGTACCAGATTCAAGTTGTCCCTCCTCCCGTCAAAAGAAGAAATAAGATAGCACTTCATCATAGGTCTCTGAATATCGATACTGCATTGGCCTCATGTGTTTGGTCTCCAAGACGATCTGAAAGACGTTCAAAATGCCATGTTTAGATATGATGTCATCGTCTTCGTCTGGAAGTCAGACATCTCACTTGTGCATCATTGTAACATCACCGAAACCAACACTGATGAGAAAGATGAGACGGCTAAAAAAAAAAAAAAAAAAAAATTGATGGGACTTGATTTGATGAAGGACTTGAGCTCAATATCTTCTCTTCCTTGTCACTGGGACGCAGAAGTTGATTGGAATCAAAGAGCCATCATACATTCCTCGCAATCCTCAGGTCCTTGGTAACATTCTGTTAATAGAAGGTGTTTGTGGAAGAGAAGGGAGAGTAAGTTAAGCAGCACTGGGACTGCATCCCATTCAGGTATTTGGGTCTTCATTTTTCAATTTCATTTTCTCTTGCATTCAATCTGAGGGAGCTCAGAGGTTTAATTTTGAAATATTTGTGGATGGGTTATGAATTATATATGGTAAGTATTTTTATTGTTGGTTTGTAATAAAATGAAAATTATGATTTCTTGCAAAAATTGAAACATATATGATTTGTGACAGTAAACCGAAGTTCAAATAGATTAATTATTTGGAAAGTTACTCATTTTCCCAAAATCTAAAAGAATATGTTTACACAAACCCTAGCACATTTTATGTGTGACAATATTGCAACAGGGACAAATGTATATATTTTCCAAATCTTTCAATTTGTAAAATGCACTCATTTTCCAAAATCATGCAATAGTAAAAGCTTGTAAAAAATGACGTTTGAACTCATTTTTGTTGGTCTGCTTTTTCCAGTCAAATTTGATAAGTTTAAACAATCACTAAATTGGTTAAATTTTTTACTTTACTTCGTGAACATATTAACAAATTGGAAAGACTGTTGCTTCTAAAAATAAGTATTTTTCAACTTCGAACTGTTAAAGGTCGGCACTGACATTAAGGTAAGTTTGTAAATGTAAGATTACAATGGGCTATATTTAGTCATTTTCATGACTTTTTGTGCAATTTGTTGAAAATTCACTCTTATTTTAATTTGGATTTGTATAATATTTTCTACAAAATTTAATACTTTGAAAGGACAGTTCATACCAAATAAAAAAATGTTTTTTAAATAACACATGTGATAGTTTTTATGTACTGGAGGCATATACTTAAGTAGGTGGAGCAAGATGAGCTTTTAAAAGCACATTAGGTCACAATTAAATAACACAATTTGTTTTCATTCGAAGTAAATTATTAGAGGCAAAAACAAATATGTTTGATAGCGAGTTTTTACAACGATTCATAATTTTTGGTGAGCATGTGAAGCACAATGCGATCCTATGTAACGGCGATTTCGTCCGCCCACAGTTTTGGCTGAGATTTCCTCAGAATTGTTAAAGATTTTGAGAATTCTTCAGTAATTGTTAAAGCTTGTTTAGAGCTCCTCAGAAGAAAAAATTATATTTCCTTTCTAAATAAATGTTAAAGTTTTTCAGACTCTTAAGATGGGTTGAAGATGGGCTTCCTTAAAAAGTGTACAACAAATTTGGTATTTCCTTTGAAGATAATTAAGATGATATAATTTTCCAAAATTCTTCAGAGATCTTCAAGTGTCTCTCATAACACTAGAGGTTTAAAACCCTTGAACTTATTCAAAATATTTGTGCACCACCAGCTGTATCAGGCATGATTATTAAACTCCGCCTTCATTATTGTGTATATTTGCATAAAGTTGATACAGTATATTAATTGACAAGACTGTTTTTACTTAGTAAGCTCAGTCAAGGAGTGTGACAGTATGTGACTGCATATGGACATAGGGAGGGATGTTATATGGGACATGGATGGGGGCCATGCGGAACATAGGATGGAATATATACCATGTGGTATGCACCAAGGCATGGTTATTTGGCTGCCTTTTTTGTTCTGATTCAACAGTTCATTATTTGCATATAAGTTATTATATGGAATGACAGACTTTCATACATAGTGTGCCCAATCAGGGACTGATAGCTAGGATGAGACTTCTTATGGAGCCTATGCCATGTGGGACATGGGGTTGGATGCCATGTGGAACTGGGTGGAATGCCATGCAGGATATATGGTGAAATGCCATGCCATGCAGGACATAGGGTGGAATGCCATGGGATGGGATGTCATGTTGGGCATGGGGTGGGATGCCATGTGGAACATGGGATGGAGTGCCATGTGGGACATGGGGTGGGATGCCATATGGGACATGGGATGCCATGTGGGGCAAGATGCCATTTTTATAATTGGCCGGGTCATATGATATGGTGTTAATTTGCATGGGCATGTGGACCATGAGGGTATATACCATTCTAGTGTTGACCAAAATACCTTCATGATGCATAAAGGGGCGGTACAAGTGGGGGCTCTGGGCTACATCCTCATCACAACCTGAGGTCATCTTTTGGATAAAATTAGAAAATGTTGACTAATTTTATGTCTCAAATTTTAGAAGCATTGTAGTAAGGTCTGACCCTATCCCTGATATAGGAGTTCCTGCAATACTTCAATTTAGTCCCCTGTTTGAAGGCAACCAAATCCTGGTGCTACATCTGGCTGTAATGGATCCTGTTTTTAATTATTAAAATCATATAAAGCTGGGGTAGGGGGAAAACTGCAGAATATTGTAGCAAAAGAGGGCAAAACAAGAATAGACTTTGTGTCATGAGAAAAACTAATTTTGTTGGCATATACCAGTCCTTGATCTTACCAAGCAGTTCTTGCCTAATCTGAAGGCTTGACGGGCCCTTCCGTTTTTCATTAAAGATGCAGAGCTGCTTGAACCCTGAAGAATATTTTCTGAAATGAAAAGCAAGCATGAAAGTACAAATAAAACATGACTTAGACATGGAATTTCAACAAAGTTTTAGTAATAAGTGTGTGTGTGGAGTTGGTTTATGCTTCAAATGTCATTTAATTTATGCCTACATCCATAAAGCTCTTGTTTTTATATTTCTTACCCCATTTTTTTTTTTTTATATACCTTTGTACTTCCTCTTATGATCCTGTCTATATTTAGTCTTCCTTTCCATCCCCCATGCTTCCATATTTTATTATATATTTTTTTTACCCTATTGCTCTTCCTCTTATGATCCTAGCTTTATATTTATTGGCTCTCAGCCTTTTCTTAGATAATTCCTATTTCCTACCTCTGATATAATCTAACCTCTCAGGCACAATTTGACCTTTGCTGTCATGGTGCCGTTAAGCCTCATCAAACAATCAAACCTTTTTTCTATTTACATATATGGAAGTGGAATGTTCATTCTGATGGTCATCCTTCAATCACATCCTGGGGTGGGGTGGGAGTGGTAATACAGAGGAATACTCAATGCTGATTTGTTTTACTGATTGAATTTATGGAGTCTCCTATAATAATTAAGGAACATTTGACAAGAATGTGAAAATGACAGATTTATTGTGTAAAGTGCTAAGGTCTGTACAAGCTCATACTAAAGTTATATTTTATAGAGGTGCGGAGGCTACAGATAGTTTAGCTCTATTTTAAACATTCTTCAAAGCACCCTATCCAGTTATAATGCTTTTAAGATCACATTTTAGATTGTATCCTTTTAAATTTTTGTTTGTTGATAATATTTTGCTATGAAGTAACAAGTTGATTGATTTGGGAATGTAATATCATCATTGAATTTAGCAGTGTGGGTAACATCTTCTGTATGAAATATTCCTACACGCTTAACCTACCTCTCTTTCAATCTATTAATTCTCATAAAATTATCTTTAAAAAGTAAAAAACATGGTTTATTAGATCAGATTTTATCACCAAGATTGCTGTGATTTTGTTCACATAATTGATCATTTGGCTTACTGTACTCAATGAGACAGTCAGTATGCATGCCCTGGACTCTCAACGTAAAGAATAACGTAGGCCTACGTCTTTTCTTGCTCAAAAATTGTTTTTTTTACAATATTTTTGCTGATTAGAAACAGTTCAGGAGATTCTCCTCTTCAGGAGAAAATTATTTCCCAAAAAGGAGAAAATCTCAGAATGCCATTTTGAAGATTACCCATGATGCCTCTAACTAAACAGCATAATGCTATGGCACAGAACTTGTATGGTTTCTAGAAATTTTATAACCATGTAGGTCAATTTCATTTTTGCATTTTCAAAATGTATATTTATTAATCTACAAATTATCTGGTTCCCAAATGGACGTTTAAGAGAAAGTTAATGACAAACTTACAAATTCTGGCCTGTTTTCGCTGGGGCTTATCAAATTAATGTAGACACCATCCAGTACTAAACAAGAAAAAGAATTTCCTTGCACAAACTGATATGCACACAAGGCAGTCTGATCACTTCACACAATGACTGCATATAAGCTAATTAAAAATTGTAGGTCAAAGGAAATCCGGAAGTTACATAATTTACATAGGTTTTCTCCTTTGCGGAAAAAATAAATTTTCTCCTGAAGAGGGGAATCTCCTGGACTGACAAATTGGCATCTGTTGCCGCCCGCATCCTGTGAATGTAAATCTTGACATCTGGCACATCTCTGGCTTAATCCATCCCTAGGGACTAGCATCATATCTTGTGTTTGTGTCTACGGTGTTACAGCAAATGCAGCTGAAAATAAGAAAAAATAAATTTTCACAATTATCTTTGGTAATTAAGTATTAAAAACCACCTAAAGCAAATTGTATAGTGTACTTCTCAGCACTGAGTTATCACTACTTTTGTTTTCTTTTATTAAAAATACTTTTTTTTATCATTTCTTCTGATGCTAATTAAATGACACTTATTTCACTACACTATTTTAGTACTCGTGTAATGTATCTAGTTAGTGTAAGTCAGATAACCCCAGAAAGTATTCCAATAAAATACACTCCAAAAGACTTCCGAGGATGATTCACTCTTAATTTCAGTCCTTTTTACTCCTACCAGAATTTTTGCTTAAAAGAATCAGATTTTTAAATGCTATCTTTTCCATTTTGTTTCTTTTATTGGACTCTGTTCATACAAGAAACATGTTTGACCTCTCCTAAAAGAAACCTGCGTAATAGTACCCTTTATGTTACTATGGAGCTTTCCTACAAGTTCTACATTCCACCATATACCTCAAGTTTAGTTTCATCATGGATGTTTTATAATTCACCGCATATCCTTTCATCTAAGTAAACAAGATACATGTATACTTACTTACAAAAGATATTTCACTTTAATTAAACCTGATATTGTTGTAACGCAATTATCAAAAAAATATCTCAAAATCTTTTAAAGAGGCAACTAATTTTGTACAAAGGCTGTTTGGAAACCTGAAAAAATTGATCATGAATTCCCAATTTGAAAGGATCATTGTCCAATTGTTGCTGAAGAAGTAATATTATGTTTCACAACTTTATAAAAAGAATAGGAAAAAAGTAGTTTTTCATGACAAAGACAACCAGAATATTTGGTCAAAACTACGTAAAGAGCAAATTAATCTATAAAAAAAATTCATGTAATTTGTATTTATTTTAAGAGATGATTTTTTATTTCACAAAACTCTGGGGGTGTTTTCCTGAATGACTTATAAAACATGTTAAATCACATTCCATCGCACAGGGCTATTAATTGTCATGTAACTGTTATGCATTCAACGCCTGCGACAATAATGCTTTTTTTCAAGGAAATACAGAAGAGTAATAAATGTTGGACAGGTGCCAAGCTTGCGATGATGTCAAAGTAGCGAGGTGTGATGTCATATTAGCTATCTAATGACATCAGACTGTGTGTGTGTTTCCCAATTCAGAATGATTTAACCTTCTCCCACATGATTCTCACAAAGACATCTTCTCAAGCTGAATGAAATCTTTCCTCGTTGTGATTTTTTGATTGAATTTAGGTCACTTTTATGAATATATTAAGTTCTATTCTTCCTTTGTTTGTTATCATCTTACACAAGTGCGGTTGATCAAATTTCGGTCTGCTGTGCTGTGCCAGAATGTGTAGTAATTACGACAAGAAGAGACAAGAGGTAGAAAGTATTTAATCCATGTGAGTTTGACGTCATTCTAAGCAGTCAGGCTGACTGTGAAACTGGTCCAATTTGAACTTCTCGCTTTGACGGTTATAATTGAAATACGTTCGGTCATGGCTGTAAAAGCGGCTTTAAAGGCTTCCATGTATAGACGTCATTTAAGGCTATAACTCGATAAAGTGAATATACAGGGACCTAGAATTGATTTGTTTTGAGAATGAAGAAAGCTAAATTAGAAGAGAACACACATGAAGAGGAATAGTTTCTTTTTCCATTCTTTTTATAAACAAGAAAGAATCAGTTGAAGCTGATAGTAGTTTAGATTCAAATGTTTTTCATTTATTTTTCCTAGTATGAAGTGTATCTACATGTGTGGATTGAATTGGGTTAGAGCAAAGTTGTGTATGTTTCTGTTTTAAGCAAAGGTTTTGTTCTCTATTGTGTTTTTTTGGATTTTAGAGTAACGGTGTTTGGGAACTGAAAGGATGTTGAATTTTTAAAGGTTTCAAAAAAACAAAACAAAAAAAAAAAAAAAAAAAATCAGGAAAAAAATATGGACAAAATTTACATGATCTCCTTTATGTGTATTTTTGAGCCTAATGCCACTCTTTGCAAAGTGATTAATTGAGTTTTAAACTATTGTAACAAATTCTGAAAGGAAAGAAAGAAAAAAATTTCAGTTTATGATTCGGATAAGATGTATACCGGTAATTTTTTCTTTTTGATAATTTTCAGTTCCTTCAGGTAATTTATTCTGGCAATTATTTTGGAATACCAATTTGTCCAAATTTTGTGGGGATTATTTTGGTAATACAAATTTTGTTGATGATGAATTTTATCGGAATGATCTGCCAAAGTGTCTTTCTACATTTCTGTTTAGGTATTGGTCAAATTTTTGTCATAATTTTTAAAGCTGCATGGCCAAAGAATAAAGAACAGACCTTCCATAGTTGTCTCCCTAAGAATTTTTAAATTAATTAAACTATTGTATGGAGAGCGAGTCAAATCGTAAAACTCATTGCCTCCGATTTTTTTCTTCTGGGTTTTTGCTTCTGTTTTTCACAAGTTATGTAGTGGTCAGCTTGAATTGAGGAATAGCAAGTTTTGGAATTTGTAAGCATTGTGTTAATAGGAATTAATCATGTTTGAATTTTAAGTTCATTTTGTATATATTCAAAGTTTTCATACAGTATAATCAGCTGTTTTCTTGTGAAATATTTTAGTTTGTTGTCAAAGATGGTCAGATTTTTAGTTCAAAGCATTTAATTTTCAATGTCCATTCCCACGATTAGTTGAAATTCTAAGATCAACTCCGATTTTAGTTGTTTACATTTCAAATTTTAAAGACAGTTATATTTTCTGTTAGTGCTTACAGGTCCACCCTTTTGTCCAAAAAATCCTTCAACTTTTTTTTACAAAGTTCCCCGTGATCTATTTGATAGAGAAGTAACATGAATATACATGACGAAAGTTAAAACTTGCTTCTTAGCTTTGTCTGTTAAGCTATTATTTGATTACTTTTTCGTAGCAGTTTCGGTGACTATTTCCCCAGGCACTGGGTTTAAAACAAAAAAGGGTCCTTGGAGTCATGCTCAAAGCTTAACGGATGACGTCAATCATCTTGCATTTCACGCATTGGTGGTATTATTTGACACAAAGTAACTTGGGTGCAGATATTTCTGCAGGATGGCAGAGTTGCATCTGCTTCTTTCTGTGTTACCAGCTTTGTAGAAATTACTTGCGTACGTGGCAGTCTTTCTCGTTAAACTAAACAATTTGAATATTAACTTGAGGTTGTAGTGAAATTCAGGTTCTTTGTAAATGTTTTTGGAGATTGTCTTTTTAATGTGTTTATGCTTACATTGCAAGTACGTTATAGGAAGTGCATCACCAAGGTGGGGTTTTAAAGTAGACTAGGGTGATTTGTAATTACTTATTTTAATACAATTTCCCAACCACAAATGTGATATATAGAAGAAATATTTTTGTTGTTGTTGCAAGAATTGTAATACCTCTGTTGATGATGTAATGATGATGTCATTATTCATAGGATGATGTCAGAAATGATGCATTGGTTCACATGTGTGTACTGTTGTGCTACTATCCCACATATTTTTTACACAGCATTGCTATTTTCTTCTTATTTCTTTTATTGTAATTATTTTAGTAAATTTTAATAGTGCTATAATATTGGAGCAGCAACAAGCATCTTTTAAGATAATTTGATCAATAGATTTGAATCATTTATCAAAGAAAACTAAATTGCACACACTTGCAGCACTCTTGTGCATTTAATGTTGGGATGCTTGCACATTGAACGTCCGCAAGCTTGCGACATACTATTGGAAGCTTCCATGGGTTTTAATATGCATGCCCAATATGTAAGCATACGCAAGCTTATGTAGGTTTCAATTCTATATATGCATGCTGCCAGAGTCATGGTAAGCTTGCAAGTATGTTTGTCTAGCCACATGCTTATCGCACATCACACTCATATTTTCTTAAGGACAGTAAAGATGTTGCATAAACATCCTTGATGGACTGCCATTTTAAGAAAAACAAGCTGAAGACAGTTCGGATTAGAGTATTTACAAGCCATTGATTTGGGCTCAAAAAGGCCAAAACTTCAGTTGAGCCATAGTGAAAGTACCTCATTAGAGAGATATTGAATAGTACTTTTTTGAATACATTTTAAAACTTCCAATTCCATCTACAAAAAAGGACAGTGAATTTGATGCTGTTATCATAACTAGGTGTCAATGGGGCAAATGATTAGTTGGTGTTAACTATAACTGAACCCGAAGATAGCACAGAACTATTTTTGTATTAATTCGCAGGGTTAAAATGAGAAGGAACAAGCAAGAGACATGCTAATTTAGGTATATAAAAGGAATATGTCTAAACAGTGAATAAGAATTGGGTTAAAATCACCATCAGAGGACTATTTTAGTATGCTGCCATTCCTGGTACAAAAAGGACAATGAACTTGATGCTTTTGTCTTAGGTTTTGATTGAGCAAAGAACTACTTTCATGCTACCTGTAGTTCCTTTCAAAATAGAGGGGGTTGTTGCTTTTTATGAATATAAAACTCTATATAATGAAATTAATGAGATGTGAAATTATAAAATTTGTTTTGTCAACTATAGAAGAGTGATTTTGTTTGGAATATCACAGGTAAGATTGAACATGAAAATGTAGAAAAACTGATTAAGTATTTGTTTAAAATATAAAATAAAAGTGGATTTTTTTAAAATTAATATCAAAAAGGAAATATTGTTGAATAAAAGAATTAAGATTCTTTCTTTATCTGAATTTCGAAGGTATCCATGGAGATGCAATTGCCAGTAATATGAAAGCAGAATTTATGCTTTTACATATTTAGAGAGAAATGTTTTGCATATAAAATCATTATAAATGATTGATTCCCAAAATGACTACTTTTCAAAAAATTTAAAGTGAGTCATGATCTTAGTTGTGGACATAATGATAAGGGTAACTTTACACACAGTGTATGCCCCTTTCTGCCTGGATTTTTTTATTGGGCAGGGACAGGGGCTAGGGAATATTGGATGCTTTTGGGCAAATGGTTGTTGAAACAATGTAGAACAACAATTAAAAAAGTATAGTCAAATTTCACAGAAAAATGTCAAAACTTCCTTTGGCAAAAACACTGGCAAGGATTCCCCCCCCCCTCTTCCCAGATACACACCCACACATCTCAATGTCTCTAAGGGTACATAGAACCTCTGTTATGTCATTGGCTTCATATAAATTAATGAGTTGAGATAAACATTTTACAAAATTAAAAGAAAATCTGTTGTGGAAGTCACCTTGTTGTGTGCTTCACAAGTTTTTGCTCTGTTTGTACAGGATATCGGGGGAAAATCCCGCCTGAATTCTAATTCAATCAGATGGTCATTAAGTGAGCAATTAACAGTATCTTGTCCACTTGTTTCCATAGAATATTTCATGAGGCCATGGAATCCGTTATAAGATTACTGTTACTTCAAAATCACATACACTTTTGATGAAAACAAGATCCAAATATATTTTCCCTACATATTTTTCCTTTAAATGGCTTCTCTTTTAAGTATATGTCTTCAGGCGCCTGAAATTCTACTGTGTATTCTAAAGAGAAAAAAGTACAAGCTTTCAGCAGAAAGCCTTGAATGACGTGAGTGACGTCAATACTATCGTGTTTATGTTCTAGTTTAAGTGACAGCCATTACAACTCATTGAGGAAATGGTCAAACCAGGCATATTCCATTGACATTCAGAGCCCACAGCATTCGATAAACTGAACTAGAATATCTTTTATTTTTGTTCCTGGGGACCCATGCATTTGTTGAAAAGTTTAGGCAAACCTTATCGTAAAACGTGACGTCAGTGTTTATTAAAGATTCTCAGATTTCTTCCCTTTATGAATTTCCCAAGAAATTGTTACTTTCTTTTCTGCTGTCTGAAGATGTGGACTTGAAAAATGCTCAAAATTGATTATTTTGATTTGAAATTCATTTAGAACCTGTTTGCCTCATTAGAAGTGAAGAGTAGTTAGGCTAATGCATTTTGAGCAATGGAAAGATTTACCTGCATGTTATAACATTTGTGTAATGAGAGACTAACTGGTTGGGAATTGTTTCTTGCCGGAAAAAATGAAATTATGTCTTGAGGAGGAGATTTGAAGAATAAGGACTCTCCTCATCTCTTCCAGGACAGATCTGCTTGACAGATCTATATACCGCAAATTCCTTTTTTCATAGAAATTGGCCGCCGAAAGTTTGTAAAGGAGAATTACCTGTATTGTTGTCATCTTTTTGGTAACAAAGAGAAGTAAATTCTTGATTGTCGGCAGACGTATCTGTGAGATTAAAAAGAAAAAAAGATTGTAATTAATAGAATTCAGAACAGAAAGTGAAATCAAAGTGGGAAAGATTCATAGAGGTTAAATTAAAAAAAGCATTTTGTGTAGCCAGGATTCACAGTTATTATTATCAATTTTTTTTCTTCAGGGAGGGGGAGGGGGTTGGGGGTGGGACAACTGAAATCCTTTTTCATCATAACACAAATTTATAACAACGGACTTTTTGACTGAAAGCTCCTTTAAACTAGACCTTTTGCCCCTCGGGTTGTGTAATGTACCAATTTCATCAAATGCTTTTTCTTGGAAATGCAGAAGGCAAGTTTATTGTTCGTCAGGGTTACTTTTTTCTCATCTATTTAAAGCAAGTGCTACATTAGATTGTTCTCTCCTTGAAACTTACATGCACAAGAAATTGAAACATGTTAGGATAAAATGATCTGCATTCCATATTATTTTCAGTTATATCTTTACTAGGTACCAATTGTGACACAAGGATTTGATCAAACTTTCAAATCATTCATGCACCAATTTATAATTCCATTTTTTTTCATATTACTTAATATATTTTATGGCCAACCTCTAGGATTAAATTTTGCTCCACGAGAACAATTTTGCCCCTCCTGTTGCAAATTTTGTACCTACTGTAGACAAGGTAAGTTGTTTTCTTGTTTAACTCCCACCAGTAACAATATTCTGGTCCCACAACTGCTAGTGATACTTAAAATACAAATTTAGCCATATTGTTAAAAGACAGAAAGACAAATACAAGTATGTCTCCTTTTAGTGTCTGATTCAAAATTCCACAAATGGGTTCTCATGAAAACATATTTCCTCTCTGAACAGTCCGAGCAATTCCTCAAAATCGACGAACTTTATATTAATTGATTTTGAAGATTCATATTTAAATTAGCCATCCACAATGCAACGTTACCCTATAAGCCCTTGCTCCTTCCCATATACTTGTAACACAAATTCAAACTTTGTGTGTCTGGAAATGTCAAATACTGTACAGGAAAAGCTGGAAGTTGAATATTCAGGAAGATAATTTTCATGTGTACAAAAAGCCATGCGCGTGAGTGTGATTGGGTAGTCCGTTTTTTCATTAAACTGATAAAAAGATCACAGTTACCTTTAGTGCTAGACGTGAAATGGTCATTTCACTGACAGTCGCCCTGAACCATTCTATATGAACTAGAAATGCGTAAATCAACGTTGGCACGGAATATACTGGTGAATTAATGCTCAATTTTCAATATTTTTGTTTCTCACATTATCATCAATAGTGTAAATTTTGTATTCTGTTGCTGGGAATGTGTTGAAGATATTTTAATAATCCAGAATAATTTTGTTGATACAGCCGGAACAACAGGCCGCCGCTAGTCGGTATTTATTAGTCTAGCCCCCTGCATATATACCCACAATATTGTAAAGCGCTTTGATACAGTCTATGACAGTATAAAGCGCTATATAAGCATTACGATTTAATATTAACGACATGGAACAATCACACATTAACGTCAGCTGCAGCATACAGAAACAGGTTAAAGTGTAAGAAAATTTGGCCAAAGGATGGTAAATCTAACTGTGGGCATAATGCACAACAGCAACGTTCATGTTATGCTATCATATGTCATGTGTGCAGAGGGTCTATCCGCATTTTACTAGAATGATCACCCATAACAAAAATGTCTGTGTAACGTCTAATATGATAGTGTGATGTTACAGCCAAGTTGCGTGAACAAATATGATTAGCATAAATATTCATCGATTTCAAAGATGATAGATGTTTGTTGATTTGGAGGAATTGCTCGGACTGCTGAATAATATTAATACCCATCAATGTAGCTGAATGTTATCATGTGTTACCAGTACAAAAGGGACCAATGACAAAGTTTCCATATGCCCTTGTTTTTATGCCTTTGTTTGATTTCATGCAAAGGGAAGTAGACATTTATGAGGGAGGTACCACTCCCACCATGTGCTGGCCATGGCCTTTGCTTAGAGTATCCTTGCAGTGGATTCACCCTGTGATTTTGGGTATCTCATCCCCTTCCCATCCCCTTCTTGGATTCTTATACATCAGCATTGCAAGTTTCCCTGTAGCAAGTTCTTGTTCCATGTAGGTCTGTCCAAACTGCCCTTTGCCAGTTCAGAAAACAACACATGAAACATGCCGGTTCCGATGCATCCTTAATTTATTTCAATCAGGATACACCTGTTATATTTTTTTGTCATTCTACATGGTTCTTGTTGCATGATCTTAATAATTGGAATAAGTCTTTAATTCACGATTTACCCAAAATGTGAGGGAATTTAATAAAAAAAAAACATGAATTCAGGAGTATTTTCCTCCAAATTATTTGGTAAGCTAAGGCATTGTACTCATTGTAGCAAAAGTATTCTTTCTTTTAAGAACACGTCAGTATACATTGTTACTTTGAAGGATATCTTTTTTGGTCTACATTTCCTATACAGTGTTGAATTATTCATAAATAAGATTGACTTTTCTCAAGGTAAGTATTATTCCTAGACATATGTCCTATTGACTTTTCTCAAGGTAAGTATTATTCCTGGACATATGTCCTATTGACTTTTCTTAGGGTAAGTATTATTCCTGGACATATGTCCTATTGACTTTTCTTAGGGTAAGTATTATTCCTGGACATATGTCCTATTGACTTTTCTTAGGGTAAGTATTATTCCTGGACATATGTCCTATTGACTTTTCTTAAGGTAAGTATTATTCCTGGACATATGTCCTATTGACTTTTCTTAGGGTAAGTATTATTCCTGGACATATGTCCTATTGACTTTTCTTAAGGTGAGTATTATTCCTGGACATATGTCCTATTGACTTTTCTTAAGGTGAGTATTATTCCTGGACATATGTCCTACAGTTTTTGTTAAGGTCATAGATGACAAAAAACAACTAGTGTGACATCTTAAGTACCTGTGATGTTCACTATCATTTTTGATGATTTTCTTCAAAAAAACAACATATTTCTGTTTTTCTTTCCTTAAATTTTGTTTGTTTGTATGTTTTTCTGAGAAGAAATGTCTTTGAATTTTGTTACAGTTAAGCTTTCTTAGTTCCCAAAACAATATCCCTCTGTTACAGCAACCCTCTCCCCCTCCCTTTTGTCACAGATACTCAAAGCTGTACATATACCTGCAAGGAATTTACTTTGTCCAACTGATTAATTTAAATATTGAAAGCAAAAAATGTAAAATTGTAAGAGATATTTGCTTTTTTCATGATTTCCAAATTCAAATAAAAAAATCACCTAACTAAAGTTGATTCAAAGTATGCTTGTGCTGTAATCATCATACTATTACATATTTGTGATGAAAAAATATATACACTAAAAAAAAAAAAAGTTTTCCACAGCCCTTTCTTCTTTGATTTTTTGGTGTAAAAATCACCTCCATTTAGAATTTTTTTATTTTTATGAATCTTAATTATGTAAAACTTAATTCTTAATTTTAACCCTTTTCAGATATTTGTAATCATTGAGGTTACATTTTTGAAGAGTGTGTCACTTCTCCATGAGTTGTCATTTTACATCAATCATTTTCATCTCTGTGCAGTCACCAGTCTCTCCCTTAAATCATTTTCAGGTTTTTGTTTTTGTCGAATTCAAAATACTGCCATCTCTGTTGGGTAAAGTTTAAGCACTCTCTCAGTTAGCTTGAGTCAACATTAGTAACCTGGGAGTTAAGAAATACTTGTATCACGTAATTAGGAGAGATTGATATTACTAAACATACCGGTCAAGCTTATCAAGGAATTCTTGGAAAACTGAAGGTCGAGTATTCTAGATTTGAGAGGTTATGCAATTCACATTTCATCTCATTATTTGATTTTTGTAACGTTCTATTTTCGTGCTTTTTCTGAAATAAGCTGAAGAAGCAATTATACCAAATATCAGGCTTTTATGTGAATTGTTATCGTGACTTGAAGGGTGAAATTACATGAAATACGTTTTTTTCGTAAGACATGAGCAAGATTGAAATCAGTGTGGAGTGTTATGCACAATTGCACATATGTGATAATTTGAATCAAATTCTATGACATTCTATATCATTAGATATATTCATGAATAAAGAATACCGTATTCAACGTAATAAGCACCCGGGGCATCTTCAGAAATCAAAATTGCACCACTTTTTAGGCCCAAGATTTCTTCATAATAATTAGCGCCCATGCTCGGTGCTTGTGTAGTGTGAAACTACAATGTACATATAGGTGAGCTGGTTATATACTAGCCCCCAATAACCAAAACAAAAATATCATGAGTTTCACATGCAAAATTAGTAAAGAATGTAACAAAACTTTAAACAAATTTCAAGTCTTCAAAATAATTTCGTTATCAGTCGAAAAATAAGTGGGTGGGTGCTTATTAGGGCAGGGGCGCTTAAATGCATAGAATACAGTATCCTCGTTAACATTAACGTTAGTTATATTATGTTTAAGGTCAATGCAGGGACGAATAATAGCAGTTTGGTAATCACATCGGTATAGTTTGCTATTCAAATTTTGTTTTGATTGGCAGTGCCCGCCACATTATACATTATAAAATAATGAAATTGTTTTTGATGTGGACCAATCTTGCAAAGTGATTTTAAAAACAAAACATACCCTGGGTATATGGATATACAAATTAGGTAGTTTTGGTTGCTGGTTGTTTTCTCTCATACAATAAGTGATGGAAAATGATTAGGAATTTTTCTATTATTCAAATAATAGAAAAATATTACAATATGCTTACAGAAATATTACAGCCAGCTTGCAAGCGAGCAAGCATGCAGCAACTTGCAGCAAGCTTGCGACAAACTTAACAATTTTTTCAAAACAAGTGTAGGTTTGTCGCAAGCATGCTGCATGCTTAAATTTCTGTAAGGGTAGTAATGAAAAAATCAGTAAATGTAGTAGCTTTGTGTGTGATACTAATTTATCTAGGTAACTGAAAGTAAGGGACACTTTTATTACACAGCTTTGTGATTTCTTAATCTAATGTTTTAAAAGGGGGGAAAATTTGTTATGTCAAAGGTTTATGGAGAGAGATTTGTACCCAGATGAAAGTGTATTGAATTCTAAGCAGAACAGTTTTTAAATGATCAAAATAGCACTTGCAGCTTTAAGTTATAACAAATCAAAGTTTGTAAATGTATGAAAAGGAATACAGCTACTGTAAAATTCTTTAATTATCCCCTCGCCAACAAAAGTTGGTGTAGAGAGGATGTAGCATCTTTATTGTTCGTCGGTTTATCCCGGTTTGTCCTTCTAGATCTATTGTCTGTCTAACCTCTTGCATTGTTCAGCTACTGGGGAACAAAAGATTTCTGCCCAAGGAAAGGAATTCCAACAATTCTTTTGAAAAGAAATTGATATAAAGGAGACTTGCTGTGAAAGAGCTTAAAACAAATGCATTCCAGACTTGAATAGCAATTAAAGGATTTGTGAAAAAAGCCCCCAAAAAAAAAAAAAGCAAGTCTTCTGGCATGAAAAGCTGAAAAAAAGAACTGACGACAAAATATAAATGATGATGAAATATTTTGGGAATGAATAGCAAAAACAAGTCTTCCTTTGAACAGTGGAAACAATAGATTTATGATAATCTCCAAATTACTCTGCAATGAATTTTAATTCTGATTTGGTAGATAGATCAGCCCTATCTGGTTTATAAGGGGACAAAATTGAGCATGTTTTCATTGGAAGTGTCAGATTACAGTTAAGGGTGGGGGAGCTGTGGAGTGAACTTGTGTCCCATAAAGTCTGGGGTCAAAAGGCCAAAGGTTACAGAGCTATAGTGACCCCTTTTAACCATTTCCCCCATAATTTTGGAATGGTAAGAGTGATCTGAGCATGGGCTGTCATATAGTAGGGTACGATAAATGCCACAAATTTTCAGATATCTTTGTAATTGGTGTCAAAGGTCAAATAGGCGATAGGGTAATTATGGCTCCAAGGTTTTGGGGTACAAAGATCACAGTTCAAATAAAACAAGTTTTAGATAATGGCTGTATCTTTTAAAGAAAAAACTTGGTATCTTTACAAATTGCATAGGTGGGTAGGGTTTAACATTTTAACAAAAATTTAATAATTGGAGTTAATGTGTCAAAGGTCAAATAAGTGCACCATTTTAAACTAAAAAAGTACAAGATCTATATCAACCCTATGTTGTACCACGATCCCTTGGTACACGAATTTGTGTCCCGCAGACTCTAGGGTCAAAAGGTCAAAGAGCTATTGACCACTTTTCACCATTTCCCCCTATAGTTATGGAATGGTAAGTGTGACGTGAGCATGAATGGTGTCATACAGTAGGGTATGATAAATGTGAACAATTTCAGTACTAATTTGTACATTTTTGTGCCAAAAGTCACAGAGCTATAGTGACCCTGTTAGCTGTTTCTCCCACTATGCTGTATGCTTAAGGTGATGAGATTGGCAACTACATGGAATGCTTTCTTGTATTAATAGAGTTATTTTCATTTCAACTTATCAGGACACTGTTGCACATTACAATGATAATGATATAGTACATATAGCTGTACAATACACAGCCAAGAGAAACGATCTTGGATTAGCACATAAAACAAAGTTGTTTAAAGGTACATGACAGGTGGCAACAGCATGAGCTTAAAGAGGCGCTATCGTCTCATCGCAATGACGTAAGAAAGTACATGGCATGTACTTGCTGACGTCATCAAAAATTGTAGATTAGGTACATGCACGTACATTATATATGTGTGGTAACATGACACGGCTGAGTTAAACAGAGCTGTACAAATTCATCTTTAGTTTAATCATGGAGCTATTAACTGAAATTAACTCAGTTAATAGCTTCATGGTTTAATTCAAATGAGAGAAAAAAAACAAGAAAAAAGGTGTTGACTTGATGAGATTTGAACCTGTTACAGCAACGCTTGATTGGAGTGGTTTCTTTATAATTAATAAAGTGTGGAATATGATTGAAAGAGGTACATTTAGCAATTGGTTGAAATTTGAACCGATTAAAAAATTAGAACTGACTTTCCTGATGCCGATATCGCACCTTTAAATGGTTTAGAAATATACTAAACAACATGATGCAAACAGCAAGATGTCCCATCACAATTGGTTATAAATTGTCCATTTTACAGCATACACATATTTTGTGACCTCAGAACTAGAAAATTGCTCATGTTAACTTATTATTTTTTGGTTCCCCAAAATATTTTGAATGGGAGAAGTTGGCTAAAGTGAATTGGAAATACTTATAACCTTGAACCAGATTTAGCAGTGGAACATAATTTGAGAATCTCAATGTTTTAAATTTGGGAAAGAAAAATCAAGAATTAAACCAGACATCACAAACGATACAAATCCCCTCACCGCTAATAACATGCTTTCCACCCTCTGTCACAATTGCCATCCCACCCTCTGGTCCACATGATGTCCCATCCTACATCCCTCCCCACAGAAAATCATACATGCAATCCAGGTATCATTCCACCACATGACCCATATGCCATCACACCTGCAATCAAGATGGCATCCCTCCATATGCCTTGCCACCCTGTCCCATATACCATACCACCTGGTCACAAGTGCCACCCTCCCTGTCACATCCATGCCACATCCATACCACCATGTCCCACATGCCATCCCTCTCTTTACTATGTGCCATCCCACCCTTTCCTGCAGGCCATTCCATCCTGTCCCACATGCTATCTCACCCTGTCCCATATGCCATTCCACCTAAAATCCAGATGACATTCCATTACATGCCATTCTGTCCCATAAGTCATACTACCCTGGCCTGCCTTCTCCCACATGCCATCCCAGCCTGTCATAAATGACATGACACCACCTTGTTTCACATGCTATGTCACTCTGTCCCACATACTATTCCACCCTGTCCTATATGTCATGACATCCTGTCCTACATTTCATGGCACCCTGTCCCACATTCCATCCCAAACTGTCCCATATGTCATCCCAATCCTGTTCCCATGCCATCCCACCTTCACCCCACTCCTACATCTACAATCATTCTACCATCTGGCACCCAACATTCTTTGCTCTCACTCTCATCCCCTTACTTCTATCAACCCAACATGCCCCATTCACCTACCATCCCCTTTACTTGCCATCCTTTGTTCATCTACCATCCTCCATTCACCTACAATCCTATATTCTCAAACATGCCACATTCATCTACCATGCCCCATTTACCTACCATCCTCCATTCACCTTACCCCACCCATTCACCTTACCCCAACCCACCTTTTGCCGTCCACTAATCTACAAAATATACTCTTAACCAACTCATCATTCCAACCTTCACTATAACCCCCACTCTCTCCATTGAAGTTGAAGTAATATTTACTCACTTGAAATGAGAAATGGTAGTTACTAAGCTGAAATGATAGTTACTCAGCTGAAGTACTAGTTACTCAGCTGAAATGATAGTTACTCAACTGAAATTATAGTTACTCAATTGAAATAATAGGTACTTACTTGAAATGAGAAATGATAGTTATCTATTTGAAATGATAGAAACTCATTGATGTGATAGTTACTCTATTGAAGTATTAGTTACTCAATTGAAATGATGATTACTGTATTGAAGTACTCGTTTTCATTTGAAATAATAGTTACTCTATTGAAGTAATAGTTACTCACTTGAAATTAGAAATGACAGTTATTTTCAACTGAAATGATAGTTAGTCAACTAAAATGATAAAAACTCAATTGAAATTATAGTTAATCTGTTGAAAAAATAGTTTCTCTGCTGAAATGATAATTTTACTGTTGAAATAATAGTTTTTCTGATGAAATAATAATCACTGTGTTGTTGAAATAATAATTACTCTGTTGAAGTAATAGTTACTCACTTAAAGTGAGAAATGATAGTAATACTTAATTGAAATGATAGAAACTTAAATGAAATGGTAGTTGCTCTATTGAATTACTATAGTAAGTCTGTTGAAATAATAGTTACTCAGTTGAGATAATATAGTTAATCATTTTAGCTGATTGTTACTTTTAGGTAATAGTTACTTTATTAAAATAACAGTTACTTAATTGAAAGCATAGTTACTCTGTTGAAATAAAGTTGCATATTTGAAACTGTTGAAAATGGTTACAGGGAACTTAAATGTTGAAATTACAATTACTTTTTATTTTAGCTCATTAAATGTTAGTATACTTTGTTGAAATAACTCCATTTAAGTAACTCTCATTTACTTTGAAAAGTAAAAGTACTCGGCTGTAACTACAAAAAGGATATAAAAGTTATATGGATGTGTAGATGGAACATTAGCTCAATTACTTTCAAAATCTATCAAATTATGAAAGTAGCAAAAAATTGCTTGAAAATCTTTAAAATCTGACCATATTACAGTGTTTTGAAATTTGGGGCATTATTTATACACAAATTCTTATGCAAATTTGTGATGTATTACAGGGCATGTGATGTATTACAGGGCATGTGATGTATTACAGGGCATATGATGTATTACAGGGCATGTGATGTATTACAGGGCATGTGATGTATTACAGGGCATGTGATGTATTACAGGGCATGTGATGTATTACAGGGCATGTGATATATTACAGAGCATGTGATATATTACAGGACATGTGATATTACAGGGTATGTGATATTACAGGGCATGTGATTATTACAGGGCATGTAAAGTATTATAGGGCATGTGATGTATTACAGGGCATGTGATGTATTACAGGGCATGTGATGTATTACAGGGCATGTGAAGTATTACAGGGTATGTGATGTATTACAGGGCATGTGGTGTATTGCAGGGCTTGTGATGTATTACAGGGCATGTGGTGTATTACAGGGCATGTGATATATTACAGGGCATGTGAAGTATTACAGGGCATATGAAGTATTATAGGGCATGTGATGTATTACAGGGCATGTGATGTATTACAGGGCATGTGAAGTATTACAGGGCATGTGATGTATTACAGGGCATGTGATGTATTACAGAACTACCCTGATATTTTCATGCAGGAACTTCTAGCTGAAAGGCTTTTTTTTTTTTTTTTTTATGGTCTTTATTCCCTTATCAAATTTCAACCATGAATAGGTATTTCCATCATGTTTAGTGACTGAGATTAAGGAAATAAATTAAAAGAATTACAAAGTGATTATGAGCTGTATGTTATACATCACAAATGTATTATGAATTGAAATTAATTCGATCAGTCCTAACTCAAAACTAAATATATATATTTTTTGGTTCAAAACAGAACTGCTGTGATTCTGATTCTCATTTAACCAACATAGAAATTGCTATGCTCCCATATACCTTAAAATAAACAAAATGAAAAACTTACTCTCTCAGAGTTAGGTATACTCTCTTTAAATAAATTTATCTGAATCGAATCAATTCTTCAATTTCATGAATGATAGCAGTGGGTTATAGAAGTGAAAATTCATACACAGGTTTTTTTTTCTTCTTTCAAATGTGGTTAAAAGTATTTAGCTCTAATTTTATGTAGTAACATGTGTAGAAACAGAAAGGTTTGTGTATACATTTTGTTAATTTATTTGAGTGTTCCAAATGTGAGTTTCACAACCCAGAGCTATCACTTTGCATCTTTTAGATAAGAAAAGATATCAGATATTTTTTCTGGATTTTATCCCAGAAGATAATGTTAGCATTTTCATATTTCCTTAAACATGCTGTGCCTGGAAATGGTGAATTCACATCATTTCTTAAGTCCTCAGCATGTTCAAAATTACATTGTATTGACATCGGCTATCTGCTTAATATTTGTCTTGGAAAGAACTTGTCTTTTTAACATGTTTATTCATTTTCATTTCACCATATGACAACACACTGTACATCATTCATTTATTATGTGTTTGATTTAGTCTATTCAAAACATATTTATTATTTTTACTTATGAAAGAATGGAAAAGAAATCTTCCGTCTAATATGAAAGAAAATTTCAGTAGAATGGCTTCTCCTACACCCAAGGCAAAACGTAGCATCTATGACGTCAGCCCTGAGTGTGATGTCTACAAATTTGTTAATTGATGCATTTACGTTTGCGAAAAATTGTCAGTAGTAAGAAAATTTATCCAGGGTTCGGTTATAGCATATGGCAAAAGTGTACATCAAATTAAGAGAAATGGGAAATAAAAAAGAGATGAGGTCTGGTAATGTGGAAGGTAAACTTTCGGATGCTGAGTATCTCGGTGTCTCGTTTCTCATTCTAAAGGGTCAGTTCGAGGTCACTTATCGACAGGAATGAAAGTAAGTTAAGATTTACAAAGTGGATGGTTATATGAAATAGGTTGAGTGAAAGTAAAGCCTCAAGGATGGTTTTAGAATGTGAGGTGAGCGAGACATATGGAGAATATAAGAGTACTCTTGGAAGGGGTAAGGGGGTGGAAGTCAGGCATGGATCAAAGGATATAAATAGCCTGAAAAAGTTATCAGTATTAACATTATTTCTTTTCATAAAAATCAACCCAGTTTTGGTCAAATCACTTCAATAATTTGTTCTTTCCTTCACAAAAAGGTCCTCATTTGTGCACGCACTTAGTGGGATAACAATTTTCTTGGCGATCTTTCTATAATTGCCTATCATTATTCTATCTGAACTTTTGTATCTAAGTTTCTATTAGTGGCGATTTTCTCATCTCAGTGCAGTAATTCAAATGTTCTGTGAGCAAAGGATTTAATCTCTCATGATTATTTTAAAGAATTGATCTGTTACCCTTCATGGTATGGCTTGAAGAAGATAAGTATTTTATATCATGTGAAAGTGTAATGTATCAACGATGTCTCTTGAAAGCTTTTGTGTATAAGCTCACTGTCAGCTTCCGTGACCTTTTTAGAACTATTGCAAAGTTTATTTCTTAATTTTTTAAATGAGTTTGCATCCAAATTTTATTTGAATAAACAAACAATCTTCTGAAGGTGTCATATTACAGGGGATCTTAAAACTTCAATGTGTAGTAAATTACTGTCTTCAGAAATTGTACGTACTCTTATTATTACATTACATTATTACATTATTGAATTATTATTACATTATTAAAAAACAAAAGGATTTATGTAAGAAATGGCATGTTTGGCCATTTATATAATACAAATGTGCATACAAATTTGCATATTGATATATGAACAGTGGCACCACCATGGGTGGGGGCACAAACCTTTCCAGCATATGGTTAAGGGGCCTGCCTTAGTGCCCCTCATGGTCCAGGGGCAAAGCCCCGCGGTGGGGGTCCTGGGGGAAAATCCCAGGGAAACCTCGCATTTTCCAAGTTTTAGATGCCCCAAAAAGACTTTGAATGTGTGCAATACACGTCTCTTGTGGAGGGAAATGTCAAAAGTGGGGTGGCAAAATATCAAAGTAATGCTAACATGCAAAACATCACCACACAAAAACAATAAGTGACGAATGTAGGAAAGCATATATTTGAGAAATTTGATGTCAACGATTTTTCAATTTTTGAATTTACTTTTTATTAAGATTATGAAGGGTCAAATACCTTATTCAATTCAATTCAATTCATTCTTCTTTATGATTAGGCCTTTACATGAATATCATACATGATAATAATACACAAGCAGCAAAGCAAAACAAATAACACCAACTAAAACTTTAAACAAAAGATATAAAGTCAAAATACTCAATTTCATCAAAATAAGATTATATTTCTGTTCCGAAACTTCAGCACTTTGTCCAGAAATAAGCAAATGTTATTCAAAACAGATTTATTTCTGGTGTTTAACATTTGAAAAAAAGCTATCCTGTTTGGAATTACATAAAAGTATCTTGGAAAGTAAAGAACTCCGAACTCGTAATAACATGGACATTCTAATCAAAAATGAAATAAGTCTTCTAAGCCTATTTTCCCTTCAAACATTATTATGACAACTTTTGTTTATTTCCAGATTAAAACATCAGCATCGAAATCTTGTAAATAAGGAGTGAAAATACTTATAAGGAATATGATTGATGTAGAATTCAAAATTGTTTGGGGTTTTATCCTTATTGAAGATGGCAAAAGATAACAATTTTGAAAATCATTACGAAAATGTAGTCCCAAAGACAATTGCCAGTATGCGGATACAAATTGGCATTCTTCACTACGCGAAAAGAGTGACGCAGTGGCCATGTCTAAGATTATTTCTCAGATGTGATTAAAGGATTAGTTCAGTGCTTAAGCATGTCCATCTTTTATAAAAGAAGACTTTAAAAGAAACACGATAGTGAAAAAAGCATTGCAAAATTTTATCCGTTAAGGAGATAATCAATTTTAAAGTTTTGTTTTTTGTTTCTTTTGAAGTATTCTTTCATATAAGATATACTTGCTTGACCCCTGAACTAATCCTTTAAGTGATCGTTAGTGTGTATTAATGCTCTGACTGAGTTTTCTCTTTGGAGAAGAATTTGTTATGAAGTGTTTTAGAAAATGAGACAAATGATTGTATAAGTAATGAATCAGTGAAGTGATGGGCATTATTAATGGATAGATGCAAATGTTAGCAATGAAGGAAATAAATGAATATACTTTTATTTTAAACTATTACTAACTCCCAGTAGAAAGTTTTTACCAACTTTAAAGTTGCTACTAAATTTCAGCAGAAAGTTGTGACAACTTTCAGCAGAAACTTAATTGTTACTAACTTTCTGCAAAAAGTTGTAACTGAACTCGATTTCTGCAGAATTTTAATAGTATATTATACCTTCAAAATTGTTACTGTCAGCAGAAAGTTATTACCAACTTCCAGCAGAAAATTGTATGTACTCATTTAACTTCAACAGAGAGTTGTAACTACCATTCAGAATAAAGTTGTGACTAATTTTCAGCAGAAAGTTGTGACTATTTTTTAGCAGAAAATTGTGACTAAGTTTTAGCAGAAAGTTGTTACCACCTATCAGCAGGTAGTATTAACCACTAATGTTTTGCAAAAGAATGTCCATTTATGTGAATTGAAAGTGGATTTTAGAGCAGAAATAGCTGAAAGTGTTAAAAACTTGTCAATCAGGGTATTTTACCAGCTTTCAAATTTTGAGCTCTTAATATACAAATTTGTATTTAAAAAGTTTAAACATTATTATATTCCAATCATTGATTTTTGTTTTTCCAAATTCTGTACACTTTTGTCAGTTGGACATTCAAAGACTTGTACAGAGAACATAGAAGTGTTTTAGTAGATTTAGGTAGCAACACATTTGTAAGTATCGTGCTAAAACAATTGTATATACCACTTCACTTTTACGTTTAATCAGTCCCAAAGACAACCACATTTGATACATTCTCTAAACACAATTTAATGGTTTGGGTCTGCCAGGGGGTGCCTCACCTCCCTAGTAACTTTACCAATGCTTGTGGTAATTCAGCCTATGAATTAGTTGTCTCCAGATTACATATTAATGAATTGATTTCTTTTTTTCTTTCTTTTAGGTAAGTTGGTTTTTTCTTGACTTTGTGTGGAGGTAAGCCTTTGTGTGGAGGTAAGCCTTTGTGTGGAGATAAGCCTTTGTGTGGAGGTAAGCCTTTGTGTTTTGTTAGTTCTGTTTGCATGATTTCAAACAACATAATTTAATAGCAGGATTTTGGCTCTGTGATGCCCACATATACTTTCGTGTTCTTGAGTGGAATATTTGATTGTAACGTTTCTAGGGCCATAACCCCCCACCCCCTCCCTTCATTCAATGTGTTTTTTTACATATAATAAAATGCACTAAAGAATAATTTTTCTTGGAGACAATTTGACATCTCTTGTAAATATGTGTATCACCTTTTGTAAAATTTGACCTTTTGTAAAAAAGTCTTTTAAGAGCATTTGTCCACATTAATATTCTCATAGGCCAAATCTGAACTTGAAATTTAATTAGTTAACTGTTTTTCCTCGATGCTCATTGAATCATATTCTGTTCAAGTTAAGTATGCCAGAGAGGGTTTTTTCAAGTTCTCAAAAGCTTTGGAGTCAAAATTATGAAAATCATAAAAAAAAATAGAAATAAAAATAGGCGTAGTGCAAACACTTCTGAACCAGGGTATTGAGTGCATTTTGCATGCCCAACCAATCATAGGAAGATATTTTGAGAGACAAAAAGCTACAGATTCTCCTTTCCATATCATTTTATAAACTATTTTCAACTTTCAGAAACCTTTTCACAAAATGTTGTGACTAAAATATTATGTTTTTGAGAGCTTTTTTGGAGATGGTGACAATAGAAACTGATTAATTGCCTTGCAAGTTATTTTTAGTTTGTACAAGTTGTACAACAAAAAGTTGTATTCAATGCGAGATGTTGCAGAAAACTTGAGTTATTGATGTGTGGGGAAAGTTAGGTAAAGTGCATCAAGTCTATAAATAGATTTTAGCGTGTATTTTGAAAGTAACACCTTTATAATCAAAAGTGACAACAGGGATGTACGTTTTCTTTAGGCTAAAAATAGGCTATTTTGGTACATCTTAGGTATGATTTCTCTCCATCTTGCAATGAAAACTCAAGCCTTTTTCAAGCCTCTGTTGTGAGTATTTTGAAAAAGAATTGTCTCTGAAAAAGTTTACTTTAAAGTTTGACACTACTAGTCAAAATTAGTACTACCTTCAGTCAAATGTTTGCAAAAAATGCAACTTCAAATACAATTTCAATATACACAATGTGCTGAATTTGCAAAATTTAAAAAAATGTATATGATAAATTACATTGTATAAATTTCATAATCTGTAATAAATTTAAATCAAATTAAAATTTCTTTAAAAGTTTTTTTTGTTTTGATTGTATTCTATTTCATTGGCTTACACAGCCGGATTACAATGGTTGCATTTATCAAATAGCTTTGTAATTTGGTCAGTTGTATATCTGATCATTTATATAATTGATCAGTTATTTATATAACTGATCAAATGACAAAGTTACAAAATTAAATAGGACTTTAAACACTCAGAATTAAAACATTCTTTTGTATGGAATACAAAACAAATCTACCTTGGCCCAATTAACCTCTTTAAGTACGGAAATAGGCCACACCCACCATAGCAATGCGGTTACTAGGTGGGGAAAACAAACCTCAATTCCAATCATGCATGACCAGTGCATTGACATTTAGAACTTCATGTGGACTGCTGCAAGTTTTGATTCATTTATGTCACTGAGTTTTTAGCAAAAAGAACAAACAAAATTATGTGTGCTAACCGTTTTGAGTAACAGGAATTGGATTTACAAGGCCCATAGTGGGGCCCATAGATGCAAGTTTTGTTCACCATCTTGTCGTCACTTAGTCTGTGTGTGCAGAAATTTGTTTTATGCAGTATATTGCATCAACTGCATGAGCACTCACTGCTATCTAGAGGTACTGTACCAGTATTGTGTAGGATTATTGCCCCTCTTGGTTACACAGATTTTGTTGCTAGGCAAATTTGTGTAGTGATTGGTTAAAAAAGCTGTCAGTCATCTAACTCAGTGAGGTTAATTACTTTATAATGACGATGTTTGTAAACTATTTTCACTTTTGAAAACTTCCATCTCTCTAACTCAGTGAGGTTAAAATGCATCAGGAAATGCACCCTATATAAGCAATACATTATTCAAGGAATGTGATGAGAATCAAATTTATATGAAGTGAGAAACAAGAATATCCAGGAAAGTATAGATATCTGCTTATCTAAAACTAAGATTTGTGACACACAATATTTAAATTTAAGTGAACAAAAATTGTTGAATGTTCCTGATGAAAAATACACCTTATGAATCTGTGGACAAACATGGATAAGATTTTTAAACCAATTTAAAGTGGGTACTTAGAAGAAAAAATATTTAGAAGTAAAAAAATGATATTTGAATCTAAAGTAATAACTCATATTAGAGTAATTGGATCTTAACTTTGTTCAAAAATTTGAGAAAAGGAAAGTGATATCTTTGAAATATTTTAAAATTACCAGGTTGACAATAAGCATGCTTGCTTAAATTTGTGGCATTTGCAGATGATATATTGAACATATGGAACATAAAATCAATTCAATTCTTTGAGAAAAATATCAAGTTCCTCAAACTATTACATACTGCATCAGAAAAGGTGCTCTTACAGTATCACTCTAAAACATGAGATAATGATTTTGTAGGATTGTTAATAACCTCTCGGACCACCTCAAGAGTAAAGGCTTCTACAAATATGCTTAAAGGTCCAAATGTCCCCCCCCCCCCCCCCTGCATTTTAATGAAATGACAAATGAAAGATCTTATCAAAACGCTTTTAGAAGCAGCTCGCATGAAATTAGATATTTCAAGAAGATAATTCAAGCATTGAAGAAGAAAAAAAATTATGTCACCGACTGATTAAAATAAACATGTGAATAATGCTTTATTGAATTGAAGATGATATCTCACGAATTAGAGCATTTACTATTTTTTTGTGAATTTTTGTATGAAAATATGTATATTCTTGTATTGGTTCATTTGAAATCATGTTGTTTATATTTTGACACAGCTGATTAAGTATGGCTCACTGTGTTATCTGTTATTTACATACATGTTATTTTTAGATGAGGAGCTTATCCATAACATCAGTCATAAAACCTTTGTTCTAAAAATATCACGGAAGCTCCTGTGGGTCACCCTCTGTTAGTAATGAATATAGACTCCGAGCCAACTTGCTCACGTTCTCACTCCATATGCCAAAATATCAAAATTCTTATTCACCAATAACAGATTACCCATTTTTTTCATGTTTTCGTTCCAAAACGATGAAACATTTATGATTTATTTTGCTTCTGGAACAGGAAGTTTGTTTTAGTTGGCTGCCTTTGTGTTATTGGTATTTTTGTCTGTGATTATCCACTGGTGATGTATATTGCTCTTGTGTGGATGAACAAATCAATAACTTCAGGTTTCTGTGAAGGCAGGAAATGAGTTAATCTGAGTAAAGAGGATTGGAATTGAGATGTAAATTACATAAGAAATAACCTGGTGGAAAACTTAAAGGATTAACTCTTCCAAAATGGTATATAAGTAAACAACTTAAAGAAAATACTTGTACATAATTAAAAGTATTTACAAAATTTGTCCTAAAACATGTAAATTTAGTCACCATCATGTGCCATAATAGTAATCGAAATAACAAAATGCTGAAGAACCATTAACTTTTAGAAGGCCATGTTATAATGCAAAATTTGATGTAATGGGGGAAAATTGAGGATTATGATTAATGATAAAAAATAAAAAATTGAAAGTAAGTGATTATGATATTATCATAATAGATTAACAATTTAACAACTATGTATAAAAAAGTGACAGTAAAATCATCATCATCATCATTATCATATCATCATCATAATCATCATCATCATCACCACCACAATCATATTACTGCCATCCTCATCCTCATCATCACAATCATATCGTCATCATCATAATCATCGTCATCGTCACCACCACCACCATCATCATCATCATCATCATCATACCACCACCACCACCACCACTGTCATCATTGCTGTCATCATCATCAACACAATCATATTATCACCATCATTATCACATAATCATCATCATCATCATCATCATCGCCATCATATCATCGCTATCATCATCGCCATCATCATCGCCATCATCATCGCTATCATCATCGCCATCATCATCATCATCATCATTGTCATCATCATCGCCATCATCATCGTCATCATCATCGTCATCATCATCGTCATCATCACCCTCCTCCTCCTACTCATCCTCATCATCATCATTATATCATCATCATCATTATATTATCATCATCATTATATCATCATCATCATTATATCATCATCATTATATCATCATCATCATCATTATATCATCATTATATCGTCATCATCATCATCATCATCATCATCAAATTTAAAACTTTTGTAAAAAGGAAAATGTACATAAATATACATAATACAACAAACACGTAGCAGAAATTAAAAGAATATGAATAAATAAACAGAGACAGACAGACAGACAGACAGGTAGGTATCACCAAATTTTTACTTAAGAATAAGAAAAAGATATCAAAAAAATTGCTGCACTTTTTTAATAAGCACAACTGAAATCACATTTATTTCATCATAATCAAACATGCAATTGTTTTGCCTCCATGTGTAATGAGAATGGCTTATTGTAAGTGATAAATGTACACTGCATTGATTTCCTGGACTGGAAGTGTTAAAGCTTGGTGTTTTCGATTATTACCGCATACCATTTAAAAAATATAACCACCTAGTTCACGTCAAGTTCACTCTTTGGTAATGGCTGTTAGTCACATTCAACATCTTGTGACAATCTGTTTTTATGACAGCTCTTTTAGTCATTTCATGAATGGAGGTTTACTGGGAAACGGGAGCATTCTGATTGTGAACACACTTTGACATTTCCTATAATTTGTCATTTTGAACAGTACAGTAACAAACACTTTGCTGAAAGTTTATAACGATTGAAAGTATGAAGAGTAATTGAGGTGAATAAAGAGTCGCTTGGAGAGATTTCGGACACTGCTGTTGAATTTGTTTGCATTTTACATGGAAGATTTTCTTGACCTTACTCGGTTTTGTTCCACCTTTGGCTTCCTCCTTTCCACATTTTTCATTTTTCATATTATTTATACCTCTTCACCATGGCCGTACAAGATGGGGTCTGAAAGGAAGAGGGAGGGGGGCTGCTCCCCTGTCGGTTAGTTACGCATCTTAGTTGGCCAGAATCATGCTCGACTCGGCTAGATATCTGGGTTATGCCTTCCCGAATTGGCATGATGTTGACAATATGGTACTTGGGCACCTATCTTATATAGTCAGGCAGAGAGATAAAATGTCCTTTTTAAATCAGTGATTTGTCGTGATCATGTGCGACTCGGCTAGATTTCCCAATAATTAAAGCAAATTCCCCCATATCGAAAAACTGTCCGGAAATGGAAGAAAATGTTCCAAAAATCAAAGAAAATTGCCTAAAAATTTCAAGAAAATTGAAGAAAATTGCTCAGAAATGAAGGAAATTTTCCAGAAATTGAAGAAAATGCCCAAAAATTAAGGAAGCTACTGAATATTGAGGAAAATTTCTCCCAAAACCTGCCTGAAAATGAAGGAAATGGAACAGAAATGAAGGTTTACCCCCTCTCCTTCCCCCACGGACCCCAAAGCCAAAACTGTTGTGAAACTATCACTCCAAATTAATTGGTTATTCACAGATTCATTACTAATTTTCCTTCGTAATAGGTTTTTGAGTTGGGAAAAGTCACGGCCTCTCTGAGTAAGATGGTTCCGTACGGCCATGCACTTCACAATATCTATTTATACTACGTTCAGGTAGACCCATAGCCAGCATGGGGCATATAACTGCACAATCCCTCTTGCAAAGGTCTGTATTGCTCCTCTTGCATGAAATCAAAGGGAAAATGAAAATAAATGAAGCACCATAAAAGTACCAAGGCCCCCTCCCCCTTGAGAAAAAATGCTAGGTACATTCTTATCTTTCTAAACTGATTAATTTACAGTTGCTGGTCACACTGTACTGTTCTTAAGACACTGCGATTTAGTGCACTGCACTAAGCTAATGACATATTACACTGACTAAATACAATTGTTCATATCTCTCAAGACTAACTGATGACACCACAGTAGCTGATGACACTATCCTGACTGATTACACTACACTGTGCTGATCACCCTATGCTGACTGAGCATACTATATTGATCACACTACACTGTGCTGATCATCCTATGCTGACTGTTCATACTATACTGATCACACTATACTGACTGATCACACTACACTGACTGATCACACTACACTGACTGTTCACACTACACTGACTGTTCATACTACACTGACTGATCGCACTACACTGACTGATCACACTACACTGACTGATCGCACTACACTGTGCTGATCACACTATGCTGACTGTTCATACTATACTGATCACACTATACTGACTGATCACACTACACTGACTGATCACACTACAGTGACTGTTCACACTACACTGACTGTTCATACTACACTGACTGATCGCACTACACTGACTGATCGCACTACACTGACTGATCGCACTACACTGACTGATCGCACTACACTGACTGATGACACTACACTGATTGATCACATTGCACTGGCTGATCACACTACACTGACCACACTACATTGACTTATCACACTATACTGACTGATCACTCTAAACTGACTGATCACACTACACTGACTAATCACACTAAGCTGACTGATCACACTACACTGACTGATCATGCTGCACTGCATGCTGATCACATTACGTTGACTGATCACATAGCACTGACTGATTACACTGCATTGAATGATCACACTACATTGGCTGATCACACTACATTTACTGATCACACTACACTGACTGATCACACTACATTGAGTGATCATGCTACACTGACTGATCACTCTAAACTGACTGATCACACTACACTGACTAATCACACTAAGCTGACTGATCACACTATACTGACTGATCACACTACACAGCCTGATCACACTACACTGATGATCACACTGCACTGGCTGATCACACTACACTGACTGATCACACTACACTGATTGATCACACTGCACTGGATGATCACACTGCACTGGTTGATCACAATGCACTGGCTGATCACACTACCCTGAGTGATCACACTATATTGAGTGATCACACTACATTGAATGATCACACTGCACTGGAAGTTCATACTACACTGACTGATCACATTAAATGGATTGATCACACTACACCGACTGATCACACTACACTGACCGATCACACTACACTGGCCGATCACACTACATATTGCACTGTTCTGATAACACTACACTGAATGATCACATTGCACTGTACTGATCACACTGTACTGACTGATCACATTGCACTTAAATATCAGAAATATACAAGCAATCACCACCAAAAGTTGTTTTCTTTGGCACAAAATGACACAACCATATGTAAACAAACAAACAAAATCCATCTTTCCATTTATTTACAATATTATGCCTATTGATATGTTATTTACCGACACAAACAAAATGCTGTTAAATACCTAGCCTCTGTCAGATTTTCTTAACAGATTGATTTATTGTGAAGAAATGAAGATCATCTTCAGTCAATACCTTTTTTAAGTAGCGAGCTTGCGCAAGCTCAAAGCAAATTCATGAATGGAACACTTGCAAAGTTATTTCACTGTAAACACCCACATGGTTGCACTGGGCTTGCTGAGAGCTCATCAAAGTCCCACCACAAGCTTGCATGATTATGCATTAAGCATTAATGGTAATCAATGTGATTCGGTAATGATAGATATGTAAAATATCATACAAATTTGAATATTTTTTGAAGGTTAGTAGAAAATGACAGCAACAATTATGTTCATTGTATTAAAGAATAGATAGTGTTGGTGTACAATGACAACAAGAATGTAGATTAAAAATTAAATGAATAAATAAAATAAAATAAGTAAAGTAATCATTGTGACAACAATGATTACTATATTTCATAAAATAAAACCAAAATATACAGTGTTAATGAAAAATGAAATAATCAGTATAATAAAAATGAAATAATCAGTATGATAAAAATGAAATAATCAGTATGATAAAAATGAAATAATCAGTGTGATAAAAATGAAAAAGATCCGCATCCTGCAGTGTTGCTAATGATAATCATAGTAATATTCCTATTCTACGTGTGTATATTTCCTTCCTTTGCTAAATGCCAGAGTGCAATACACTCAAATTTGAATCATTAAATTTCAAGAAACTCATGTTGTCATAAATGTTAGTCATGATAATGAAAATATGATGAGAGGGTTACAAGGAAAATTAACAGTAAGGAAGGAGAACAAATATTGCAAGAATAATTTCTGAGGATTTTAATTGGAATGATTATTGATGATGACAAAAACAAATTTCAGGTATTTAGGTGTTGTGAATGTAATCAACAGAATAATCATGATTAATGAATACAAAAAAACCTAAGTATTATTCACAATCAATCATAATAATGACTCATCACTTACATATATGATAAGAGAGAAATTTAGTACAGCAGCCCAAAGTAACACAATTCTTGAGAAAACCCATCATGTTTTATGTTGAGATACATCCCCATATGGAACTTAAACTATATGATTATCATACTTGTGCTTACCTTTATTCATGTAAAATTACTATTAAGCTCTACAAATTGCTATATGATTTGAAGAAATTTCCCATTTCATCTGGTATTGTTATCGTGGCAAGTATTACAACAAAAATAGTAATAATTTTCTCAAACTTTTGTTGTTGTTGTAATCTTTAGAAAATAAATCATAGTTTTTATTGCAATTAGCAAAAATGATATTTGTGTTTACTCATTAAAACTGATTTGTTTGTGTAGTTTCTAGTGGAATTAAGACAAAATAATTATATTATATATGTTTGTGAGTAAGAAGTGCAGTTGGTAAGCATGAGCGAGTGTACTGGGCAGGGAGCCAAACCTTTTGTTAGGATGTTTACCAAATGCTAACATGCCATGACTTGCCAAGTGAGCAGTGGTTCATATACTAAAATTGCATATTTTCAAACGCTTCAATTTTTTTTATAATTTTCTAAGCAGAGACTGTTTGGTGGGCAGTGGAGATTTAATTGTGATTCTAACATTCAAGCAACTTAAAGCTAAAATATATCAAAAATAATGTTTAATCTTTATCATAGATATGATTTACAGTGTATGGCTAAAACATGTTATACTTGTGTGGCAAGATGTGATGGAAAATACTTGATCATAAATAACATTTTATTATATGTTATTTTTTTGAGATCAAATTTTTGTTAAGTCCAAAAGTGTCTGTCCCTAATTATCATGGGAGACTACAACAGTTCTTGCTAATTCATGTGTAAGAGGTAGTATGAAACCATCTTTACATGTGAAGGAGGTTCCAAGAAATGTTATCATTTAGTGCAGAAAGCTAAACATTAATGTTATGATTTAGACGGAAAAGTTTGAAGAATAATTATTATCCTCTTAAAATAAGAAAGTTCATTATTGATATTTGGTTATTGTATATAAGTCCATAGCAATGTTCACTATATAAAAGAAAATCAATTTCTTTGTTGTCAGTAAAAATTGGAATTTCCTGAATACAGTGAATTTATAATATTAAATTTATAAATAATGATAAACCTATTTATTGAAATTATTTAAAATCTTGTCATATTTGTATAACTTCAATACATTCTGTAAATATAGTATCAATTGGTCATTGTAAATTTTGCAATTGATGTGTACTGCTGACTTAATTCATATCAAAACATTTTAGCCTGAAAATTGAGTGTAGTTGTTTATAAAGTCCATGGTGAAATTTTGTGAACACGTTTTCTACAAGTCATATCTGTGTCTACTTTTTGATTCTTGAGAAGATATTATTCTTGAAAATCTAAAAAGTTGGAAACAATTTTTGCTGTAAGGATAAATAGATATATCTATGTTTGTTCAGCGATGTGAAAAGCAACAACACTAGTTTTTGCTATACTTTCTGTAAGGCCATCTTTTATAGATTTTTCAATCTGTTAATAACACCCGATCTGTTAACATTCTAAGGTGTGTCTTAGTAAGGTCTTCAAATAATACCAGTGCTTTTTGAATTAATATTGTGGCTATACCCATCACTTTTCTCAGTAAGGTTGTTTTTTCAAATGTGGATGAGGGATTGAGCAAAACAAATATTCAGTCAAGGTAATCAAGGCTGAAAAATTAAGTCCTGCCCTGTGTACTTTGTGAATCAGCCATCTTGATTTCAGAATGTAATATAGATGATATTGTACTGTACAGTTTACAGGACAATGTTAACTTCAAAAGCAGTTCAATATATTCTTTACATATATTTGATTTATCAAACAAGATTAACAACAAAATTGAAATGTCATTTTTGTGAGGAAAATTGTCTGTATTACAAAATATTTTGATGATTTGATTGACATATTAATATATTTGACAGAAAAAATGATGTGGTATACTAGTTTTACTAACAAAATATTCAATTGCTGAACACATTATTCATCAGGTTCATAAACTTTGTATTTATAACAAATGTTTATTGTTTTCTGGAGAAAAAAAAGAAGGACAAATATCTTGATTATAACATACTGACATAAATGATACATAGTTTGATGGTCCATTGTTTTTCCACCAATCTAAACATTGCATCAAAATGAGAGGAGGGATTAAATTTAGGAGAGAGGATTCCATAGTTATTGCTATGGGTGGGAAGGGGTGTTGCTAGGGGTGGGGATGGGTATTGCTAGGGGTGGGGAGGTGTATTGCTAGGGGTGGGGGTGTATTGCTAGGGGTGGGGAGGGTATTTCTAGGGGTGGGGGTATTGTTAGGGGTGGGGGTATTGTTAGGGGTGGGGAGGGGTATTGCTAGGGGTGGGGAGGGGTATTTGTAGGGGCAGAGGGGTATTGCTAGGGATGGGGAGGGGTATTGCTAGGGATGGGGAGGGGTAGGGGCAGAGAGGGGTATTGCTAGGGATGGGGAGGGGTATTGCTAGGGGATGGGGAGGGGTAATGCTAGGGGTGGGAGGGGTATTGCTAGGGGTGGGGAGGGGTATTGCTAGGGGTGGGGAGGGGTATTGCTAGGGGTGGGGAGGGGTATTGCTAGGGGTGGGGAGGGGTATTGCTAGGGGTGGGAGGGTATTGCTAGGGGTGGAGAGGGGTATGTCAAAAGTATATGGGTGCTTCTATGACACCTAAGCTTTGCCTATAGTTTTATACCAATAATAGTTGATATTTGGTAATATTATTTCAAATAAAAAATTTACAATATAAATTGAGTATACATTTAAGAATTTTAAAAGTTAGTACCAATTTGGTCAAAGAAGAGCTGGATATTTTTTAGACTTGGTATAAAGTAGGTGTCTCTGTTCCTATTGACTTTAAAAAAACTTTTTCTTTAATTGACCATTTTTTTATTTTCAAGTTATCTTCTTGTTTAACACTTTCAGCATGTTTTATGACAACTATTTATGACATTTCCATAACTTTAATTTACCAACAAACAATTTATCATTATGATTTTGATTTTCATAAATAAATTTTATTTCATTTTTTGAAGAGACCTATAGGTTTGTTTTCTGGTATCATTTTGTAAACTGAGAATTTTAAAACAATAATAAGCATCTCACTAAAACATAAAACAGAAACTTTCAATAGTATTCAGAAAATATTTCCTGTCTTTTGATAATGTGATGATGATTAAAGAAAATTTGAACAAAAAGAAAGCGTAATACATTATGCACGTATTATTATAAGATATGTCATTTGCAAGATGGACTGTCGTCATAAACACTTTTATAGAAATATAACATATAACAAAGAATATGACCACTCAACCATGACAATTTACATACAAGAGTAACATGTTAGTAGAATGAAATAGAAAGGTGTTATGTATTCCATCATTGGACGAAATATAAAGACTGTCGTTGGCGCGTGGGTGGGTGTAAAATGGGGCTGGCTTTTAGGTATATCTATGATATTCCTTGTCTGTGTTTGTAGCCTGGAAGAAAATCAACATTAGGCTCCATTGGTTTGTGTTGAAGACGACTGTTTTAAACCATATTTTTAAGTCTGTTTTATAGTACAGATGAAATTTGAATTAAGGATTAAGATCAGCCTGATTGATGTCTATTGGTGGAGGAAGGCAAGTGTTTTGAGGACCCTGAATTGTTTCTATTTGAATACAGGCCCGTAGTCAGAAAGGGAGGGGGAGGGGGGAGGGGGGGAGGGGGGTTGTCAGAGCGAACAAACCCCCTTTTGTTAAAAAAGTGCCCTTTTGAAATATAAAAATATAAAAAGCACCCAGAATAGATGAAATTTGAAATATTTCTACATTAAAAAAAAAAAGTTGTTACAATTTAATTGAAACTACAAATAGTTTCTTTAAAACTACATACAATTTCTTTAAAGCTTTTATACTTCTTGTGAATTGCTGATGATCCTACAGAAATATAGGCTTGAATACTTATTATTGTTAATTGATTTGATGAGAAAATTAATCATGCTTTTGAATACTTATACTACAAAACACTTCCTAAGAATACTTTTGACATAATTTCTCATGAAATTTTGAAATGAGGATTGAGATAAGTAAAATTTGAATTAATTTTACATTAAAATGTGTTACAATCATATTGATATTATATGATATCTTATCTTAAAAATGTTATACATTTTGGAAATTGCTCATTTGTTCCCTAAGAAATATAGTCTTGAATACTTATCATTGTAAATGGATTTGTTGAGAATATTAATCATGCTTTTTAATACTTGTGACTACAAAAGACTTCCTAAAGCATGCTTTTGACAGATTTTAAAATGGGATGCCCACTTTCTTTGTTAGATAGAAAGGACTATTTGTAACATTTGAAGGTCAGTAAATAGCATTGGATTAATTTCTAAATTTGTCTGTGTAAAGGGTATAAAAATATCAACCTGGTAGTTAAATCAATGAATAAGGCCAATTAATATCAACCTGGTAGTTAAATCAATGGATTAGGCCAATCAAAATATCAACCATTAATATCAAACCTGATAGTTAAAACAATGGATTAGGCCAATTTAAAAGTTGATGGATTAAGCCAATTAATATCATCTAGTAGTTAAATCAATGGATTAGGCCAATTAATATCAACCTGGTAGTTAAATCAATAGATTAGGCCAATTAATATCAATCTGGTAGTTAAATCAATTGGATTACACCAATTAATATCAACCTGGTAATTAAATCAATGGATTAGGCCAATTAATATCAACCTGGTAGTTAAATCAATTGGATTAGGCCAATTGATATCAACCTGGTAGTTAAATCAATTGCATCAGGCCAATTAATATCAACCTGGTAGTTAAATTAATTGGATTAGGCCAATTAATATCAACCTGGTACTTAAATCAATGGATTAGGCCAATTTTCAACATCAGAAGTCTTTGTATATGTTAATTGGAATAACAATGACAGTTCATTCTTAATGGGATCAAACCCAATAGGGATGGCAAGGCTCATTTACTCACCATGCATTTGCAGTAAACCCTTACAAAAGTTTAAGCTCACTTCAAGTTCACTGTTAACTCTTCTAGTTTTCTGTTAATAGCCCATATGAGCTCACCATTATCTTTTAGTCATTTTTACTAGTTCATGGTGAGCCTTGTAACAAGCTCGTTATATTGTCAAATGAGCTCTTTTTTGTTCTGCAAACTCATCAAAGTTCCAGTTTCTAGCCCATTTTCAAAATTATGACTTCCTAATATTTTCAACTGCGAGCTTGTGGTGTCATAAAGACATAATTTTAAAATATGCTTGCCATGAACCATTAGAAGCTCTCAGAACAAACCTGATCTGGTTTGAGGTGCCATCAAGCTCACTGTGATGAGATGTAAGTTCCTCATGAGCTAGTGAAGCTACAATCTTGGTCAAGCTCACTGTGATGAGATGTAAGTTCCTCATGAGCTAGTGAAGCTACAATTATGGTCAAGCTCACTGTGATGAGATGTAAGTTCCTCATGAGCTAGTGAAGCTACAATCATGGTCAAGCTCACTGTGATGAGATGTAAGTTCCTCATGAGCTAGTGAAGCTACAATCGTGGTCAAGTCATGATGAGATGTAAATGAGCTATAGTTGGGACAAAGTTTCCATGAGCTAGTGAAGCTACAATCATGGTCAAGCTCAATGTTGAGAAAGTCACATTTTACAATCATGGTCAAGCCCACTGTGATTTTTCCCCATGAGCTAGTGAAGCTACAATCTTGTCCATTTTGATTTCAATGTTGAAAATTTTACCTTGTTTTTTCCCAGGCTTTTCATTTTGAAAAATAATTTGTCTTAATATTGATCAAATTAGTGATTTTTGTATCATTTTCTTAGGAAATTTGCATATTTCTTTTAGTTTGTCGCACATTTTGAATTAGAATGAAAGAAGGCATACATGATAGGCCTACTTTAAAAGCCATTTGATATAAAACAATAATTCACAAGGGGTGTGCTATGCAATGTGCACATGTACCTTCTCACAGTTTGCGACATTTGCGTATGCAAAAAAAACATTATCACGGTTTTTCTCACAGTTTGCGACATTTGCGTATGCAAAAAAAATATTATCACGGTTTGCGGCAAATAATAGAGAAAGAGTAACCTATAGATCAAACTTTACAACATACTTAGTGTAAACCGTTGGTTTCTAGAAAACTATCATAAAGTTCAGTATGGGATTTTAATGAGATGTGGATAGTATTTATTGATCAAATTATGAGTTCCTTGTGAGGATTCAATAGGTTATTTTACAAGTTAAAAATGACAGGATTTATATGAAATTAATTGCCTCAGTTTTGCAGTAGTGCATAAGACCACGTTGCAGTGCCACTACAGTAATCGGATAATTGCACTGATTATTTCCAGAATTTATGCTATCCATATTTATTATGATGTTATTTGTCCTGTATTTCATCACTTTCCCAGGGAGGAGTAGCCCAAAGTGGCACACTTATGCCAACATTTATCAGGCACATAGCCAGGGTGGGAGCTGCAGCTCTCGCCCCCTTTGCTGAATGTTCATTTTTCAATGGGGTCTTTTTAATTTATTGTGACGGTTATGCTTCTGGGTTTGTCTGCTTTATGTACTTGAAAAATCCTGCATGTGACAATAGCTCTTATGACCAGATAATACAACGGGAATTCACCCTCTTGCACAATACAAGCAGTGGGTATTCAGATGGCAAAGGTAGTCCTCACACAATCCCCACTCACCTTGTGTCTACAGTAAAAAATGTGACATCCATATTTTCCCTTGCATTCCATGCATTATTAAACATTGCCGCTGTTCTACCAATATCAACTGCAACAGTTGAAAGATCATTATCATCATTGCCGACTGCTGAAAACATATCTTAGGAACAGGACAAGTGAAAGACGTTTAACCGGTCTAGCCTTGATGTACATCCATGCTGGCCAGAAAATCAACACCGACCATGTCATTGATGTTTTGCAAGTTTGTCAAGCCGTCGTCTTCTTTTGCTCTAAACTGCTCTATATAAAAGAAAATTTTCCTCTTTTTTTGTTTTGCTGTAGGCCTACCTTCGAATTGATTGACGTCTGACTGACGTGCGCAGGTTTTCACATATGTAGTGAAATATGTTTTTTCTTCCAGTCTTAAATGCCTATAGTTTCAAAATTTAGATAAGTCCCAAAAAAGATATCATCAGCAAATTTTGTATCATTTCTGTGGCTGAAAAAGGTTGTTTCATTTCTAACTCTAATTTCCCCGATTGAAACTCTTTTCATCCGACTGAATATCTTTTCCCCTACTGCTCAAGGAGAATCTTACTTGGTCTGGTCATCTCAGGCAGGGGTTCCCCAAAAAATAAATAAATAGGGCCCAATTTGTACCAACACAAAAAAAAATTATAAAATGTATTTCCATGAACTGGTTTTAATGTGTATTTGACATGAATCTTAAGCAATTTCCTATGACCAAAAGCATAAAACACCAGGGCTTCACCCCTGGAACCCACCAAGGGCCTTAAGTAGGCCCCTTATGCAGGCCCAAGGCCCTGGACCTGTTTGGTTCATACAAAGTTTGTGCAGTACACATTTTGACAACCAACATTTTTTTATACATGATCCGCTCCCCCTATAAAATTCCTGGCTATGTATCCGACATTTATGTGCATTTCTAAAATGTCTGTCGTCACAACTCTAAACTTTAAAATTGATGACAACGGCTACATATAACTTATTTTCTCCTTTAATCTAAACATAATATTCTCAAGTTTTAAACGAGGGGCTTGTGAAGGAGTATTTATCGCATTATATTCCCCCTCCCTGCTGTATTCATTTGATAGCACACCTTATTCTTTGCGTTTATTTTATCTATAACTATGAATTTGCTTTATTATCATGTCGTTAGCTGTCATATACTTTGTACAGGTGCTCAGGCAATCGTGGCCAAAAGTAGTTGGGACAAATCCCCACTCCCCTCAATCAATGTTGAAAGTCGCATTTTACCATGTTTTTTGCAAAGTGCACAACATTGAAACAAGAAGGGGGAGGAAGGTGAGGAAAAATGCTGTGTAAATTTTTGAGCAATTTTGTCCCAACACTTTTTGGGCACGATTGTAGCTTATTGCTTAAAAGCAAGCTCAAAATCATGGAGAAGTTGCTATATCATTTAAAGTACCAAAAGTTACAACAAATGATAAGTATTGACCAATTTTGATACTCTTTTCAAAGTAGTACTTTTCGAGGAACATTCATTAAACTGCCTGAGTTCAAAGTAAAATTGTTAAACATCAAGTACAATTATAAACTGTTGGAACAGTTGCTAAAATATTTTACTTCTTTATAATCAATTCTGAGTACTTACCTGCATAAACTAGTAATGGTTACTAGTAGTTAACAGTATCAGCTTGACCAAACTAACTGCATGCTTAATTTTTTATCCGGAAATGCAAGTATAAGATGTGCAGGTGAGGACTGCATATTCAGTAAATGGAATGGCATACAAAACTTCTTAAAGTGGAAACTGTGTAAATAATTTTGGGGTTTCAAAAATTTGTGTACAGTTCTTCTTGTGTTTTTGAGTTGCTATACACATGAAAATGTCTGCAAAGTAGAAAAAGAATAAGAAAGTAAAATTGTCCAACAGCAAAAAAAAAAAAAAAAAATATGTTTCAAATTTTGAAATTATCCAACCTCAGTTAACAAATATTTTGTTTCAAATTTAAATGAGTAACTGATCATGAAGTTTTGTTCAAAGTGGAGTATGTGGTTTTAGTGGGCCTATAAAATTGAAAACATTATCAACATTTTATTTAGTTCTTTTGAATTGATATTAGCTGCAGATTGGTACAGATGTGCTATCTATGTGCCACTTGAAAATAACAATCAAATGTCGTACTAGCATGTTTTTACAAGTTTAGTAATTTAAAAGTCCTATCTAAAAAAAGTATTTTTGTAAAATTATTTTTCTTGTATTACCAAAAAAGTGATAATTATTTTCCAAAATAATTTTCTTTTACACAAGTAATGTAATATTTGATTTATTATACATTGTTGGAAAGATGTTATCCATCTCTCTATTAAAAAGACCGTGTTTTAATTGTCTCTTTACTCAGAATGATGTTAATTAAGTAAGGAATGTTTAACTACAATCTAAATGTCTTATTATTACTGTAGGTACATAATTATTTTGTGTCTTGCTGTGGGATGTAAATTGAACAAAATATTTTAATAGATCAAAATGCCTACACTAGATAGTTTATAATATATTTCCTTTATATATAATTTATCATGAGATTTCCATGCCAGTAATTATTCAATTGTAAATTTGTATGATTGTTTATTTTTCAAACATTAGAATGAAAACATTACATATGTTATCTATATTCATATGTTATCTATGAAAACAAAATAAATATGGATTCATGGGAATAAACACTGAACATAGTGACTTGATTAAATACATGGTAGGAGGAACATTTATAACCCTTTTTCAAAGGCCAGTTATATTGTGCTTATATGAACATGAGTATATTTCAGTATGAATGCTTGATTTGTAAGAATGTGATATGATAGCCAATAGGAATCTCTTTAGCTAGAAAGATGATACCCCCCTAATTGATTCGTATTTGTGTTAGAAATGGAAAAAAAGTGAAAACTTTCTTTATGAACAAATATATATAGTGTTTGAGATTTGTTGATTTGTCAGCAAACTGCTTCATTTATTGGGATGATATTTTCTCGTCACATTTACTGATAAGCCAATCAAAAATAATGTTGGAATTGAAATGTATTTACATTTAAATCAAATAGATGGCATTGAAATGAAATACAACAGCAAAAAATGACTTGAAGAAAAAAGGATGGTGTTGTTAACTATTACATTGATGTCATGTTATTTGTCTAGTGTTATACAACAGAAGATTTTTAACTATTACATTGATGTCATGTTATTAGTCTAGTGTTATACAACAGAATGTTGTTAACTATTTAGTACATTGATGTCATGTTGTTTGTCTAGTGTTATACAACAGAATATTGTTAACTATTTAGTACATTGACGTCATGTTGTTTGTCTAGTGTTATACAACAGAATATTGTTAACTATTTAGTGCATTGATGTCATGTTGTTAATCTAATGTTATACAACAGAAGATTGCTGTTCGATGTCTCCAAAATGTTTGTGAAGAATCATTACATTAAAAATATACATTTGGAACTTCAAGTTGATAGTGATTTTGATGATCATCAAAATAAATGTTTAATTTTGATTTTCAATTTTATCATCATAAACACCAGAGATGTGGCGAATTACAACGCCAATCAAAACATGCAGAAATTATTGTCATTTGAAACTGATTTGAAGACAGGCCCATAGCCAGGGGGGTTTGTCTGAGCGAACAAACCCCCTTTTGTTGATAAAGTGCCTTTTGGAAATCTAAAAATATAATAAGCACCCAGAATTTCAAGGTTTGTTGCCCCTTTATAGGAAAAACGAACCTCCCTTTCATATTTCTGAACTCCCTTTTATTGAAAAAGTGCCCTTTTGAAATCTAATAAAATAATAAGCACCCACAACTTCAAAAAAAAATTCCCTTTTATACGAAAAACGAACCCTTCTTTCAAATTCCTAGCTAAGGGCCTGGAATAGGTTTATATCTACTTATAGAAATATCCTGTAGTAATTGAAATTGTATGTTCATCAATGATATAAGAAAATCACCATGTTCTTATTACTTGAAGGAATTCTGTTCAATGTGTTTGATATTTCTTATTTCAATATGTTTGCAGAATATCCAAACTCAGGCCTTTAATATTTACTTTTGTATATTAGTGTGAAAATGCTTACATGTAAACTAATACAAGAAAATATTTACATTAACTTTTAAGTTTTCAGGTATCTTTTTAGAAATTTAGAGTTTTAGAACCTAACTATTTTTTACTTTTGAATTCATTATGAAGTAGACAATTCTGGAACGTACTTAGTTAATACACTGCAAATTAAAATGTGTTGGTGAAATATTAAGTTTGAATATTAGTTCGAACTTTTTAGACAGTGTCTTTATGTAGCATGACTATTGTACACTGGATGGTTTGTATAGGAAAGGTACCTGCTTTACAAATGTTTTTAGCAAAAGAAAAAGAAAGTAAATGGTAAAAAGTTAAAGAAATGATTATAGTTCTATTAACTTACCTTTTAATTCTCTCAGAATTATGCAAGTCCATTAAAACAAACGTATATCACAAGCTAAGTATACATTGATTGCTTGCATGTAACATCCTAACTGTAACACTTATGCTAGTAACATGGCATTGAAGTATAAAATCATACTTATTCCAAAAAAACAGAAATTAAAACTCAAATTTCAATTCTATTGATAAAATTACAAGTTTGAAAAGCACCAGAAACACTGTCACACACGATTATTTGAGTAAAAGGAATAAATTACAATTAAAACTTCCAGCCTTCGCCGCTCCTGTTGCAATTAATCCTCTCTGCTGCGGACGCTGGTGTAGAATGAATCTTCTCTGCTCACGCTCAGATAATAAGTCTTCTCGTAGCAAGTTATTTAAGAAAAAATTCTCAGTAGAATCTTAGGCATTGTTTCCCCCTAAACCAGATTGTATAAGTTATTTGCATCTACTTTCCAAAGGTAACTGAAATCAATTCTTAATTGTAGGTGTGTGGGTACAAATCTATCTCTCTGAAATTTTACTTTAATGTTCACTTTTTTTTTGGAATGTTCAATTTCTCTTATTCCAAGAAGCAATTTGGGACAAGAGTAAAGTGATATGCATGCATACAGAGAATGTAACTTGCTCTGTATTTTTGGTATTTAACCTGAAACAGTGCTATTTATGTTTTTTCTTAGTAATATTGTATTCAATTCTCCTACAGTGTTGGGTTTCTCATAAAGCAAAATTTGTGGTATTTGGAAATGCCTAAACACTGTTTTGACTTTATATATACCATTTGGACACATGATAATATCATTCAAAATTTGATGTTTTAAAAACACTATTAGTATAACAGGAAATATATCCATGTAGGGTCTTGTAAAGGTTTTTCAGCTTTTAACAATGTTAACTTTCTTTTTAGACTTAAGGAATAAGCTACTTGCATTATCTGTTTGTATGCTGTAAAATATCCAGCACTTGCATGTACTGGAAGCCTATACCATAAGCTGATAAGATAGACAACAGCAAAACATGTACAAATAAGTTTGTGGAGAAATATGGCCATATGCAATTGCATAATGTTTTTATTTGTAAGTCCAATTATACAGGCAGTTCATTACAAGTGATGTATTACATTTCCACATATTTTTAAAAATAGCTGATACAAATTTCTAAGCATGGTAACATGATAGTTAAGTGAACATTAATGTTTAAATCTTTTAGATCAAAGCTTTTCACAAAGGTTTCTTTTAGTTTTTGACCGTACAACAACACCACTTTAAAAGTACTTGGACATACAGAACATTGCACATTATAGTCAATATGAAAACAAGTGCATATATCTCAAGAATTAGTGAAAATTAGTGATTATCCAGGTCATTCTCAAATGATTAAAAACTGAAAATAATGATTGGTTTAAAGGATTGGTTTTTTTAAACTATTTAAATGTGAATTTCTTTAGGGTTTCATTCACTATTTAGACATCTGTCTTCCTCATTTTGAAAACATTTTTCAAGAATTTTCAATTGTAAAACTTAATATTTTAAACTGGTTCACACTTCTTAGGAATAGATGTTCCTAATATTTTGCAAATTCATGTTGTCTTATTGTGAATATAGTTTTTCCAAATCTTTTTGAAAATCCATTTTGAAATCTTCTTACATAACAGGAGATATTCAAACTTGACCAAACCATTAATTTTTAGTTGGAGACAGACGTGTTGCCAATGTTTGATTTTGAACAATGAAATTGATAGAAATCTTTAAAATCAACATGATTTGTTCAACTTAATGGATCACAAATTTATCCTTTATGAAAAGATTCTGCATTTTGCTTAGCTAATAACTCAGAAACTTTAAGGTTTTTGTTTTTGAATTCATAGTCACTTCAGATGTTTTTCTCAGAATCTACTTATAACAAAAACCAATCATTCAAACAAAAGTCAATGAAAATGTTCTCATTGGTATTCATTAATACAGTTTTAACAACCAACAATTATAAGTTCCGAGAAAGTTAAAAGTTTTTTTTAGAATTATTGGAAATATATGAAGCAGATAGGCACTCAACAAAGTTAAGTTAATTTTCACTGCTCTGTGTACAATAGATGTTATATCTTGTGGTATTGTTTATTGGAAAAAGATTTACCAGTTAATAAAAATAAAATTCTTAGAGACAAAAATGATGATACTATGCTTATACATGCTTTCTTGAGTATCTACAGTCTGGCAGCATGCCTATTAATAGGAATATTTAAAACATACAAGAATATTGAAGTCATACAGACATATTGTTCGGATGTTGTGATAAAATGTCATAGTTTTTAATTTATTTACTTGAAATATTAAAAATCATTATGTTGAAAAACATTTGAATTTTCAAAATGGCTGTTTCGTGCCTAAAAGCCTAGCTCTGTCTATTTTCTCTAATATTTCAAAAACGGCTTGGTGAACATATCAGATGGGAGTGGAAAAGTTGTAGCCATGACAGTAATGAAGGTATTTCCATAATTTCTAGGTTTCCCCTAGCAAAGATATTTTTCCCAGATGTATTTCAAATTTGGATAGCAAAGGATCATATGAAATATCACAAAATGGTGGCTTCCATGTAGCAAAATGTTCCCATTATAAGAACATTTATTTTCCCATTAATAGACATGCCACCGGACTGATTTAAAACTGATATATTGATCAACTATTAATTGCTCCAATTAGGGCAAAATCCAATGTTTGTTAAATTGAAAAAAATAACTTTCTTACAAGTATTAAATCAAATGTTTCTGGTATGTGCTCTGCACTTGTAGAGTTATCTATCAATGTGTCCAAATGATACATTTGTTAATGTCAAATATAGTCTTACATTTGCTATCATCTTACTTTGATTTCATCAAATTTTGAGCACATTGAATTAAATTGCACTCAATCATATGCAAGGTTTCTGCTTTTACAATAAAACATGATAATTACTAACTAATTCTAAGGAAGTTTGTAGAAAGTAACAGAAAAATCTTAAATGCATAATTCTCAAAAATATGAGTCTTTTAGTTTTAGGAAGTGACATATAAATGCATCATTCTTAAAATATTAGTCCTTTAGTTTTAGGAAGTGACATATAAATTTATAATTCCCAAAATATTAGTCTTTTAGATTTAGGAAGTGACATATAAATACATAATTCTCAAAATAAGAGTTTTAGTTTTTGAAAGTGACATATAAATACATAATTCCCAAAATATGAGTTTTACTTTTAGGAAGTCACATATAAATGCATAATTCTTAAATTATGAGTGTTTTAGTTTAAGGAAGTGACATATAAATGCATAGAATGTTTAGAAAAATAGTATTTTAAGGGTATTAAATGTTTCAATACATTGAAAAACAAAAAAAAACAGATTTTACTTTGGAAAATGTAATTTACTATACTTTTTTAAACAATAAATAAACATTGATTGCCATCTCTCCACAATGTTTTTTGATGTACTTGTCATTTTCAAGTTGATGCATTAATACTATTATATTGTTGTTAAAATTGTTATTGTTTAAAAGGAAGTATTTTTCTAGATACAACTTGAATATTATACAAACTTGAAAAATTAGTAAAACCATTTTTACTTCATTTGTTGTTATTGTGGCAATTTGAAAAGTATAACTAAGGCAATAGATTGCTTTAGGAATTAAAAACAATTTTATTTTAAACTTCCCAAACTTAGAAGAAAATTGTTTTGACATATAATATATTATTGGTAGTTTACTGCATAGAACAAGGTCTTTAAACACATACTATTTTGGTGTTTCATTGTCTTTAAAAGTGTCTTAGATCCATTCAATGATGCACATATTATTTATGTAGTATTTTGTTGCTTTTCAGATTATTTAAGGACATTTTCAAAAATAAAAAGTATTGATATGCTCTTGAAGGATATAAAACCAACATTAGGTATTTCCCTCCTTGGAAGAGGGGAGTCAATACATTTGTAACACTGATGAGTCCTATGACCATTTGCACATACCTCATTTGCATAAACGAAGTACACTAATGGTCAATTTCATTACAATTAATTCCTTTCAATCATAGTGTGAAGTTCTTTGAAATATATATATATATATATATATATATATATATATATATATATATATATATATATATATATATATATATATATATATATATATATATATATATAGATAGATAGATAGATAGATAGATAGATAGATAGATAGATAGATATAGATAGATAGATAGATATATATATATATACATATATATATATATATATATATATATATATATATATATATATATATATATATATATATATATATATATATATATATATATATATATATATATATATATATATATATATATATATATATATATATATATATATATATATATATATATATATATATGTATATATATATATATATATATATATATATATATATATATATATATATATATTTATATATATATATATATATATATATATGTATATATATATATATATATATATGTATATATATATATATATATATATATATATATATATATATATATATATATATATATATATATATATATATATATATATATATATATATATATATATATATATATATATATATATATATATATACATATATATATATATATATATATATATATATATATATATATATATATATATATATATATATATATATATATATATATATATATATATATATATATATATATATATATATATATATATATATATTAGTATCTGAATGCTCATATATTTCATTTAGGAATTACAGAACAAGCTATTTTATTCCTTTGAATTACGGAGGCTTCAAGTCTCATGTTTTAATCTGGTTCTGCAAAAGATTTCCAACATTTTTATGAATAATTAACTAAATTACTTTATAATCTGGAAAATTTGAGAAAATATATAAGATTAAATACTTTTTGGTAAGCTTTGTTCCATAAAAATATCTTTTTCTATCAGTTGAGAAAAGATGCATACATTTAAAAAAAGCTACAACTTTTAATTTTGAAATTGTAGAAGTGAATTATTTCTATAAAAGATGGACAATTTTTGTATAAATATAGGATTTAAGTTTATTGTTTGAGAAAGCAAATAGTGGTATTGAAATTCAAAGAATTGCAGCAAGATGGTTTTGAAGTTTTAAAGAGTAATAATTCCTTGATGATATATCTTCAGGTCAATAGAAAATTTGGCCGTTTTTCAGTTGGAATCCCACAAATTTACACTAGTAATATCAAATATGATAAATTTTAATTTGCCTTTTCCTATAAAACCCTGATTATGTTTAATATATTTTTTTCCTGTTATGCCATCAAAGATTAGAAACTTGGCTCCACTTCAATAACAACAATTTATGCAGTTAAAGCAAAAACATGACGGTGTTTACTTATTTTCTTGAATTTTAGAAGTATATAGAAAGAGAAATTGTATTTATTTCTCTTTGGATGTCGATATCCACATATGACAACTAGATTAAAATTTGGTTAAAACAAAGTTGAGATGGATAAAATGAAAGAAGTTTGATACAACTTAGTTCTTTTTACAGTTAAAAAAAATATATAGCTATGATTATAAACGTCTGAATTTTTCAGTTTATAAAATTTATGTCAGGTATCAAGTAAGGCAGCCTTACATTAATCTTTAAAACATTTTTTAAATGTAAAAATCAAGTTAACTCTGCAAAATGACAAGACATGTATAATAATTTTGGATTACTTTTAGAAACTGATAGTTTTATTGTTTATAAAAAAAATGCCAGGCATGAACAAGGTTTTACTTGAATCTGGGAAAGTGGCACACATTTTATTCCAGAGTAGTTAGATATATTTTGAAGCTTGTGATATGAGAAATTAAAAGAATACGTGATACAACCTGATTTGGTATGTTGATTCCTTTTATTCTTTTCCCACAGTTGCAGATTTTGGTACTTTTTTTGTCCTAAATTGCAGTAGTAGTTTCTTTTATTATTAAATATAACTTGGTTTCCTGCAAGACCCACATTTGAATGTTGATGGAACTAAGTAGAATGTTGATGGAACTAAGTAATCTCATCAAAAAACTAGTAAACAGATCAAGTTGTCACAGAAAAAAATAAACACACCAGATAATACAAGTATGAAGTGTATTGAAATTTTTCATGATTTAAACTAGAATAGAAATATGTTTTTGTCTTTAAAAGAAGTGGATTAAAGAGAAAAATTGATTAAATATTATGGTATAAGATATGGTTTTACAGATTTAGAGACATTGTAAAAAAAAATTTTTTAAATGATTTCTTTAAGGGGCTATTGACTCCTGTCACCATACCCCTGTCACCATTAATCTGAAAAAGCCATTTTAAAAGTCATCTGTAGCTGAATGATAAAGAACAAACTTTATAGAATAACATATAAATCTAAATGCCTTTTAATGGACAGGTAGAGATGCTATATTCATTATAAAGAGCTTTCAAGTCTGAAGAGAATGGTCTTTAAATTATGACAAGCACCTGCAGCCTCGCAAGTTACGGCCAATCAAAGTGTGAAGAAATTTAGATTTATGCAGAAGGAGTGATGTTTGAAAGAAAGGACAGCTCGATATCTGTAATTTAATTCGTAAAAATTCTGTCCTAAATTTCAGTAACTGAAAATCATCAGAAAGCTTTCTATTGCTAAATGTTGATTTAGGGTCAAAACCAGCTGGCATATGCAACTGCTCCCATTCAAAGATAATTAGTGAAGGATTGAAATAAGTTAATAACATTTGGAACTTTGAAGGTTTTCTCTTTTTATGTCATTAATTTGAATAACAATTGCAACATTTCATTTGATCTCTATGAATTTTATTGCTATTTTCATGAATTAAAGCATATTTTGTTCAGATCAAAATCAAGTTGTGGCTATCTGTTTATAGATCATGAACTTGCTACATAAACTGTGCAAGTGTTGAAAATCTTGGAAATTTGTTCAGCCATAATTTGGTGACTGAATAAGCTTTTCAAACAATTTGAAGACTGTATTCTACAATGCTAAATATGTGTTTGTAACACTTGTGTTTTAAATGATCATTGGTAGCAATTGCATAACAGCATGTAATGTCCTTATCATGGGCAGGATTGCTTACCGAAAGTGTGTGTGGGGTAGGGCAAAGTCAAAAGTGGGGGCAAAATCATGCTAAGATGCAACAAATTACCATACAAAAGGTAACAATTTGGCGGAGGAGGGAAGGTGGCCCCCTCAAAATCCTGTTTAACGTAATAGAATATCAAGTCTTCAAATATGTCATTCTAAGACATATATTTCCTCTAAGGAACATGGAGAAGATTATCACATCTTGTACATATTTGTAACTCATTTTAGACCTGGAAAGTGACATTGTGTTTTATTAAAATATTTTTCAAAGAAAAACTTTGTTATACTTTGTATTTTACCACCTTGTATTTTAGCGTATTATATCTTCTGAACCTAGTGAGGTAACTGAGTCACTAATAAAACTATTAAATTAATTTTCAATACGATACAAGAAGAATTATAAGAAAGTTAGTGCATAGTGTCACTGTTGAAAAGTAAGTTTTGCTTACCAGTCTGATATCTCCTGAAGGAAATGAATGTGGAGGTAGTTTTTAGCTCAACAAACTTTTAGGGGCTATGAGCTTAAAATTGCAGTGTTCTTCACATCATAAGTATTGTCTTTGAAATTTTGGAGTATTGGTACATTTCCCTTACATGTATTCATCTTTGTGTAGATTTTCCCATTGTTTTGATGTGTCTTTTATGTGAATCTTGCAATCAAAATGTCACTAAAAAATCTGAACCCGTTCAGTGGGACACGATTCATTTTACTGGTCTCACCGTTGGCAAATATTTCTGAAGTACATTACATCTCCATCTCTTAAAACAAGCCACGGTGGTACTTATTATAAGTTTAAACGCACCGGCTCCAGTCCTTTTTCTAGCTTCTTTGAAAAACATATAGTGCAATATGATGTTAAACATGATTAGTTTTAATTTGTTTGATGATTGGCGTAACATAATTTAAGCTTTTCTTAATTTTGATGTTCTGCACTTAATTTTTTGAATACCTGATTGAAGTGATTGCAGTATTGAGTTATGATTTAATACTAGTATGTGATGGGATGTGACGTCTGGCAGAGACCTCTGTCTGTCAAGCAAGCATCCCCAGTTTGATTCCTGGGTGCATGCAGGCAGTACTCTTTTAAACATCAAGTAATTCCATTGACTTTAGATTAAATATTGAGCATTGATGAAAATGTAGATTTATAAAAACTTATTTATAATTGGAAAAACATTCAGTATTCTTTTACTAATGTGTTGAGTGCTACATCATTGATGTGCTGGTTTTCCATGTTTTGTCTTTGTCAATGTCCTATCTGTAAAAAGGGAGAGGTGTGGTCATTGAACTAATTTATTGCTTTAGTAACATTAAAACATGCTAGTTTCTTGTTTGTATGTTTTGAAAAGTGCTTGCTACAGATGCCCATATGAGTATTTGTTTTACACTAAGACTGCCACCCTGTCACTTCTGAACCTGCGACAGAACGGTGTCATTTCCGAAGATGACAAAAAGAAAAACAGAACAGTAAAGAAACTATTTCATATTTTGTTCCATTCAAGAAAAATAAAGTTAGAGGGCATAGCTAGTGAGGGTCAGAGGCCCCCCTCCCACAGCTACTGCCCGGTATCAAGTCTTCAATGATGTCATAAGTTTGTTTGAAAATGACTTGAATATAAAGTCAACTACTGAAAAGGATTTCACACCCTCACTTTCATATCAATTTTGAATGTGCTTTGTTTTTTTCCTTGTGATGTCCTCTTTCATTTAAAATGAACATATTTTACCACAGAAATAATCTTTCAAGATCATTGATAGCCGATTTAGAAGTTTTCAACTGAAAGACATATAGATTCATAGGAGGTGGAGGTGGTGCCCTCAACTAACAGCACCACAGTTAATAATAATAAGTATTAAAAATCATGGAAAATTCATTATAGCCATACTCCAAAACTAGATCAACTTTAACAACATTTCAAACTTGTCCTACTCAACATTCCATTTTTTTTTCTCGGTAAAGCGTTTCACTTTTAAGTAGCTCACCTGGCATCCCAAATTTGCATACTTCAACAAAAAAATACCTGTAATTTTAGAAGCAAATTTTGTTACCAAAAATGATGTTTTTTTCCAACTGCTTTGTTCAACTTCTTTTTCATTGGGAAGACAACAAATTTCGATTTCCCTCAGTCTTCATAGAATCCTCAATTCTGATGATAGCAACAGAGACTTTGGTTTGAAAGTGAAAAACAAAATAGAAATGCATTTAAATGTCATCTTTGAAAGCATGAAGAGAAATCCTCAGTCTGGAAATATCAGTTTTGCTTAAGCTAATTACTTTGCTGTAATGGTACCATCTTTGACTCCGAGAAATAAATTTGCAATTTTGTTAACAGTATAAGAGAAGAAAATTATCCCATTGAAATATTTTTGCAGAGAAAGTAGTCTTGTAAGAAATCAAGCCTTTTCTATATCAAGAATTGTGACGTTAACAGATATATTATCAGTGATAGCTTACTCATGCAGATGACCAAGATATGACACTTCTTAAGAATTCTGGAAGGTTGTTACTTGAAAGAGAAATTATCAATCTTTAGGGGAAAGAAAGATTTCAGTATCATCCACATTAAAAGAAATGTGGGTGTTACATCAGCATCCAGATTTTGTGCAGGGACAAAAATCATCAAAAATTAATAACAGAGATTGCCGAAGAAGATTTAATTCCCGGCATCTATGTATAACCACGAAATCATAAAATTCCAATGTAAGTGACGACAATTAACATTAAAGCGTTACAAAATTAATAAAATGTGCAATAAAAAACCTTAATGTATTAAAAGTTATTTCTGAAATTTTTTGAAAACTGTTCTGAGAAACGATGAATTTTAAACAGAGTTGGCAAAGTTGTATACATTTTTTAGGCCAGAAAATATATGCTTATGATCATGAAATGACACAATGTAGACAAAACTTATATTACATAAATATATGTTCTAAGTTCCCTTGCTATCCCCCTCCTTTGGGTGACATCTAAGCCCACTCCGATGGCACCATACTTAAGAATAGCTAAGGTTGCTGCACCCACTCGTCTCTTGCTTATTCCACATACAAATTTGGTCTGCAAGGTTGAACCGACAAATCTATTTATGTCCTTATTATTGTTTTCAACAGCACCTTTAAAATTAACCTTGCACACCCATGTAGATTAATTTGTACTTTCAAAAAGGTTGTTTTCTCCTCAAAAATCAAAGTAAAAATTTCAAGACATTGTGACTTCTCTAGAGAGATATTTAGCAAACAGCTCTCTCATTTTGAGCTCATTATCTGGAAGTTTTGTTATGTAAGAAAATGTTGTAGTACAGTAGGTCAAGATAAGCTTTATACCTGGCAATTATGGCTGAAACACATTCGTTTAACTCTTCATTTACCCTCAGATAATTCGTTATTTAATAGGAATAAAAGTAAGTTCCCTTTTGTAAAATTTATATGGGTTTAATAGTGAATTTGATAAAGATCTTTGTATATGTGGAAGTATTGTTATTATCACCAACAGAAGTAAAAGAAAACATTACAAAATAATAGATATTAAAGAAGAAAGATAGATATTAAAAGGAAGTGACACCTAGCTGAGGTCATCAAATTGTATAGTGAGTACAACAGCTCTTTTTCTTCTTTTGCAATTTAAACACTATCTGTGATAATAGTGCCTTATCCATTAGTTCAGTAGTCACACAAGTTTATGTTATACGAAAGAGGACTTAAAAAGAAACAGAATGGTTAAGAAAGCATTCTGTTAAAGAGATATTTAAGTTTAAAGTTTGGTATAATTTGTGTAGAAACGACTGAAATCAGATTAGTTGTGATGTCATAGCCTCAGATTCCTTAAAGTCTTTTTGTATTGTATTATATTTTGTCCTGCGAAATTGTGGCTTAAAAACCATTGGATATGTCATGAATGTAGGCAAACAGAATCTTGTAAGGATGAAAGTTTGAGGAAAAATAATTGAAATTGTAAAAAAGTGAAATAAATTTTCTTTAAAGTATATTGTTAAGGATGTGAGGATGAAGGCACCGAACTTCCATAGTAGACTTACTACACCAGTCATTTCTACACAGATAAGACAGAACTTTAAGCTTGAATTTCTCCTAAACAAAATAACATTTTTGAATGCTTTCCATTGAAGTTCTTTTTCACATTAGATAGACTTGCTTGACCACTGAACTAATCCTTTAAATGAGAACAGACATTGTTAGGGAGTTAAAGTGCGACAGACCCGTGTTCAGTCGAGGGAGGCTCATCTGCTTCCACCAACTTAATATGGGCCCTCATGTCCTGGAAAATGATTTCACCTTTAAATTGAACAAATGTACAGTGGCTGCACTGCTTTTTCAAGTGTATTATCTCTTTAATGTTGTGGATGCAAAATGATTGATTACCATTTTCGGCATGTTATTCCAATTCAGGTATGGTATCCCCCCAAAAAAAAAACTATTCCTAGGTGTAGGATACAGAACATGGTACTCCTCAAGAGGTTTAAGGAGAAAATATTAAATTGTTAACTTATTTTTAACAGCCGAACTTAAGATTCAACATCTGTCCAGTTGAACATCTTAACTTTAGTTAAAAATCCTTAATTCATTCTATAATGTCCTGCCTTATGTTGAGCAAACCAACTCAAGTTTAACAAGCAACTTCAAGTTCAACTTCCCAATTCAGGTTCAACTTCCCAATTCAGGTTCAACTTCCCACTTCAAAATCCCAACACAATTTATGCATCCTTACTAATGTTGAGCATTCCAACTCAAGTCTAACATCCCAACTCAAGTTTAACATCCCAACTCAAGTTTAAAATCCCAACTCAAGTTGAACATCCTAACTCAACTTATAACATCTTGACTCAAGTTGAGCAAGCCATCTCAAGTTTAACATGCATCACAGTTCAAGTTCAAATTTCCAATTGAAGTTAATCATTGCAACTCAAGTTGAGCATCCCGACTCATGTTGCACATGCCAACTCAAGTTGAGCAATCCAATCCAAGTTTAATTTCTCCTCCCAGTTAGATTAATCCCTGTTAAAGCTAAACATCCTAACACAATTTAAGCATCCTTACTATTGTTGAGCATACCAACTCACGTTTAAAGTCCCATCTCAAAGTTTAATATCCCAATCCAAGTTTTATATCCCAATCCAAGTTTTATATCCCAATCCAAGTTTTATATCCCAATCCAAGTTTTATATCCTAATCCAAGTTTTATATCCCAATCTAAGTTTTATATCCCAATCCAAGTTTAATTTCTCCTCTCAATGAGTTTAATTCCTGTCCAAGCTGTACATCTCAACACAATTTAAGCATTCTTACTAATGTTGAGCATCCCAACTCAAGTTCAACATCCTACCTCAAGTTGAGCACCCTAACCCAAGTTGAACATCTCGACTCAAGTTGAACATCCCGACCTAAATTGAACATCTAGACACAAGTTGAACATCCTAACACAAGTTAATTATCGCTTCTTAAGTTAAACATTCCACCTCAAGTTGAGCAATCCAGATCAAGTTAAATATCTGGACTCAATTTTAATATCCCAAGTCAAGTTTAACATCTCAACTAAAGTATAACATCCCAACTCAATTGAGCATCCCAACTCAAGTTGAACAGCTGGACTTGATGTGAATATTCCAACACAAGTTGAACATCTCAACTCAAGTTAAGCATCCTTACTCATGTTGAGCAACCCAGATCAAGTTAAACATCTGGACGCAAGTTTATCATCTCTACTCAAGTTCAGCATCCTTTTTTATGTTGAACATTTCAACTCAAGTTGAACATTCCAACTCATATTGAGCACTCCTACTCAACTTCAAAATCGCAACTCAAGTTGAATATCTTAACTCAAGTTTAACATCTCTACTCAAGTTTACTCATCCCAGTTTTAGTTTTGTATGTTAATTTCACTAAAGCACCTTCAGTATGAGTACACAATTCATGATAGTAATGCTAAATAAAATATGGTATCTTTAGTTAAATATGAATATGCATAGATATATGAATATACATTGAGATATTTTTTTATTTACCATATTTTAACATGTTTATAAAAGCAACAAATTAGGTTTGTTCTGATGTAGTTGTATTGAACAAGCTTACATTAAGAAATCTTGCGTAAGTTTTCTACCCACAATGCATCAGAATATTTAAACTTTCAAATCTTTTGTAATAGAAACAAAGTTTTTTAATGGCATCCAACATGACAGTAACCTTCATAATTTCTGTATGGGAATCAAACATTTATTTTGGCAGATTTTGCAGCCTTTCTGATAAAGACTGAAGTAAATGTTGAGTTGTGCAGTAAAATGCTATTTGTGCATTTTGTGAGACAAATGTGTCTATAGTTGGTCCGGCTTATATTCCATACCTGATATGGCAACTGTGTGCATATTTATCTGGATTTGTATAGATACTTGTGCTACTATATCTAACATCTCACTCTTTATATAGTTGGTACAATGCTGATATTAAATTGAATGGAAGTTTATTGTTTATAAGGATTCTTATAACAAGAATATTTTAAATTGACATTAAGATACGACCGTCTCCCAAGTTTTGTCTGATTGGACAACTTTTGAGGAACTCATTATCTTTTCTTAAATGCCTTTTTTCTTACTTATAATTTTTCTCAAAGTACAGCTTTAGCTTAGTTACTACCAACAAAGAAACACTATTATTTTGTTGATTGATATCAAAGCTATACCAGGTCTGCCATGTACTAGCTACAGATAAAGTATATGAATAGTTAGATTCTTAAAGGAGCACTAGACTGAAAAGTGAGCATTGTCACAGATATATTATCCACAACAGACCGATATATTTCATGCCTCCGTAACCCACAGACGACATGCGGGCAAAGGTCACTTGAATATTCTTATTAACCAGAAAATTGCCTTACCGTTGCATGCTATATAAGCATTAAGTTTTTTTGAAGCACCATCATTTTTCGATCTAGTGCTCCTTTAAATATCTGAAAAAAATCCAAAGAAAATCCACAAAATTGGGATATAATCTAGTAAAATAAATGTGATTCAGCAAATTAAAAGTGAAATATGTGTGTACCCTTTCCACAAACAGGTACAGCACACTAGAGGCGTAAAGAGTGCAGAATAGACCCCCCCCCCCCTCCTAAGCTTGTCGTCAGACATAGCTGTAGCTAAATATCAGTGGTAACATACATCTCTGTGTATACCCAATGTTGTATGTTTTTACCTCCATATGAAATAATGCTGCACTGAAATTTGATTTTCCTTCATTGGTAGGTATTTCTAAGCTATAGTTCCTGAAAAGATGTGCTCAATGGAACTTCAAAATCATTTTCTGCTCGTTTAGTGACAAGTGAGCCATAATATTATTCTCATGATATATGCTAATAGGAAATACCCACTTACACTTGTGATCCACTCATTCAGACAAGTTAAACAAGCTAAATGTTTCATATAGATTCAAGTTTGATTGTTAGCTCTGCCCAGCAAGGTGAATAAAACATTGTTGGAACATATACTGTTGGGATATCTGTTAGAATTTGCTGCAGTATAGATTTGGCAAAATTTTCAGTTAAAATGTTAGAAATTAATTGATTTACAATTCTTTTTTCAGTTGGCCGTCACATTTTTCAAACCTACTGCTTCTAGAATGTACATTTGATGGCTAATAATAATATAAATCAGAGTGTAAGTCCAGCTGTATTATATTTAATGAATACCACTATAAAATGTCAAAAATTGGTATGAATTATATAAAGTTTAATAAAAAGAATCATTTTCATCAATTACCTTGGTAGATGTTACATCTTCAAATGTCCATTACCTCAGTAATGCTCGTGGATTTAAGCATTACGGTAGCTGTAGAATGCTGTATTTTTTACTTAAGAGTTTAAATTTTGGATATAACTCTCAAATCATTTTTTGGAAAATTGTTCTCAATTGTTTTTTGTCTAATTGAATAAAGATCTTTGAGCAATTAAATTGCATGCATGGTTGGTACACTGCAGGTGGGAAGATTAATATGCAATGATCATAAATATATCCCAACTGGTCCAAAATTGCAAAGCTACAAATTACTTAATTAGATATAGTGTAGGCTTTGTAAAAGAATAAAATAATGATAATAGTTATGCAAAACAGTTGCAGTAAAAACAACATCCACACCCTGAAGATATACCTTGCAACTGAGATCCAGATTGAGCTACTGAAAGCGAGCCCTGAAAACGACATAACCTTTGACCTTTTGCTATGATCCAGAATCAAATGCACATACAGCTAAACAGTTCGGAATTGACGCTTATATTGTATGGAAAGTATGTTTAAGAAAAGTTAGCATTAGATGTAAATGCATTATGACATGTATGATGTATCATACTCATTTTTATTGACAGAAATTGTGCCAGAATTAAGAAAATTTGAATTACCATTTTTGAAATCATTTACGAAACTGACAAAAGACTGCTTTATTTTAATGACAATCAATTCACCTCAAGCGTTTTGTTCAAAGTAAGTATATTTAGTTTAGATCATCTGTGAGATCAATTATAAAAGTATGCAGAATGCATGAAGTATTGCATATGTAAAGCAATGTGAAATTTACCTTCAGATCTTGCAAAAGCTAGACAAAATGTTACATTTACATGTGCAGCCCAGATGTGAATTTTCCAGCTGTTAACACATTTGTCTTGTAAAGAATGCCTGGCAGGTGATCAGAGGTACAAAATGAGCCGAAAATTTTGCTTTCAAGCTGTTACGACCTCACAAATTATGAATTTTTGTTCCAAAGGAGCAAAAATTAAAAGATGTACACCTGCCTGAGATGCACAGCCCTGTTTTTGCAGATTGAAATTGAAGATGCCTTGGAATGAGCTCAAGAAAGGAGGCTGTTTAAGTCTATGAGCTCCCACAGCTGCAGTGCATAGTACTGTAACATACTACTAACTATAAATAATGTTACCTTACCTGAATAGCTCAATGCACAGTACCTTATGGTTCTTCAAACTGCATCCTACCAAGGTGTTCTCTGCAGTGGATCTTAGCCAACATCTTCTGCACAGGTTACTAGAAAACCTTTATTCTCTAAAGCATCTTTCTTCTCTCTCACTCTCTTTTTTTTCTTTTTTTTTTCCCTGTTTTTTAACTAGTCACTACTAGCATGTGGTTTTTGTTGCCTAGCAACCTGTTGAAGTCATCAGTTGCTCATGAATATTTATGAGCATTTGGTCTTCCTTGTCAAACACATTCACGTCTCAACTTAACTCCCACGCACTTTTCATCAACTCAATTTGAAGCCCAGCATTTTTTATGCTCTTTCTCTCCTATCCCCCTTGATGTATTAAGAACACACATATTAAAATTATATCTTTAATTTCTCCTTGAAAAATTGCTAACTTTTTTTCTAAATTTGGCAAGACTTACATCGAAGTCTGCATGTAATTCCATATGAGACCTACCTCATTTCACAGAATGAAAATTATGAATGAAATAGCTGTGTGCGATATAGAGACATAATTGTTATTTTCCTTGTGTGTGGATATAACTGGTCTACTACAGCAGTGGAGACAGAAAAAGCCAAGTTTATGGAGAACTTGTTTTGTGTGCAGTGTACATAATTGGTAGCTGAAGCTGTTTAAATGTCACAGGGCATCACAAGCATGGGATTTTTTTTCTTCCTGCAATATGGCAAGGAAGTCAGGCCTGACATTTGGCTGTTACAACAGGTCGGTTTTGTTAATTTCGCCTTGCCTGGGAATCAAGGCATTTCTAATTTTGGATAAACACATTGTATATAAATATATATAAATATATATAATATATATATATATATATATATATATATATATATATATATATATATATATATATATATATATGTAATATATAATATATATAATATATCTCTATCTCTATCTGTATATCTATATCTATATCTATATTTTCTCTCTCTCTCTCTCTATATATATATATATATATATATATATATATATATATATATATATATATATATATATATATATATATATATATATATATATATATATATATATATATATATATATATATATATACACATATATAATATAAATATATAACATAATACATACATATAATATATATATATAAAATACATACATACAAATATAATATATGTATATATATATATATATATATATATATATATATATAATATATAATATATATATATATATATATATATATATACATACACATATTAAGTATATACATATTAGTGTATACACATTTAAATTTCTGCAGTTAGTTATGTCTGAAAAAAATATTTTTTATAATTACTTTCAATTATTTTTCTACTTTTGTTTTATTAGCTTTTATTATTTGTCTATTTTCATATTTCTTTAATTTATCCATCCTTTTTATGGAAAGATTTCCATTCAATGATTCCAATAAAACACAAATTTTATGCAAAACATTTACATACTATGTGTACCATATGTTTAGTAATAGCTATGTATTTGTAAATGCTGTGCTAATAAACTATAATGCAGGAATTTTAGAAGTGGTTAAATCGGGTAAATTATTAGGTCCATGTTGAAGGAATAGGAAATCCCACTCTTCTGTTCCCATAGGAACCTGACTCATCCGTTCTCCCCTCATGTATCTTCCGCTTCACTACTTCCTCACCCATCCCCCTTTTCACCCGTCCCCTTCTTTAGCTGTCCCCTTCTTCACCGTCCTCTTCTTCACCGTCCTCTTCTTTACCCTTCCCCCTTTCATCTGTCCCCTTCTTCACCCATTCCCTTCTTCACCTGTTCTCTTCTCCACTTGTCCCCTTCTTCACGCGTCCTTTTCTTCACCCCTTTACCCATCTCTTTCTTCACCTATCCCCTCCTTACCCATCCCCTTGTTCACCCATCCCTTCTTCACCCATCCCTTCTTCACCCATCCCCTTCTTCACCCATCCCCTTCTTCACTCATTCCCTTTTTCACTCATTCCCTTCTTCACTCATTCCCTTCTTCACCCACCTCATTCCCACTCATTACTTCATATGCTCTTCCTCCCCCATTCCAACCCCTCCCACAATCATAAAAATGCGTCCTGAGCAGGAATACCATGTATGTGATCTTCTCCTCATCGATTGTCAGCTTAGTCATCGTTGGAATTCCCCCTTTTTTTAGGGATTCCCCTATTGATAAAGTATGAATATAGGGGAAAAGCCATGTATTTTTTGTTTAGTCATGCCTTAAATTCCTTACCATTTTGTTACCAAGAAGTGAAACAATCAGAAATGAAATTTAACCAGATATCTTTCATATAAATATCTGGCAAATAGAATTATAACCAATCATATCCTTCAATTTTATGTAAACTTTTTGGAGAAAAGCTCATGTGTATTGTTGATGTTAGAGCTGGTACAGGCCTTAGTTGTTCCAAAATACAGAGCACTGCACATAAATGAATTAACATGGTGCATTTTTCAACAGTCCAAGCAATTCCTTGAAATCGACAAACTTTGTAACTTCTTTGAAATCGACCAATATCTATACTAATCATATTAATTAATGTTGTGCAATTGCTGCATGTCGTTAATATTGTGGGTATATATGCAGTGAGCTACACTAATAACTACTGACTGACACCCCTTCTGGCTAAATTCGACAGAATTATTCTGCCATGTGTACAAAGGATTAAAAAAATATCTTCAACACATAATTTACGCTATTGATGATAATATGAGAAACAAAAACATTGAAAATCAAGCAGTTATTCACCATACCTCATTATGACTTAAATGTAGCGTACATACATTGCACAATACATTCATGCACAATGATATGATATCATGATCACTGCTGCTGTGCAGTATGCCTACAGCCTGACAGTCCTGGTGTTTCGATAAAATCATTCTGCCATGTACAAAGAGAATTTAGAAAAAATATCTTCAACACATCCGCAGCAACAGAATTCAAAATTTACACTATTGATGATAACATGAAAAACAAAAACATTAAAAATTGAGCATTAATTCACTGGTATATTCCGTGCCAACTTTGGTTTACGCGTTTCTAGTTCATATGGAATGGTTCAAGGCAACTGTCAGTGAAGTGACCATTTCACATCTAGCACTAAAGGTAACTGCACAGGTCAGATCTTTTTATCGATTTAATGGAGAAAAAAAACGGGCTAGCCAACCACAATCGCGGGCGTGGTTTTTTTGTACACATGAAAATTATCTTCCTAAATATTCAACTTCCAGCTTTTCCTGTGCAGTATTTGACATTTCCAAATGCATGCGAAGTTTGAGTTTGTGTTACAAGTATATGGGAAGAAGCGAGGGCTTATGGGTAACGTTGCATTGTGGATGACTAATTTGAATATGAGTTCTTCGAAATCGACGAACATAAAGTTTGTTGATTTAGAGGAATTGCTTGAACTGCCCAATGTATACAGATGTGGCACCACAATGGTTAAAAAGTGGAATGATAATGGCCTTCTACCAGTGGTACTATGATCTTATTGTAGTCATTCGTGATGCAGTGTCTAGCCACTGGTGGACTAATGACCCTATTTTAGGTATGGTATAAACATTAGCCCAATTTTGAGTCATTGCAAGCAGCAATGGCTGCATCATTTAGCCATTGATATAGAAATGGGCATTATTTAGTCATAGTATAGCAATGCGACCCATTCAAGCAACTATTTTAGCAACCTATAATAGCCATTGATGTAACAAAGACCCCATGTTGCAACAGCCTCCCATTTTAGCGGTGACCCATGCATGCTTTAAGTCTTTGGTAAAGCAATGACCTACCATTTTAGCAATTGGTTTTACAATGGCCTCCTATTTGAGCTAATAGTATAGCATTGGCCCCTTGTTTTAGCCATTACAATATTCGCTATTTTTAAACCAATGGCTCCTTGTTGAGTCAGTGGTATAACAAGGATCCCCTATTACAGCCATTGGTATGACTCCTATTTTAGCAGTAGTATAGCATTAGTCCTCTTTTTTATTCACTGGTGAAGCAATGACTTCTTATTTTAGCCATCTGTATAACAATGGCCCCAATAGTTTTAGTCAGTGCCATTTTAGTCATTGGTATGACAATGACTCCCCTGCTTTAGCCACTGGTATAAAAATGGCCCCTAATTGAGTCATTTGAATAGCAGTGAACCCCTCCTGTTTTGACATTGGTACAGCAGCGACCCCCTCCTTTTAGACATAGGTGTCAATAACTCCATGTTGTTCCCCCTTAGTTGTATTTGACAAGCTATAGTTCTCAAAGTGGTGCTTTAGTTTGAGGGATTTAATGCTGAATCCCAAAATTTTCTTTGGTACCACCTTCATATCATGAATAATGTTGACTCGCAATTAGGTTGTCTTTTCCACATTCCTGTTTATGGGTTTTGTATGGATGCAGGAGTGCATCCTGGGGGATCTTTCAGCTCAGTGAAAACTAAGGATTTGTTGGTAATAGAGATGAATTGCATAACACAGTGATTCTAAATGCATGAGAGTCTTCTATAGACTGATTGATATTTTGAACAAAATTCTACTGTTGATTGCAATGAATTATGGGGCATTTGAATTATGGGGCATTTGAATAATGGGGCATTTGGATTATGTGGCATTTGAATTATGGGGCATTTGAATTATGGGGCATTTAAATTATGGGGGATTTTACTTATGGGGGATTTGAATTATGGAGCATTTGAATTATGGGGCATTTGAATTATGGGGCATTTGAATTATGGGGCATTTGAATTATGGGGCATTTGAATTATGGGGCATTTGAATTATGGGGCATTTGAATTATGGGGCATTTGAATTATGGGGCATTTGAATTATGGGGCATTTGAATTATGGGGCATTTGAATTATGGGGCATTTGGGCATTTGAATTATGGGGCATTTGAATTATGGGGCATTTGAATTATGGGGCATTTGAATTATGGGGCATTTGAATTATGGGGCATTTGAATTATGGGGCATTTTTTAGTTTACTGCAGTATTGCCTTTAGAAATGTTGGAAGAATTTGAAATAGGCTCTTAAACTGCATTAAGAGATTCATAATGCTTTGCTCCTTAACATTAAAAACTATCAGTTTTTATTTTTGCTGTAAGATTTGTAGGGGGTGGCATCCAACACACACCCTGGATTTGCACCTGAGATAAAAACAACAACCTGACTAATAAAGAATGCTTACATCATGCAGGGGTGGCGGATAATTGTAGGTGAACATGTGTTATCACGTTACCCGACCTAATTAGCACTCCCCCCTCCCCCTCTCATATTGTTATCACATGCCACCTGACCTTATTTGGCCCCCCACCCCAATATTAGCTCCTGCTATGAATATGGCACTGATCATGCACCTTGTACTCCACTATTATCCATCCAGTTTATTATCCATTAATAATCCTTAACAATTGTTTTCATAGATTTATGCATGTGTAAAACAACATGATTTGTTTTCCCAAACATATGATAGTTTCTTGAAAAAAATATTCTTTGAAGAAATTGCTATTTGATTTTCTATGAACATTTGGTGAACTTTGAAATTTCAAATGTGAGGTGCCTGCTTTCTGTACAGAATTGCCTGATATTACATAAATTGCAAATTTCTTGTCAGAATTTAAATGTCGCTTCAACTATCTACTACAATTATCTTGAAAAAGTGATGCTTTTTTTATGTTTTTGTGTCTGACCTCAATTTTGATATTTCTATATCTTTTCTTCCATTTTGAGTATTTAATGATTAGTTAGAAAGAGGAAATGTAGAAAAAGTGACAGTTCCTTTATGGATTATTATTATGAAATGAGAAGTTTGATCTTTTTAAGGTAAAGCAAGAAAGGTGAGAATTTATTTCTTTGAAGTATGGTGATAAATTGTATATGAAAAATTATTAGACATGGTATTTAGTAGACAAGCAGTATCTAACTTGTTAGGTATCCATTGAAAATTTTGTTGTAAATTTATGTATTTTTTATGCCTATGTTTTTCAAATAATGAATAACATAGTTCTTTTAGGGTTCCATGCATTTACCTGTTGTAAAATATTGCCAGGGATGAAATAGCACTCTCTTTAGCACGTTGTTAGTTCATATGATCTTGCTGTTAAATCACACAAGCTTGTAGGAGCCTTAAATCAGTTCATTGTTAGCTTATACATGCTTAAAGCAGCCTTTGAGAGCCTCGAATTGGGCTTTTTTTTCTGCTTCCAGTCAAATTGTCCAAATCAGAATTGCCATAGTCCCTTACTTAAATTTGACCTTGCGTAAAGCTCCTTTGATCTTGTTGCTTTAAGTTTGCAGTGAGCTTACCCTTACAAGCTCATGCAACAAACTGAGCCAGTCAGAAATCTGACCTTGCTATATTGCCATTGGTCCATGTTGATTAAACATTTACAGCTGACCCGGAAGTCGTTCTGCAGTAACTCCGAAGATACAGTTTTGAGCTACCTAGCATTATCATTCAGTACTTTGTACTAAATATTCAGATCCATTGATGTCAAATCAAAATTACATGGCTACCTTCCCAAAGAAGAGGAGTTGAATATGTAGTGGGCGCAGAGGTTTGGATATTCAGCACATTTTTGTAATCAAACAGGTGCATTTAACTGCAAACCCATTTCCACGCAACAAACTGAGCTTCTTTCAGGCCCAAAAACGATATGCAAGCAGTTATAAACTTGCTGCAAGAAAGGTTAATGTGGCCTAATTTTTCAGTATTTTTTTTTTTGATCCAGCTCACTAACGAACTTTTATGACTGAAAGCAGATATAAGCCATCATGATCTAGTACAGTTTACTTTCAGCTAGTGAGAGCTAATTGCTGTGGAGCAATATTTCAAGGTGGAGGGGGCATGCATGTTTTAATGACTGATCTGAAAGACGGAAATGCAAAATTAGTGAATTGGTAAATAATTAATCTTTTCGGTTACTTTCTAACTTACCCCCTTCCTCTCCCCCTCCCCATAAAAATAGTTTTGACGTGATATTGCTACAAATGTTTATTTTGTTATGAAACACAGGAAAAGAAATACATGTGATCACGTCAGTGGCATGATTGCAAATTTTGGTAAAATTTGGCAACATATCCCAAAAATATAAGAAAATTTCCCAAAATTAAGGAAATTTCACAATAATTGAAACAAATTTTGCAAAAATAGGAAAATATATTTGACAAATTAAAGAAAATTTCTTCAAATTGGCTGCCAGATTTAATTTTTGTCCCAACAATCCTAAAAAGTATGAAACTCTTATCACGGTTTAAAAACTATCAATGTAAAGGGAGGGTTCGTCAAATGATTGCAAATTTTGGTAAAATTTGGCAACATATCCCAAAAATATAAGAAAATTTCCCAAAAATTAAGGAAATTTCACAATAATTGAAGCAAATTTTGCAAAAATGGAAGGAAACATTACAAAAATGGAATGGGATTTGCCAAAAACTAAACAAAACCTATCAAAAATTTCCCCCAAATTAAAGAAAATTTCTTCAAACTTTCCCCAAAATGACGGAAATCTCACGAAAATTGAAGCAATTTCCATGAAAATGAAGGAAACTTTTTTAAATTGAAGGAGATTTCCCGAAAATTGAAGACAATTTCACGAAAATAAAGAAAATTGAAGAAAACTTCTTTAAGATTTCCAAAAAAATGAAGAAATTTACAAAAATTGAAGCAAATTCCATGAAAATGAAGGAGCTTTTACGAAAACTGAAGGAGATTTCCTGAAAATTAAAGAATTCTGGAAGAAAAGTTGCCATGGAATCTGACTCTTTCAACTTCAATTTGTTAGACCTTCATTTATTGGGTGGTCAAAATTGGTGCCCCAATATGGAGGGGGAGGCTTGGTTTGCCCGGTTCCTACATCACCAGGTTACTGTACGTTGACTTTGTTAGCTTAAAGTTTTAAACGACGTACAGTAATTTAACCAAATATTTTGCCAACATTTTTAGTTCTCATGGCCTTCACTTCTTAAAACATAATCACGGCCTAATCAGATGGGACAATTTATTTGATTTTTTTTTTCATTATTAGTTTTTAGTGGACATGATCCGTTGTTCAAATCTTTTGCAACAGTAATTGTTACAAAATTGCAGGTCATTCTTATCAGATTATGATTTGCAAAAAAGTGAGGGGGGCACATGCCCCCACCCCTTCCCACTCCGCCGCGCATGCCATATGAAACTGAATCTGCAAGCATTGCTAATATTAGCCACGTCTTTTGCATTTGTACATCAAACTTACACTTTGCAATATCTGCTATCATTCTTTTGATCTTCAATTAAAAAAAGGAAATTGATCAGAAAGGTTTGAAAACTCCATGTTGATTGTTGTTCTTTCGAGTTTTTGAGGTGCCCTTATAAATCATTAAACATTTTTAAATGTCAAAGAAGCATGTAAGCTAAGATGCACCTCGGTATAAAGCAGTCAACCTCGGTATAAAGCAGTCAATGACCTGGTTAGGCCATCATCAATGTTTAACCAGGGACGTGGTTTGTCGAGATGTTAAGCCAGGGACAAGGTTAAATTAGATAATAGACCAGATAAGGGTTAAAATATATATGGTAAACCAGGAGGAGGTTAAACTAGATGTTTACCCTGGGAGGGGCTTAGACAAGAAGTTAAATCAGGGAGAAAGTTAAACTAGATGTATCCAGAGAGGGGTTAAACTAGATGTTACACCAGAGTGGAGGTTTAAATAGATGTTAATTAACCCAGAGAGGAGGTTTTAATAGATGTTAATTAACCCAGAGAGGAGGTTTAAATAGATGCTAATTAAACCAGAGAGGAGGTTTAAATAGATTTTCATTAACCCAGAGAGGAGGTTTTAATAGATGTTAACCCAGAGAGGAGGTTTAGATAGATGTTAATTAACCCAGAGAGGAGGTTTAAATAGATGTTAACCCAGAGAGGAGGTTTAAATAGATGTTAACCCAGTGACGAGGTTTAAATAGATGTTAACCCAGTGACGAGGTTTAAATAGATGTTAACCTAGAGAGGAGGTTTAAATAGATGTTAACCCAGAGAGGAGGTTTAAATAGATGTTAACCCAGAGAGGAGGTTTAAATAGATGTTAACCCAGAGAGGAGGTTTAAACAGATGTTAACCCAGATTAGAGGTTTCAATAGATGTTAACCCAGAGAGGAGGTCTAAATAGATGCTAACCCAGAGGAGGTTTAAAAAGATGAAAACCCAGAGAGAGGTTAAAGTCTAACTAGAGGTGTTGTTTAACATTATGACCTCTTGAAGGTACCAGTTGCAATTAGCTTGTTATGAGCTCGGTTGTGAGCTTAGAGCAAGTTTATCATTTGTATAAGGGAAAGTATAGTGGTAGACCGGTGCTGAATGCCTTATATATGGGATATCCCAGCCATGTTTAACACATGATGTAATGAAGAATTCGTTAATTCACCTGTTCAAACAAGCAGTCATATTTTTCATAATACAGATCTCCGTGGTGTAGTGGTTAGTGCTTTGTCGTCTCACCTGCACGTCCGGGGTTCGAATCCCGGTGGGTCTGCAACCAGTGAGTTCACAACTGGTTATCAAAGGCAGTGGCCGTCTTGATATAATGTCCAGCACTGGATGCTTTCGGGACGTTCAACCTTGCTATGCTATGCTGTATTATGCTATATATCTAGTTAGGATGAACATCTTTCAACACAACTGGAAAAAAGTCCCATGATCAGATATTAAAAGAAATAACAAATACCATTCCAATCTTACTGTGAAATAATTCTCATGCATACCTGCATGCCTGTCCATGGTTCAATACTTTCATATTAAAAACCATACCAGTGTGTTACATGCCATTCTAAAAATAAATTTCATATAGGTTACATTGACTGTTTTTAATACTGTCCAGTACGCAGTGTTGTATACACTCCAACAATTGCACCTTCTGTTAGTATATATACTGGTTGGAGATGTGGTTTGATACTATCTGTATTTTTGAACTTGGTTTGATACTATCTGTATTTTTGAACTTTTAGTTTCCAAAGTTTCATGTGTAAGCCTCAATTTTAAGGCAGCCATCATACAAATTAAATGGAAAATATTATTAAAGTGTAATTGTTATCAAATAAGTGTAATTGTTATCAAATAAGTGTTATTGTTAACTAAAAATACATGAAAATACATCCTCAGTTGAAGCATATATTTCACACAATTTTATGAAGTAGAAACTCCTTGCCGTTGGTTTTATGATCACAGCATCAATCAAAGTAGTTGAAATTAAAAGTAATTTGGAGTTATGTGAAATATGACATATCCTACCAGATCTGCTTTTGCCTACAAATGACGTATTGCCAAGGCATTTCATTTATTTCTTTTATCTACAATGACAACGTGCATAAACTATAATAGAGTATGCACACCATTACCAGTCACCCACAATCATCCACAACATCCACCACCAGTCAAAGAACATTGAAAAACAATCAAAATATGCATGCTTTGCCTTCATGTGGTAACCTCAGGGAGGGAGAGGGAAGGAGAGGCACTTCATACTAAAACCATCAGACCATCATTATGTCACAGTATAACATATTTGTTGGTACCTGCAGTATGAAATTATTCGATTTGACACCCGCAGTATGAAGAAAAAAAAATGATACCTGCAGTATCGAACGAAAATATTGTAAAAATGGAGTAAAACAGCATTTTGGGAGACCTCTACTACAAAAATGTTGCCAAAAAAAAAGAAGAAAAAAAGGCACCTGCTCGGATGGCACACATTTGCTGTATTGTACATGGTTGGTTACTAAAGCTGTCTGACAACGCCCATACACCCAAAACATGCTTCAGTAGACCATTGTACTCTCAGGAGGGTTCTGTACAATTAAGTGCATATAATATGACATACACATATTGTATTGGATGTTATGTATCTGAGTGAAAAGTAGACCCATTATCATATTCATTGAATCTGCCTGTGCTTTAAAGCTAAATCCATCCTAGCCATTAGGCTAATAGAGCTGGTGCTTATCCCCGGTTCCAATGGCACAAGCGAATGAGAGTACTCCCCCAGCAGTGCTGGTACTCCCCCAGCAGTGCTGGTACTCCCCCAGCAGTGCTGGTACTCCCCCAGCAGTGCTGGTACTCCCCCAGCAGTGCTGGTACTCCCCCAGCAGTGCTGGTACTCCCCCAGCAGTGCTGGTACTCCCCAGCAGTGCACTCCCCCAGCAGTGCTGGTACTCCCCCAGCAGTGCTGGTACTCCCCCCCAGCAGTGCTGGTACTCCCCCAGCAGTGCTGGTACTCCCCCCAGCAGTGCTGGTACTCCCCCAGCAGTGCTGGTACCCCCAGCAGTGCTCCCCCCAGCAGTGCTGGTACTCCCCCAGCAGTGCCCAGCAGTGCTGGTACCCCCAGCAGTGCTGGTACTCCCCCAGCAGTGCTGGTACTCCCCCCAGCAGTGCTGGTACTCCCCCAGCAGTGCTGGTACTCCCCCAGTGCTGGTACTCCCCAGCAGTGCTGGTACTCCCCAGCAGTGCTGGTACTCCCCAGCAGTGCTGGTACTCCCCCAGCAGTGCTGGTACTCCCCAGCAGTGCTGGTACTCCCCCAGCAGTGCTGGTACTCCCCAGCAGTGCTGGTACTCCCCAGCAGTGCTGGTACTCCCCAGCAGTGCTGGTACTCCCCAGCAGTGCTGGTACTCCCCCCCAGCAGTGCTGGTACTCCCCCAGCAGTGCTGGTACTCCCCCAGCAGTGCTGGGTACCCCCAGCAGTGCTGGTACTCCCCAGCAGTGCTGGTACTCCCCCAGCAGTGCTGGTACTCCCCCAGCAGTGCTGGTACTCCCCCAGCAGTGCTGGTACTCCCCAGCAGTGCTGGTGGCCTCCCCCAGCAGTGCTGGTACTCCCCAGCAGTGCTGGTACTCCCCCCAGCAGTGCTGGGCAGTGCTGGTACCCCCAGCAGTGCTGGTACTCCCCCAGCAGTGCTGGTACTCCCCCCAGCAGTGCTGGTACTACAGTGCTGGTACCCCCAGCAGTGCTGGTACTCCCCAGCAGTGCTGGTACTCCCAGCAGTGCAGTGCTGGTACTCCCCCCCAGCAGTGCTGGTACTGGTACTCCCCAGCAGTGCTGGTACTCCCCCAGCAGTGCTGGTACTCCAGCAGTGCTGGTACTCCCCAGCAGTGCTGGTACTCCCCCCCAGCAGTGCTGGTACTCCCCCAGCAGTGCTGGTACTCCCCCCAGCAGTGCTGGTACTACTCCCCCCAGCAGTGCCCCCAGCAGTGCTGGTACTCCCCCCAGCAGTGCTGGTACTCCCCCAGCAGTGCTGGTACTCCCCCAGCAGTGCTGGTACTCCCCCAGCAGTGCTGGTACCCCCCAGCAGTGCTGGTACTCCCAGCAGTGCCCCCCAGCAGTGCTGGTACTCCCCCCAGCAGTGCCTAACAGCAGTGGCAGTGCTGGTACTCCCCCCAGCAGTGCTGGTACCCCAGCAGTGCTGGTACTCCCCAGTGCAGCAGTGCTGGTACTCCCCCAGCAGTGCTGGTACCCCCAGCAGTGCTGGTACTCCCCAGCAGTGCTGGTACTCCCCCAGCAGTGCTGGTACCCCCAGCAGTGCTGGTACTCCCCCAGCAGTGCTGGTACTCCCCCCCAGCAGTGCTGGTACTCCCCAGCAGTGCTGGTACCCCCAGCAGTGCTGGTACTCCCCCAGCAGTGCTGGTACTCCCCCAGCAGTGCTGGTACTCCCCCCAGCAGTGCTGGTACTCCCCCAGTGCTGGCAGTGCTGGTGCTACCCCCCAGCAGTGCTGTACTCCCAGCAGTGCTGGTACTCCCCAGCAGTGCTGGTACTCCCCAGCAGTGCTGGTACTCCCCCAGCAGTGCTGGTACTCCCCAGCAGTGCTGGTACTCCCCCAGCAGTGCTGGTACTCCCCAGCAGTGCTGGTACTCCCCCCCCCAGTGCTGGTACCCCCAGCAGCAGTGCTGGTACTCCCCCAGCAGTGCTGGTACTCCCCCAGCAGTGCTGGTACTCATTTTACAGCTGAATGGCCTGGGGCGAGTGTAATGTTGTCTCGCTCTAGGACACAATGCAGCACTTAGGACAGGATCCAACACAGTACATTTTTAATACTCTAAGCATGACTCCTTACCACTGAGCCACTGTACCTCTGTGCTATAAGGTCAAATAAAATCAATGTTAGTTTTTGAGTTTACTTTGCCAAAATATTGGATCGGTATAAGTAGGGAAAGAAATTGTTTTGGGAAAATATTATATTTTACTTTCTTATTGAAAACTGATTTGCTTATAGAAAGATAAATGAGTACAAACAGTTCATATCATTGTGATGGTATTTTCAATGTTTTCATTTAGGATAAGGCCTATGTCTGTAAAATAGATGTTACATTTCATTTAATCTTCTATTTAAACAAATTTATGAAATATTCTTCTGTTGAATATTGCACTAAATTGTTTATATTCTTTGCTATTATCTGCAATCCTAGGTCCACCAAGATACATCCCCAAGTTTTGATTTGTAATGAACATTTGGAATCTGATCACTTGAAGATTATCTTATGACTGGACTTCTCACTTGGCCATAATGTTGTTTTTAGTTGTATGCAATTGAAGCGTCATTGTTTGAGCTCTATTTAGCCAGAAATCATATTCCATCATTTCCATTCATGGCAGAAACCAATTATTTCATTTTCTTTGATTCCAGAGAACACTTGATGTAAGTCTCTTTGAGTATGGAAAATTGATTGTTTGGATCTTCATTCAGAGTGCAAAGTCATTGTTTAAGCACATTCCATTGAAAAGTTTCAACTTAGTCTTGACAACATAGTCTTGACAGATCTCATCCTAAAACTTCCCCACCCCTCAATTTCTACCCTTCCCCTATTCCAATTAGTCCCAAATTTAAAAAAACTTTTTCCTGAAATAGTAACAAAACCACACACCAAATTAAATCCAAATCCAATCATCAGTTCTTGAGATATCTTGATGACAGACAAACAAACAGAGGCGAAAACATAACCTCAGTCCAACTTCGTTGGCAGAGGTAATGATTGTGTTGATACAAGTATACATTTAGAACTCATCAGACCCAACAAAGAACTTGCTTGACAAATGCAACATCATTTAATCCATATTCTCTTAAAATCTTAATTATCTTGAACCTCTAACTTTTTTTGTAGAATTTTGTATCAAATATTTTTTATTTTTTATTTTATAAAGTTGCCCTTTTTTCTAATGTATACATTTTTTCTACAACCAATATAGTTTCTCTACGAAGTAAAAGTGATATAGATTGCATGGTGCATTATGAGTAATGCTGTTAGATGGAGGCCTCTATCCATAAAACAAAAATGTTAATTTACAGATCAGAGTGATCCTTGATTATCCTGGACTGACGAGTCAGTGTTCTCTCTGCGGCAGTAATATACCTGTACAAGCCATTATATAAAGGATATGTTAACAGTTCAAAATTATTCCAAGTGTCATGTCCACCTTCTGTTACATCTTTTGGTTAGCTGATCAAAACAGGGAGTCATTAAAAATCTCTGATCGAAGTGTGTGTTCCCAGATCGATATAGCCCCCCCCCCCCCCTTCCCTTCTTCCGAAATCCTATCTGCAAGCAGAAATTAATTCCTACTGCACTGTTATATATCTTGATATAAGCAGGTATTTGCCCAATCAGATCTCCCTAATTTCAATTGCCAAATATTGAATTCCTGAGGCAACCACCTCCCCCTGCTCCTTCAATGTGGCACAAAAGCTATCTCTCTATAGGTTACATATATGCAGGTCGTGCTATTCATCATCCAAGATGATATTAGATTGATTTCAGTGTCTGTTTATAAGAAAGCTTGGTAAATATTGAAAGAGCCAGATGCCATCAACTTTCTTCACAACATATTGGTCGTGGGACATCCTTTGATTGCAACAAAAAAGGGCACCACTCAAATTTAGCATAAATTGATTGAATATGTACCCTAAGCACATTGCCCCCTCCCCCTCCCACACACTTTTCTCAAAAGTTTACCCTTTCAGAGAGTAATAGTGCCTTTTTTCTGAGTGAAAAATGCCTTTTTTCAAAAGGAAGAATGCCCATTCATAGAGGACAAGTGCCTTTTTAGAGAAAGAACATGCCCTTTCAAACTTTAAAAACCTTTTTTCTTCATATATATCTGATTTTTAATTAAAGAAAGTAACACAAATATTGCCCTGAAATGACTAAAAATTTGACTAGTAATTTTACATGCTTTGCACATATACACTATTCTGAATTTTCTCTAGAACAAAGTTGGGGCCTAACAGCCATACATATTGGACTTTTTCATACTAAAAAAAGCCTTCGCCTCTTCCTATCTTTGTGTTCCAGCTTATGAATTGTACAAACTCTTTCAAATAGGGCCAGTATACAAGCCACCCCAAATTTCATTAGTGGGGCATCTTTGAAATGGACCATGCAGGGAAAAACCTATCATTTGGACCCGGGCCATTGTAATAACATAAATAGATGTGCCTTCTCCTTATCTTCTTTGTAAAGTTAAAAAGATGCTCCTTTACAGACTGGCAGAGATAATACAGAGAGGGATGGTTGACCACTTGTGCTACATTCTTTGCAAATACGATAATTGGAAATACTGTGCCCCCTTTCCACCCACTTTTAAACATTTTCGGCCACCTCTGTCCATGTGTGGAAGTTGCATACTTTTTTGAAAACGGAGGGAAATTCAGCTTAATTTCTCATCGCTTTAAACCAATATCCCAGTTCCACTACAAATTTACTCTGGAATTATAAGGAATACAGACTTAAAGTTTTTGTGTAAGCCCAGCTAAAAATCATTCATTTTTAGCTTGATGTAACTGATCTTCACAATCGAAGGTATTATTATATTTTAGAAAACCAATATTGGTATCAATGTTGCAGTGTGATGAGTGGAAACGGGAGAGGCCTAGGTAAGGTGTAGGTAAAACAGCATACCATGCTACAAATTCTTAAAGAAATTTTTGTTAGTGGGATGGTGTCCTAGGGATCTGGTGTGCTAATGGCCTTTCTATATGTCCTTCGGTGTCCTAATGTCCTCCTTGGCACCCTGCCATGTCCTAGGGACTCCGGTGTCCTCCTAGAGACTGATATCTTAGGGGTCCATGGTCCTAGGGGCTCCTGTATTCTAGAGGTGGGCCTCGTTGTCCTAGGGGCACCATTGTCCTAAGTGTGGGGCCATGTAGCGTGGTGGCAGGGTTGCCTCCAGTGAAGCTTTCTGAGAGGGCGCCAAGTTCTCAATGGGGCGCCAAAATCATCCTGAGAACATATTTCTTAGGGAACAATTTACGTGTTGATCAATATCTTCTCTTTAGAAATATATTTACTAATTTCTTATCAACATAAATTAATATTATTCCGTAATATTCCATTTTTGTAGTACAAAATTCCATGAACCTTCCACAAAAAAAAAAAAAAAAAAAAAAACCATGATTCTGTCTGGGAGGCATATATGCTCTTGTTGTATGAGCTGAAAAAAGCACATATGTGCAGGATGACAGCCAGAAATTTTAAATGGGAAGGGGGGGAAGAGGGGCTGGGGCGACTCTGTGCAAAAAAAACCTTCAAGTTGCATCGGGCCCAAGGAGATTATCTGATCATCTCTCTTAACTGATTTTAGTGTATATTTGACATGATTTTAAGCAATTTTCTAATACCCAAATTACGAGAAATGCAGAGTTTTACGGGGTTGCCCCTTGGATCCTATGTGGGACATTGACCCTGGACCTTACGCGGGCATTCACTTCTTCCGCCACATAGCGTACCCAGTACGCGGTATAGTCAATGAGTTATATAAATAAACATAGCCTATGCCCCATAAATGTTCTGTCGGCTTCGTCAAGTAAATTACCTCGATAAATTTACCTGCAATCTGAACTACATGCCAGGGGTGTACTAGAAAAAGCCACCTCTTAGAGAGAGGGAAGGGTTCCCAGATGCAAGCGCAAAAATTGCAATGTTCTGTCGGCTTCGTCAAGTAAATTACCTCGATAAATTTACCTGCAATCTGAACTACATGCCAGGGGTGTACTAGAAAAAGCCACCTCTTAGAGAGAGGGAAGGGTTCCCAGATGCAAGCGCAAAAATTGCACTGCTTTCCATCAAACCTTGCTGCTAATCAGGAAATATCCTTAAATTTTCAGAAAAAGTCATTCAATTTGGGGGAAATTACCTTCATTTTTGGAAAGTTTTCTTTATTTTTGTAGGAAATTCTTATCATTCTCGGGACATTTTCTTCAATATTCTATTCAAATTTGGGAAAATTCTTGAACTTAGGGAAATGCTGACAAACCAAGTTGATCAAAATTGCCAATAATATTCCCAAATTTTCCTTCAACTTGACCACTTGTTTCATTTTGTGTTAATAAGTCCTCAATTTTACTTCCGAATCAGGAGAAGGGGGGGGGGGGGGAGGCAGTTTTCCTCAACCCCGCTTCCTGTGTCTGCAGCATGCCAATTTAGGCCCATATCTTCAACATTTTACTCTTATGAGCAAGCATGTAGAGGGGGCACCAAAATTCCCTTGCCCCCTCCCCTTCCAGTTAAGTATGACCCACCAAATCACTGGGTGGGTCCTCAGTATCCTAGGGGGCCTGGTGTCCTAGGGCTCTGGTGTCCTAGGGAAGGGTCCTCAGTGACCTAGGGGCCCTGGTATCCTAGGCGCTCCGGTGTTCTAGGGGCTCCAGTGTCCTAGGGGTGGACCTCGGTGTCCTAGGGCTGATGTCCTGGTGATGGTCGTTTAAGAAATAGACAGGGACAAGTGAGTCTTGACAGATAGCATACAGCATTTCTGTAGAGAACACCAATTATATTGTTTCCGAGTCATACAAAGCATTTTCTGTGCATATTGGCATGCATGTTTGTTTTTTACTTAGGTCAGGAATTTCCATTCTTAAAGGAGTCCCAATGAGTCATTATGGACCACAGGAACCTTTTCATAATGGGCTCCTTTTGAAAAGCCCTAGTTCATGACAGAAAAATGTTGAAAAGCAACAAAAGAAATCTTCAGCTTTTTTGGCCACCAATTTTATGGCCCCTAACGACTTAGGCTCCTAGGATGCTGGCTCCTTATGACCTCTGCCCCTAGGAGGCTAGGCCCTGAAGGTCCTTGTACCTATGGGTACCTTCTGCTAAGCAGTTGATGACACAGATCCAGAATTTTTCCAAAGGACCCACCATTTGTTACCAATTAATAAAAGAAATCATCCGTTTTTCTTTATTGACTGCGGAAAACCCGTCCCTGCATGTTTCTTAAATGAACATTAATAGGACATTGATCCTAGGACATCAGGGCAAAGTGGCATAGCTAGGATTTTCATATGAGGGAGGAAGGGGGTGGGGGAAGCATGTAAAATCGACAAGATTTAACCGACAAGTACAAAATCTGAACCAACAAGTACAAATCTGAACTTAGGGATTCAAATATAAGGGAGAGGGCCCTCTGGCTACGCCACTGCCGAGGTCCCACCCTTAGGACATTGGGACCCTTAGAACACTAGAGCCCCTAGGACACCAGATCTCCTAGGACACAAGGCCAATAGGACAATGATACCCCACCCCTAGGAAACCAAGGCCCCACCCCTAGGATACCGAGGACCCACCTCTAGGACATTGCAGCCCCTAGGACACCGGAGCCCTAAGACACCGGGACCCCTAAGATGCCTGGGTCACCCCTACAGCTCTAGGACACTGGGACCTGTAGGACACCGGGCCAACAGTGCCCCTATAATGATGGGCCTCTAGGATACCGAGGCCCCACCTCTAGGACACTGAGGGCCCATGGGACATGGAAGGGCCCCTTGGACACCGAACCAGCCTGCTACTAGGACACCGGACCCCTAGGACACCGGACCCCTAGGACACCGGACCCCTAGAACACCGGACCCCTAGGACACCGGACCCATAGGACACCGGACCCATAGGACACCGGACCCATAGGACACCGGACCCCTAGGACACCGGACCCCTAGGACACCGGACCCCGAGGACACCGGACCCCTAGGACACCGGACCCCTAGGACACCGGACCCCTAGGACACCGGACCCCCAGGACACCGGACCCCTAGGACACCGGACCCCTAGGACACCGGACCCCTAGGACACCGGACCCCTAGGACACCGGACCCCTAGGACACCGGACCCCTAGGACACCGGACCCCTAGGACACCAGACCCCTAGGACACTGGGACACCGGACCCCTAACACACCGGACCCCTAGGACACCGGACCCCTAGGACACCGGACCCCTAGGACACCGGACCCCCAGGACACCGGACCCCCAGGACACTGGACCCCCAGGACACCGGACCCCTAGGATGCCGGCCCCTAGGACGCCAGGCCCCTAGGACGCCTGACCCCTAGGACACCTGACCCCTTGGACACCTCACAAACTATAATTTTCTTTAAGATTTTGTAGTATATGGTATGCTGTTTTACCTATACCTCCCCCCATGTCCCCTCATTAGTTACTGCAACATTAAACCCACCATTGATTTAAAAAAAAAGTATGCTCAATAAGGATGATCAGATACATCAAGCTAAAAACAAATGATTACATAAATTCCTTAATGTCTGTATTCTTTACCGCTCTTGTTTACCACATTTATAGTGGAACTGATATATAGGTTTAAATCCGTGAGAAATTAATCTGAATTTCCCTAATTAAAAAAGATTGCAACATCCGCGTGTAGGGACAAAGGAATTTGTGATAGGGTTCCATATTCAATCAATTTAGTGAAATTTGAGTGGTCCCATTTTCTGTTGCAAATCTCTTAAAAACTAAGCCACTTTTTGCTGTACTCACTTTTTCTTTTAATATCAAGTTTATTAGTTTGTGCTGTCATAATCAGGACATATTTGTATAAACAAAGACTGACTATTTTTTTAAACAAGTAAAGATACTTTTTTAAAGGCTCAGATGGGCAAAAAATGGAACATCCATTTCGGAATAGTGCCTAGCATCTCATGATACCAAATCTGTATCATTTTATTAAGTGTTACTTATTTTATAAAACATACTGAAACAGTATAAGTGCAATTTGGCGGTGCATTGGTATGGAAATGACTTTGATGAGAAACAAGCATGCGATATGAGAGTCCATTGCTCAAAGTATGTGATAATTACATACAGGTGACACATCAAATGACACAGTAAAAGCTACAGGGGGTGATTTCTCCCTGTGGCTGGAAATTTTCGAGAGAAAAAACCCAAGAAAATATAATATGATGATTGCAAGAACCAGACATAATGTCAAATATTCTAGCTTAATATATGATAATAATGAAGTATAAAATAAACCAACTTCCCAAAACCCCATCATAAAATCTTATTCCATTCTCAAGTTATCCAAGTTTGAAGTTGTAACATGGGGACGCTGCGATTTTGTCTAATTTTGTATTTAAATCCGGCCAATGATGACATAATTTGCCCAATGTGCTAGTACACATAATGTATTTCTTTAGCATTCTCTAAAATAAAAATTGTCAAAAATGCTTTCACATAAAGTTCTAAGGGCTTGAATCATTAATATCATATACAAATAAAATTTCATAGACCCATGCAAAGGAAGAATTATTTCTTAGAAGTTAAAAAATTTGAAATAGCTTGAAAAGAAAATTTGAAATAGCTTGTGAAGAAATACATAAGTATTCTAATCTGTACTTGGTGTATGACATTATTTTTTAGAGGGCATAATGAACAAAATGGTCGCTCATATGTGAGTTTATATTGACAGATTTAATGTTTTAATATTAATTAGAAAGTATGTGCTAAATTGTTTTGTAAGATGTGATATTGCTTCAGATGACTTATAATTATTATTTCTATTTTATCAAAAAAAATTAAAGCCAGATTTTATGTCTTTAATGATAATTTGGGTCATTTAGATAATTTGAGTTCATTTTGATCTCAATTTATCACAAAATCAGCACCCAAATTGCTTGTGACACCCCCTCCCCATATTTTGCCTTTTCAAAACATGCGAGCAGAAAATATTTTTAAAAAGCACATTATGATGTGGAAAGTATAGATCATTATATGAAAACAAACGAAGGTAGATCATGATTAGAAATGTTTAACATATGTATATATAGTATATAATCATATACCAATATGGATTTTACATATCTGTAATGCCACTGAGTTTCTACCATATGCTGATAATGTTGAATTCCAAACCTAAAATTGTATACATTTGAGGCTGTAGAATCTCTTACTGAATGCTACCATATGCCTCTAAAAGTTTCAAATTTGCTCTGAAAATTTGAAATATAATTCAAAAACAAGAAAGTATAGTAAAGTATATGATATAGCATAAGTACTTAGTTTAAGTTATATTGTGACATACCTTATGAAACAGCTCAAAGTGTCCATGGAAAAAAATCACCTCAAATATGAAAATATTATATAGATAAATCAAAAAAAGGCAGAACTTTGAAGTAAAACCTTCCAAACATAAACAAAAAGGCATACATTTTTCAACTAGATCCAACAAAAAACAATCTCTGGTACTGAATATCAAAAAATTGCACTTTTTGTTTATTTTTTGCAAATAGAGTAGACATTTCTGATTGGCCAATGACCACTGAGGTCAGATGAAACTGATGCATAAAATTCAGGGTGAGTAAAATGGTAAAATACACTTGCCACAGCTCCTCCAAAACATTACAGCTGAACCAAACTGCTTCTCAGCTGATTATAAAGTAACAGCTAGCACGGACAAAACCAACCTAATTACCCAGAAAAACATCAAGTCTATATTTTGTTGGTAGGCTTGAAGGGGAGGGATATCTGAGAAGAACCCTGATAACATTTGCATACTCATTTGGTTGGACAAATTTGCATAAATTTTTATCAGAAATTGTGTGGGTGGATTTTGACAGAAACATTACAAACATGCAGACACACATGGTCACATGCCTTAATAAGCAGACAGCGAAAAATTCCATTTGAAGCTCTTGTATGTCTTATCCAATGTACGTACGTTATTTCATATCAAGCATCTTTGCATTTCATAATACCTAGGCAGAAATTGGATAGATACATTAAAAAGAAATATACGACTTTGTAAACCATGCATACCTCAAATACACACACAGTTGACCAATCAGATGGGAGAACAGTGTTTGCATCATAGGCTCATTAGCATCACCAACGACATCATCCCGTTGTCAACGACATCACGCATCCTTAATGATCTGGGACCAGTATTTGTTTTTTTCTTTTTCTTTCATAAAGCCTTGCCTCATACATATATGTAGTTTATTGTGGAAAATTACGTTTTCTCACAAGCTTGTTTGAGCTGTGTGCCTTATGAAAATCCTCACTCTCCGATAGACTAGATTAGAGTGGGAATTACACACAGTTTGTTCCGATGTAAGGTTTCGTAGGTTATTTTGTACATTTCTTGAGTTTCCCTGGCATAAATGAGGCACCTGGTTTTTGGATTGCAATTTATATTTTGGAATGAACAAAATTGTGTAAGTGTAAAGCCAAGGGTTTTCTGGTTTTGATAGGTGAATTTTTTTTGTTTTTTTGTCAGGGGCTTAGGTCTCTTGTATAACAGAAAGCTGGAGAAAAGAAAGCAGTACTTCAAATTAGATTGCCTGTAGTAAAATGTTTTTAAGAAGATCTGTTTAAGCAAGCCTTAGCTTAAAATTAGTTTTGAGAGCACTTGAAGATATCGAAATAAGTTAGTATGAGATTGGCAGTATACTGTATTTGTATTTATTATTATTATTATTATTATTATTATTATTATTATTATTATTATTATTATTATTATTATTATTATTATTATTATTATTATTACTACTATTATCATTATTACTACTACTACTACTACTACTACTATAACTACTACTATTATCATTTTTATCTATTTTTTTTTTTTTTTAAAGGTAAATAGATGTGTAGAGGCAGCATGAACTACATTAATTTTAAATCTATGACAAACCATTAAAAGTAATGGAAGAAGTCATCAACATTGCATTAAAAATGATCCATTTTACCAGTTTACAGCATTTTGAAATCGCAGGCATCAAGATAGAAAGTTTCATGCAAATCTGTGATGTTGTAAGAGGACCTTGGTATTTCTAATTGCAAATCTTTTGTTTTTTATTGTCTAGCATAATTCTTTTTAGTGGTGCAGTAAATTCTGAACAAGTTTACCACGAACAGACTTTTCCATTATTATCAACGACTTAAGATTTAGGAAAGAAACTTAGGTGCATGTTGTGAGCCGTCTGCACAGTCATTCATCACAAATGTAGCACAGATTCTTCATCAATCAACCTTAACTCAGAAACAAAAAATGCAATTTTAAAAATTAAAATCTGATCTGCTTGGATTTTAATACACTTTTGACCAATGTCAAATTACACCTTTAAAATAAGATGTTTACCACTCAACAAAACTCATGAATAATAGTCTCTTGGATTGAAAAAAAGGAAATCAATTCAATGTCTTTTTGTATAAATTGTGGTCTGATGTGTTCCATGTTTGCGACACAAATATTTTGGATGCCAAATATATTTTCTGTGATTTATGAGTTTTGGTAGTAAGCCAATTTGAGTAGAATGGAGAGGATTATGCTGGAAATAATTTTGAGTCCTTAATGAGGATGGTATTTGCCTACCGAACATGTGTGTGTGTGTGTCAAACTAGCATAAAACCAGTGTTCTTTCCCGATAAATTCACCTTAAAAATATTAATATTGAAAAATGGGAAGTATGCCCCCCTGCACGCCTTTTCTAAAATGTGCTTGCATTTATAAACTAAAAATAAGCTTTGGTAGTGATTGGATATGCCCAGCAATGAATGTGGAAAATATGACATGATGTATCCAGATTCCTTTGCCAGCCTTTATGATAGGGTAGGGGCATAGGAAGAGTCTCATTTCTTGTGGGGGGAGGGGGAGAACATATTACAAGCAGAAAAGTTGCACATGTAAATTAAATTTCCATCAGATGTTTATGTAATGTCATAATTATATATGTCATTCTCATTTTCTAGTCCCCTTACTCAGTGGTGGCACTAAGGGGGCATTGGTGGTATTTCCAATAGGAGAATTATTTGCTCCTCACTTTCCAACTCCCCACTGGATGGGGGCCCCATCAAACAAATTGTGTATGTGTAAAATTGGTCTATTTTATGTTATTGAGATTCAAAAATGTTCCCTCTTTGTGGCTTGTGGCACAGTTGCTCATGTACTAGAGGGAACATCCAACCTACACTGGAGGGCATGTCTAATTGGAGGGCATGTCCATCCTGTACTGGAGGGCACATTCATCCTGTACTGGAGGGCACGTTCATCCTGTACTGGAGGGCACATTCATCCTGTACTGGAGGGCACGTTCAAGCTGTACTGGAGGGCACGTTCATCCTGTACTGGAGGGCACGTTCATCCTGTACTGGAGGGCACGTTCATCCTGTACTGGAGGGCACGTTCAAGCTGTACTGGAGGGCACGTTCATCCTGTACTGGAGGGCACGTTCATCCTGTACTGGAGGGCACGTTTATCCTGTACTGGAGGGCACGTTCATCCTGTACTGGAGGGCACGTTCATCCTGTACTGGAGGGCACGTTCATCCTGTACTGGAGGGCACGTTCAAGCTGTACTGGAGGGCATGTTCAAGCTGTACTGGAGGGCACATTCATCCTGTACTGGAGGGCACGTTCATCCTGTACTGGAGGGCACGTTTATCCTGTACTGGAGGGCACGTTCAAGCTGTACTGGAGGGCACGTTCATCCTGTACTGGAGGGCACGTTCATCCTGTACTGGAAGGCACATTCATCCTGTACTGGAGGGTACGTTCATCCTGTACTGGAGGGCACGTTCATCCAGTACTGGAGGGTACGTCATCCTGTACTGGAGGGCACGTTCATCCAGTACTGGAGGGCAAGTTCATCCTGTACTGGAGGGCACATTCATCCTGTACTGGAGGGCACGTTCATCCTGTACTGGAGGGCACGTTCATCCTGTACTGGAGGGCACGTTCATCCTGTACTGGAGGACACGTTCAAAGAAAGTTAAACAATTTACATAAAAGGCTGACTAAACTGTCAACATTTTTGCATTTTTGAGAAACGTCTTGGATTATAGTCTTACTCAGACACTGATATTATCATTTTCAACTTTTTTTGTTTTGAGTTAGTTTGAAATGATTTAACTTCTCTGACACAATGTGACCTTTCGTGTAGATATGCGGACAAGTCGCATCAATCTATCAAACGATTTAGGACCATATGTTATACCCTCCTTAAAGGGCTTCTCCTGGTCTGATCAAACTGGTTTTTGTTTTCTATAAGTTTCTGTTCCTTATGTTTCTGTATTTCATTCTTTGAGGATTATGAAAATGTTTTTTCTACCATCACACTTCTTTATGCAATTGTGGTAAATTAATACAAAAAGATGAAGGATATAAAGACAAAATACATATATTTACACAAAAATTACATGTTAACACATACTATACAATTGATATGATGGAATGATTTGGCTATTTCTGGGTTTTAAAGCAATTTATGTAATTTTGCCTCTACCTGAACATAAATATATATTTATGTGGCCTTGTGATCATGGCTCCATTAATGAATTCTTACAAGACTAAGAAGGGTAAAGATTTCCTTGAATTTGAAATGTCATAAATTAGACTTTCCCCTCAACATTATTTCAAGTTTCCTCACAACTGGTGCTTTCAAATTCTCAAATTGAGCTTTTTTGATGATTGTCTAACTTAAATATGATGCCTTTTTTAACAGCAATAATCTTTAATGTAGTAGTACTATATCTCTGCAATATGGAATTCTCTGATTAAAACCCATGCAGAAATTGCACACGAGTGAAGAGAATGCACTCAATGTAACACACTTGCAAACGTACCATCTTCACAAGGTCTGTTGGAGACGGAATTGCGTAAATGTCGCCTTGGAAACGTTGCATACTCATCTTCATTGATATCAATGAGTCACTCACATGCAAAGACAAATAGAGTGCAAAGAAGCTAACCAATATTGAGACCATACTCACATACGTAATATAAGTTGTGTTGTCAGCGCTTATCGGTTAATTTGAGTGTGACTTATGTAGGTGCAACTGCAAGATGCGCGTTAGGAGTAGAACGAGATTGTCTTCTTGCAATTAGCATTTTGCACATCTATATTTGGGATAGTGTGTGCCCTGGCCGATAGCATTGTGGTACTCAACGTAACTGAAAGGTACTGGCTCTGAAGTAGAAGAACTTGGGTGGAGCAAGAATTTGGGAACTAAAATGAGTGCCCTGGGTGAATGGAATACGGCATGACTTGGTGAATAACTGCATCTAAACAGTGTCTTAAACATGCCGTTTGGAGAGTGACTAAATTAGTAATGTATGTTATGCTTAAAATTGGCCATTTAAAACAGGTTAAATTCCAACTTGCTTGAATTAGCTTTGAGGATTTTAATAGTATTTATCCAGGCCTACTCATGCAGTGGCGTACAAGAAGGGAGGGGGGGAGGCAGACTGCCCCCTATTTTTGTGGCTGCCAAAGATTTGAGCAAGATTGCTGAATATTCGGGTAAAATATGCTCAGCCCCCCAAAATGAAAATGCCCCATACGCCAATGCCCTCCAACCTTGGTAGGCCTAAGATCAGATCATTGTCGGTTCAATTCCAATTTACTTGCCTGCTCCCTCCAACTAGCTTTGTAAGTGAGGCGACGAGGTTATGATGTTCATACGCGATGCGTGACTTTATTTCTAGTATAGATCATATTGAGCCGTGAAATTTTACAAGGAATCAGATCAAAGTCTCTAAAATAGAAAACAGTAGATTCTTAAACTATATAATGACATTACACAGTTACAAATTGAAGATCTGTCTTTGGTTGCGGAATACCCATACGCGCAGAGACGTACATAGTTGATTACTCTCTTGTCCAAAAAGATGCCGGGAAATTTAAGTATAGTCCCTCTTCGCCTCGACATATAATCAAGAACCAATGGGTACGCCAAGCGGTAGGACAATTATACATTATTTTATTAGATATTCATTTTACATTCTGCATGTCACCATTTTTGTGATCAGGTAGGCTTTTTAAAGGGACTGTCCATGAGTTTCGTAGATTTCTTATGCCCATGATCATGAAGTTAGGCCCATTGCGCGTACTTGTAAATACACCGTCAATCTATCAAATTTTGAACGTTCTTTGTAAACATTTGGAAAGGAATAAAAGCATTTCTGGCCAAATTAATGATGATGAGACCCTCTTTTTACTGTTTTACTCATATATCGAACTTCATGAGTTTTTCCAAGCTCTGTAGGCTCAGACTAATGACTCAAATACTTGCATTCTGCACCCCCCTTCCCCCCTACTTCCCCATTCTCCCTCTCTCGCCCAACCCTTCAGTGTGTCCGCCTCTATACTCTCTCCGTATCTAGGAAAGGGCACAGTCGTGTGAAAGTATGCTGTGATATTGGGTGAGCATATATTAGCATAAGCACAACTCAACATCTGTATACCGGGTCTTATAGAAATTATGCTGAAACCCCGACAGCGGATGCAAAAATCTTATTATTTGCGTGAATTCTAGACCCTATAGTAACCTGAAATTTTTCAATATTAGTCTGAATTTTTGACCCTTTAAAGTACAATTTTCAAGCCCTAGCAGAATTTTTTAACCTAAACTTAAGTTTTCAAGTACTAAGTCGGCTACAATACATAATGTTACATTAAAACCCAACAGAATATTGTTTGTTTGTTTGTGCACAAAGCCTGGCAAATTTTTGAGCCCTAGCAAGATTTTTTCAACTTAACTTTTAAGTTCTCAAGCCCTAACTCAGCTATAAAGCACATGATAATTTTTCAAACCTAGCCTATTATTGTTTCATTTTGGACAAACATTTGCAAATTTTTGAAGCCCTAGCAGGATGTCTTCAACCTAACTCTTTACCCGACCTCCCATGCCCTAACTCGGTCATCAAACTAACGGGCTAGCAGAATATTGTTTTGGGGCAAAGCCCCTGCAAATTTTGAAGCCCTAAAAATTTTTTTGGCTTAACTTTAAGTTCTCAAGGCTGAACTCGGCTATAAAAGCACACGATAGGCCTATTTCATTCAAACCTAGCCGGATGTTACTTTGTGGGCAAAGGCCTACAAATTTTTGAAGTTCCATAGTGCGATTTTTGAAGCCCTCATGGGAGATTTTTTGCAGCCCAGCAGGATTTTTGAAGCCCTAGCTGGAGATTTTTGCGGTCCTAGTTGGATTTTGAAGCCCTAGCACGATTTTTGAAACCTTAGCGGGAAATTTTTGCAGCCCTAGCAGGATTTTTGAAGCCCTAGCAGGATTTTTGATATCCTAGCAGGAGATCTTTGAAGCACTAATGGGATTTTTGAAACCCTAGCAGGAGATCTTTGAAGCACTAATGGGATTTTTGAAACCCTAGCAGGAGATCTTTGAAGCACTAATGGGATTTTTGAAACCCTAGCAGGAGATTTTTGCAGCCCTAGCTGGAGTTTGAAGCCCTAGCAGGATTTTTGAAGACCTGGCAGAATTTTTGAAACCCTAACAGGAGATTTTTGCAGCCCAAGCAGGATTTTGAAGCCCAAGCAGCATATCCTAATCCCTAGCGGGAGACTTTTGAAACCCTATTAGGAGATATTTGCAGCCCTAGAAGGATTTTTGAAGTCTTAGCGGGAGAATTTTGCTGCCCTAGCAGGAATTTTGGAGCCCTAGCAGGAGATTTTTGCAGCCCTAGCAGGATTTTTGAATCCCTAGTGGGAGATTTTTGAAACCCTAGCAAGATTTTTGAGGCCTTCGCCAGGTTTTTAAAGCCCTAGTAGGAGATTTTTGAAACTCTATTGGGTAATTTTTAAAGCACTGCAGAATTTTTGAAGCCATAGTGGGATTTTTGAAACCCTAGTGGGAGATTTTTGCAGCCCTAACAGAATTTTGAAGCCCAAGGGGGATTTCTCTAAACCCTAGCGGAAGATTTTTGAAGCCCTAGTGGGAGATTTTTGCAGCCCTTGCAGGATTTTTTGAAGCCCTAGCAGGATTTTTGAAGCCCTAGCAGGAGATTTCTTGAAACTCCAGCAGGAAATGTTTGCAGCCCTAGGAGGAATCTGAAGCCCTATTGGGATTTTTGAAATCCTAGCGGGCGATTTTTGCAGCCCTAGCGGGATTTTGAAGCCCTAGGAGGATTTCTTAAACTCTAGCTGGAGATTTTTGAAAGCCTAGCAGGATTTTCGAAGCCCTAGTGGGAGATTTTGCAGCCCTAGTAGGATTTTTTGAAGCCCTAGCAGGATTTTTGAAGCCCTAGCTGGAAATTTTTGCAGCCCTAGCAGGAGATTTTTGCAGCCCTAGCAGGGTTTTTGAAGCCCTAGCGGGAGAGTTTTGAAATCCCAGCAGGAAATGTTTGCAGCCCTAGGATGATTTTTAAAGCCCTAATGGGTTTTTTTAAACCCTAGCTGCGATTTTTGAAGAACTAGTGGGAGTTTTGAAATCCTAGCAGTAGATTTTTGCAGCTCTAGTGGGGTTTTTGAAGCCGTAGCAGGATTTTTAAAGCCATAGCGGGATTTTTGAAAGCCTAGGAGAGATTTTTGCAGCCCTAGCAGAATTTTTAAAGCCCTAGCAGGAGATTTTTGAAACCTCAGCAGGAAATGTTTGCAGCTCTAGGAAGATTTTTGAATCCCTTTTGGGATTTTTGAATCCCTTTTGGGATTTTTGAAACCTTTGCTAGCCCTGCAAATTTTGAAGCCTTAAAAGATATTATTTTTTCGGGCTTAACTTTTAAGTTCTCAAGGCTCAACTCGGATATCAAAGCACACGATAGGCCTATTTCATTCACACCTAGCTGGACATTACTTTGTGGACAAAGGCCTACAAATTTTTGAAGTTCTATAGTGGGATTTTTGAAGCCTTCAATGGTAGATATTTCGCAGCCCAGCAGGATTTTTGAAGCCCTAGCAGGAGATTTTTGCGGTCCTAGCTGGATTTTTGAAACCCTAGCAAGATTTTTGAAACCTAAGCGGGAGATTTTTGCAGCCCTAGCGGGATTTTGAATCCCAAGTGGCATATCCTAATCCCTGGCGGGAGATTTTTGAAACCATAGCAGGAGATTTTTGCAGTCCTAGCAGGATTTTTGAAACCCTAGTGGGATTTTTGATTACCTATCGCACAATTTTTGGAACCTAGCGGACAATTTTTGAAGCACTAGCAGGATTTTTTAAACCCTAGCAGGAGATTCTTGCGTTCCTAGTGGGATTTTGAAGCCCTAGCAGGGTTTGTGAAGCCCTAGCAGGCTTTTTGAAACCCTAGTGGGAGATTTTTGCAGCCCTAGCAGGAGTTTGAAGCCCAAGCAGGATTTCTTAAACCTTAGCAGGGGATTTTTGCAGTCCTAGCAGGAATTTTGCAGCCCTAGCGGATTTTTTTAAACCTACGTTTCATTTTCAAGCTCTAACTTTGCCTCACTTTGCTGTAAAATTTTGCTTTAAAACATGATTTTGCATTCTAACATATAGCGGAAATATTGCTTTTAGACTGGCAAGCGTTTTGGATGCATGCAGGGCTTATATAGGTAGAGCATTCCTCACTTATTGCATGTGACTCATCACCTGACTCCCTGTAACCACTTGAAAGTAGATATGTCAGCGTATTGGAATGCATGTGTTTCGAGAGACCTGTATGCTGGAGGGGGGGGGAGGAATTCTATAGACACTATACATCAGTTATATTGCCATATTGGAATGCATGTCTGTCCAGACCAGTCTGTCCCCCCCCCTCAGAAAATCAGTCTATTTTTTGGGCAAAAGTTGTCTTGCCCCCTTCCCCCCATCCCTCTCCTCTCCCTATGTAAGCATGTGCCTATCATCAGTGATGTTCTGTTTTTGTGGCAGCCAAAGATTTGGGAAAGATTGCTGAAAATTCGGGCAAAATATGCTCAGCCCCCGAAATGAAATTGCCCCGTATGCCAATGTTCTCATGTATATTGTTTTAATAACATTTTATGTTTTGTTTTGATAGTCATGTTGTATATATATTTCATAATTTAGTTATTTTTGCTTTTCATGTTTAGGTACTCTATTTTATATTGTAGTATAATTTTAATGAATTCCAAATCAATCGTTTTTAGTTTGAGATCTGGAAACTTATATAATTATCGATTTTGAATTTACATTACTGTAGTAGCAATTAAACGTTAGAAAAGATGGCAGAAATTTTGTCTCAATAGCCAATTTTGAAAGTGATGAGTAGAAATCTATGCAGGGTCATCACTGTTAGATTGTTGTCTTGTTCCAGGATTAAGCTAGGTCAAATTTAGGGGGAGGTGTGAACAATATAAGCAAAGTAATCCATGTGGATGGGTCCTAGATGAATGCTTTTGTATGATAGAACAAAGTATTGCCACAATTTTATGTAACAATGTATAAGGACCTCCTAGCCCTCATTAGCTTGATTACTATCCAAGTAGTAACCAGAAGGTCTTGTATGCCAGTGTTCATCAGTGTTATTTATATGCCCTTATGACTGAAAAAAAAGCTTTTGAATACTAGCCATTTAATTGGAGGTTGGGAGCAGGGCTCCCCATCTTAGTGCCCAGTTTTCTTTGATAAAAAGAAAGGTAACAATCCAGTGTTCATCTACACTGGATGGTATTTGCTGATTATTATTTCATGAAAAGAAGTATAAAAACCTATTGTTTTATTCATTAAATATTATATTTAAGACTGGGTACTTGGGTAGACAACCATGCTCTTGACCACCAATCAAATGGGTACTAGTATCTTCATTATCGTCATCACCATCTAGTGTGGATGAAACAATGGGGTTCACACATTTTAGCATCAAATAATATTCAGTGATTCAGACTAGGGTTGAGAACGATGCTCTCAACCACTATTCAAATAGGTAGTATCTTCATTATCGTCATCACCATCTAATGTGGATGAAACAATGGGGTTTACACTTCTTAGCATCAAATAATATTTAGTGATTAAAACTAGGGTTGAGAACGATGCTCTCAACCACTATTCAAATAGGTAGTATCTTCATTATCGTCATCACCATCTACTAGTGTGGATGAAACAATGGGGTTTACACTTCTTAGCATCAAATAATATTCAGTGATTCAGACTAGGGTTGAGAACGATGTTCTCAACCACTATGCAAATAGGTAGTATCTTTATTATCGTCATCACCATCTAATGTGGATGAAACAATGGGGTTCACACTTCTTAGCATCAAATAATATTCAGTGATTAAGATTAGGGTTGAGAATGATGTTCTCAACCACTATGCAAATAGGTAGTATCTTCATTATTGTCATCACCATCTAATGTAAATAAAACAATGGTGTTCACATTTCTTAGCATCAAATAATATTCAGTGATTAAGATTAGGGTTGAGAACGATGCTCTCAACCACTATGCAAATAGGTAGTATCTTCATTTTCGTCATCACCATCTAGTGTGGATAAAACAATGGGGTTCACAATTCTTAGCATCAGATAACATCAGTGAATAAGACTGGTTGAGAATGATGTTCTTAACCACTATGCAAATAGGTAGTATCTTTAATATCGTCATCACCATCTAATGTGGATGAAACAATGGGGTTCACACTTCTTAGCATCAAATAATATTCAGTGATTAGGACTAAGGTTGGGAACGATGCTCTCAACAACTATTCAAATGAGAAGTATCTTCATTATCGTCATCACCATCTAATGTGGATGAAACAATGGGTTTCACACTTCTTAGCATCAAATAATATTCAGTGATTAAGACTAAGGTTGGGAACGATGCTCTCAACAACTATTCAAATGAGAAGTATCTTCATTATCGTCATCACCATCTAATGTGGATGAAACAATGGGTTTCACACTTTTTAGCATCAAATAATATTTAGTGATTAAAACTAGGGTTGAGAACGATGCTCTCAACCACTATTCGAATAGGTAGTATCTTCATTTACCTCATCACCATCAAGTGTGGATAAAACAATGAGGTTCACACTTCTAAGCATCAAATAATATTCAGTGATTCAGACTAGGGTTGAGAAGGATGCTCTCAACCACTATGCAAATAGGTAGTATCTTCATTATCGTCATCACTATCTAATGTGAATGAAACAATGGGGTTCACACATCTTAGCATCAATTGATATTTAGTGATTTAGACTAGGGTTAAGAACGATGCTCTCAACCACTATGCAAATAGGTAGTATCTTCATTATTGTCATCACCATCTAATGTGGATGAAACAATGGGTTCACACTTCTTAGCATCAAATAATATTCAGTGATTCAGACTAGGGTTGAGAACGATGCACTCAACCACTATGCAAATAGGTAGTATCTTCATTATCGTCATCACCATCTACTAGTGTGGATAGAACAATGGGGTTCACACTTCTTAGCATCAAATAACATCAGTGAATAAGACTGGTTGAGAATGATGTTCTCAACCACTATGCAAATCACCAGGTAGTAGCATCTTCATTATATGCAAATAGGTAGTATCTTCACCATCAAATGTGGATGAAACAATGGGGTTCACACTTCTTAGCATTAAATAATATTTAGTGATTTAGACTAGGGTTGAGAATGATGCACTTAACCACTATGCAAATAGGTAGTATCTTTATTATCGTCATCACCATCTAATGTGGATGAAACAATGGGTTTCACACTTCTTAGCATCAAATAATATTCAGTGATTCAGACTAGGGTTGAGAATGATGTTCTTAACCACTATGCAAATAGGTAGTATCTTTATTATCGTCATCACCATCTAATGTAGATGAAACAATGTTCACACTTCTTAGCATCAAATTATATTCAGTGATTCAGACTAGTGTTGAGAATGATGCTCTCAACCACTATGCAAATAGGTAGTATTTTCATTATTGTCATCACCATCTAATGTGGATGAAACAATGGGGTTCACACTTTTAAGCATCAAATAATATTCAGTGATTCAGACTAGGGTTGAGAATGATGCTCTCAACCACTATGCAAATAGGTAGTATTTTCATTATTGTCATCACCATCAATGTGGATGAAACAATGTTCACACTTTTTAGCATCAAATTATATATAGTGATTAAGACTAGGGTTGAGATCGATGCTCTCAATAAGTATCCAGATAGGTAGTATCTTCATTATCATGATAACCATCGAGTTGCATGAAACATTGGGTTTTCACCTTTTGTTTTAGCAAATAATATTCAGCAAATAATACTGGGTGCTGGGGTGTGAAACCATGCTCTCAATATCTATTGAAATGGTTGGTATCTTATATCATATTATTATTTCTCTTTCAATGAGTAGTATTTGTTGGAAGAAATGGTGAAATTAACCCATTGTTTCATCTAAACTGGATGGTTCTTATGATTATGAAAATCCCAGCAATTTGAATGGTGGTTGAGAACAAGGTTCACCACTCTGTTATCCTTCATCGAATAGAATTTGTTGAAAGGAAGGGTAGAAACCTTGGAAACCCATTTTATTCACACTGGATGGTTATCATATAATATGAAAATACCAGCCACTTTGAATGGTGGTTTGGAGCCGGGCTCCCCACCTTAGTTCTCTTGTGTTATCTATTGATTGCTTCTTGTTGCAAAGAAGAGTTAACCCATTGTTTCATCCACACTGGATGGGAATAACGATAATGAAAATACCAACCTTTTTGAATGGTGGTTGGGAGCAGGGTTCCCCATCCTAGTTCCCTAGTGTTATTTGTTGAATACTACTTGTTGCACTGAAGAGTAACCCTATTGTTTCATCCACACTGGATGGGGAGAACGATAATGAAAATACTAGCCACTTTGAATGGTGGTTGGGAGTAGGGTTCCCTACCATAATTCTCTTGTGTTAAGTGTTGATAGCTTCTTGTTGCAGAGAAGAGTTAACCCCATTGTTTCATCCACACTGGATGGAGATACCGATGATGAATTTACCAGCAATTTGAAGAGATTGCGGGCAGATGGTGATGGCAGGTGGATGGATGAGGCATGTAGGACAGCAGGTGTGAAATATGGCATTAATGGCATAGGGTGGGGGTGTTATGTTATAGGCCATTTTATTGGGCTTATTATTGTTTTCACAGTTGCTTGATGCTTTAATTAAAAACAATTAAAACAGTTACATATTTGTCCTTGAGTTTTTGAGATGTATATAATTCTCCAATATAGTACAAGTTACTAAAATTGATTCAGAGGGAGATAAAGAATTGAGTGAGCTATGAAGTGGTAATGGTCTGTAGAATGTGAATGTAAGTTGTGTTATCAGGGGCGTGAGGATTTGTATCGTTTTCATTCCTTAAGTTGAACATGATATGATGAAAAACGTATGAAAAACTACTGTTTCATCCACACAGATTGGGTACCATTATAATGATAATGATGAATTGTCAGTCGGGAACCCCCAATTTGTTTCATTTTCATCTAAAATGGAATTATGTTATCATTCATGAGCTATTGAACCTGCAATTTTGTGTTTTATGTTATTCCTAGCAACATATGCAGAATCAAAGGGAAAATGATGGATATTGATGAATTTTTGCGTGTCACATTTGAAATCCATAATCAACCATCGCAAGAAATTGCATACTTGATTTTTTTCTTTTTGGGATCTATATATTGGCCATTCTGAGGGAATTAAAGGTTATTATACATCATCATCGTAGTGCAGACAAAAATATCAACAAGAACTTTTTGTAAAGGTTATGTCAGCCTCCATGCAAAAGATGATATCAGTTCGCACGTGTAATCCATGAATAATTAGGCACCTGTAGTTTTTACATAAGAGAAATAAAATATGCCATAAATTTGATGGAATGTGATTTCTTTGTGTATTATGACATGTTTGCTTAAGAACCATTATACGTAAGCAAGTTAAGCCGTAGCATCTGGATCTTATCTTCAAACAGAATTGTTGAGAAACTGCTTTTATTTTGTATTCCATTTGGAAGATTAAAGATGGCACAAGTTTTAAAGATGGCACAAGTTTTTTTTTATATGAAAATGACAGTTGTAGAAATTCTAGCTAAATTAACATTAATTGCTTTTTAGTATTTTTATTTTTTGCAAAAATTATTTTAAAAAGTTTCTTTAAGTAAATCTACAGGAGACTGGGTTTTACTGCTCAGTTGAGTTCTGACATATCCCAAGAATGAAAGTCACAAAAAATCTCAATATATATATTTTTGTATATTCTTATATACTTTTGTCATTATCTTTATATATGCTATTACAATTACACAAAAGTTTGTTGGGAAGCTGTGATGTCACCTATAGTCTGATTTCAGTCACTGCTCCATAATACCCTGAACGGTCATTAATCTCTAAGTTTGTCTTATTTTTCAGTCAGGAACAATCCTTAATTCTAAGGATAATTAAGTATTCATTAAATTGCCTTTAGGGATTCTAGAAGGAAAAAAAATGAAAAAATCTACTAACCGTAGATGACGCCACATTTTGTTCTACTATTGATGGGATTGCTCCTTTAAAGTATCAACTTTTACACAGCATTTACAAGGTAAAATCAAATCCAGTGATTGGGTTGATAAAACTTGATCAATCTCTCCACAAAAAGAGAGCTTTCAGATAAAGAATCTAGTCAAGTAATCTCCACATTCTCAAACACAAGATGGAAAACTTTTTTGAAACCCCTGGATTTTTTTATCAAATTTTGATATACATATATATATTTTTTTTTTGTATCTTGAAAGAAAAAAAATTACTTACGTTTTCTTCAATGTGTGCAAATATATTTACAAGTGGCTGATGTACATGATAAAAGTATACCGAATTAATTCATTCGTAAAGATATTATTTTGAACTATATTACAATATAAGTGTCAAAAGAATAAAACAGGTTGGTTTGTTGTTTTGGCAGACAAGCTTTACGTACAACCGAAAAAAATTCATTCTATCTGCGCTTTCTATCCAAAAATGCAGAGGATGAATTGATGTCATTTGTATGTAAATTGGACTATTTGGTGACAGCTGGGGGGGAGTGGGGCCCTACTGGCCCCTATGGTATAATGGTATATTTTCTTATGGGCCCCCTTTATAGGTCCCACGCCGGGCCCAATAAGAGTGAGTGGCTGCCCCTCTTGCCCCCTCTTTGGTTACGCCACTGTTTGGGGAGCTCAGTAAGGAGGTATTTTGACGGCATTTGTTGTTTACTCAAAACTTACAATCGAAAAGTAAGTTTTAAGGACACAGTAGACTAGGGTTGATACCATCCTTTGATTTTATGTTTGTAAACCTTTTTATCAGTGCTGTCCTACTACAGAGCAGGCTATCATCTGGGCATAAAGGAGTAGTAGGTGTTATGATGTCATCATGATGTCATGCTTATTGTTGTTTATCTGGAGGAGGGTGTAAAGTATAAGATTTACTAACAGCCTCAAATTAGCATCCCATTTGAAGAAGAAGAAAAAATGTCTCCCTTTTAATAATCAAAATCAGTATTTTTACTAACCTGATAGCAGATTTACCAACTAATCTCAAATTTTACCAATGAGTCTCAATTATTTATTTTTTTGGAGGGGGGGGGGGGTACACCCCCCACACACCCTGATAATTATGCCCCTACCAATGAGAAAGAAGGCAAGCTAGGTTTCAGATGTAATAAATCTAGTTTTAAAACCAGGTTTGTCTTGTCTCCATATACTGTGGTATGACATCAAACCCCTTACCACAATGTACATCCTTTTGTAACTGCAAAGTGACTACAACTCCCAAAACCCAAACAAACTCCACATTGCATGCAACCCACAATTCTACCCACTCTGCTCCCGCATCCAGCATCTCTAAGAACTATAAGGTTGTCATATCCCACCTGAAGATTGGGCACACCTATTTTTCCCTCATACCTACTTGGTGGCTCCTCCACCACTCATTACTAATTAAGTACAATGACCAACTAACCATCAAACACACCTCCTAGATTGCCCCTCCTCCCTCCATTCTCTGGAACTATCCTATCCACCGCCAACTTAACTCTTTTCTCTTTCCTACAACACATTAACTGCCATATCCCTCATCCCTACCCCCATCTCTGTAACTCTTCCTTCCTTAAATGCACCATTTCTTTTCATATACACACCTTTGCAAGTGAGGCACCTTCCCCTCTCCCCACCCTTACCCTTACACACTCACTATCATATGTCTGATATCAAATAACCAACTCGACTTGATAAAAGTGCATGTGACAAATGTACTTAACCTGCAAGTAAGTAACAACTTTAATGTATGATTTATTCACTTTCCAAGACTTGACTTGGATTTAATTATTGTCAGCCCACACAATTAGATAGCTACCTATTTCTCTCAGTCCATTCTAGCTTTTTCACCTTCAAAACCCAAGGCGTCAATACGAAATGACCCATGGCTAGTGGCGTAGCCAGCTTTAAAAAAATGAAGGGGGTCTGAGAATGTCCGAGACCTCCCTTCCAACACAAAGTGTTCCTAGCCACTTCTGCAGGCAATTTTGTTTTTTAAAAGCAAACAAATGTATATAAAAAACCAAAATTATCCTAATGTTTAAAAATTTCCTTGAAATAGTGCGGGGTCTGGACTCCCCCATTCCCCCCTTGGCTACGCCACTGCCTATGTCATTAAAATGACTTAAATAAACTTACTTTTACCATGAAAATCAAAACCCACTCACTGTAGTGGGAAACGTTTTGTGTGGTAGTTTCATTTAAATGTATTAGTACAAATTATGAGATCAAAACTTAAAATTAGTATACATGTTTTTGTTCAACCATTATCTGAAAACTCTGAATCTTTCCCATAAAAACGCCTCACTGCTTACGTACACAATAAAGTTTTGCATATTATTAAAGTAAGTTATTTACAAACTGAAATAATGTATTCAATGATGTCATTAAAAGGAACTCACATCGTTCCAAATAAACGATAATTTAGTAAAAGAGTGGGATTTTCAAAGTATATTGAAAGAAAAGTTTCCTGGTAAGATAAAGCAGAATTGCTAACTTTCTTCAACTGAGAATAATGGGCGAGAAGGCAACTCCCAAGTTACCAAACTTCCAAATATGGGCATATGATCACAATGATGAAAGTCCTAATTGATTTGTATGTCAACATAACTTGTTTTATCCCTCCTCCTCTTCACTGAAACAAGCAAATTGTTGTAAATTTGACAATTTATTCAAGAACCTCTTGAGTTAAATAGATTCACCCTGACATCATTGCTACGTACATGGACGCTCCAAATATAACTCTTGCTCTCTTGCTGAATTTCATCAATATGAATTATGGGTAAGCCATTGAGGAAAGTCTCTGTTTTAGGGATCAGTTTAGTGTGTATGCATGCCTAATAATAGAGGACAAAAAGAACTGTAAAGAAAGTTCTTTTGATATCTACTTCCGTTTAGAAGAAATAGCTTTTGAAATGTCAGAGGTGGGTAATGAAAGTAAATGGTATGAAATTGTTGAAGATTGATGTCACAGTGTCTTATGAATGTGTATGTAGTTGGTTGGAATTTATTTGGAACATTTTGTGAAAATTGAAAATGTCTTTTAAAATTTCTTGAGAGAGAAATCAATTACTTACACTACTATAGTCTCTTTAAAATGCTTCATTAGAATGATCTGCACCACAAACAATTGGTTTTATATGAATATGTCATAGCAGTGGTGGGTTTGTTTTTTACTGCACCAAAATAAATGAAAAACCAGTATGAAAACATCTCCAAAATAAATGACTGCACCAAAACAAATGGTGTTATTTGATAACATCATAACAGTGGTGATGTTTGTCTGCACCAAAACAAATGGTGTTCTTCGATAATATCATAGCAGTGGTGATGATTCTTTGTACCAAAACAAATGATGTTCTTTGATAAGATCATAGCAGTGGTGATGTTTTTTTGTACCAAAACAAATGGTGTTCTTTGATAACATTATAACAGTGGTGATGTTTGTCTGCACCAAAACAAATGGTGTTCTTTGGTTACATCATAGCAGTGGTGATGTTTGTCTGCACCAAAACCAATAGGTGTTCTTTGGTTACATCATAATGGTGGTGATGTTTGTCTGCACCAAAACAATTGGTGTTATTTGATTACATCAGAACAGTACATTCTTCATAGAGAACAATTTGTACTGGGCCTAAAATCACTCAATGAACAAGTGTTGTCTGCTATTGATAAGTGCAGCTTAATTTGACCTTAGAAAGGTCAGTTGGGGGCCAAACTATAATGTTAACATGAAAGGTAGGCTGGATATTTCAGCTGCTCATATTTCATTTATTTTTCGTCCAATGTTCGTTACGAGTTCTGATTTTATAGATTGAAATTGCTGATATTTCAATTTCATCCTGACAAGTCGTACTTCTAGTGTTCATGCAATCAAAGTATCTTTGACGTCACACACTTTGGGAGAATTTTTCTTTTGAACAAAAGAAATAAGAACCAATTTATGAATGGGAATAAAAACAGGAAGCCTGGTCATAGATTTCATTTGAGACCTGCTATGACGTCATTATGAGGTTTAAGCAGACCAAGGTGATGTAAGTTTGATGTACAAATGCGTAAGACTTAGCAGTGCTTGCAGCTTCATATGGAACACGTATTTCACCAGACTTGATCATCTTATTTGAAGGTTTTTGTTGTCGAGTTATTATCTCAACTGAAGGGGGAGTAATTTACTTGAGAGAAGTACACATTATTAAGAGCTGATTTGAAAGTCAGACTTATACTTAAGCCCTCTCTGATCCTATCCCTTACTACACAAATATCAGCTCATGTAAAGTTCATTGCTAACTCCTAAAATTAAGCCGTTAGCTTGCACCAGCTGAAAGTAAATTTACTTGATCATGGTGGGTTTAAACCTGTTTTCAGCAA
>JAIGNY010000535.1:1272500-1327500 GCA_020152595.1 Chiridota heheva
TTACACTATGGGCATAGACAGCTAGTGGCTAGACAGTAAGTGGGTGTAGACAGCTAGTGGCTAGACAGTAATAGTGGGTATATACAGCTAGTGGGTATAGGCAGTTATAGTGGGTGTAGACAGCTAGTGGCTAGACAGTAATAGTGGGTGTAGACAGCTAGTGGCTAGATAGTAATAGTGGGTGTAGACAGCTAGTGGCTAGATAGTAATAGTGGGTATATACAGCTAGTGGGTATAGGCAGTTATAGTGGGTGTAGACAGCTAGTGGCTAGACAGTAATATTGGGTATATACAGCTAGTGGGTATAGGCAGTTATAGTGGGTGTAGACAGCTAGTGGCTAGATAGTTATAGTGGGTGTAGACACTTAGTGGCTAGATAGTAATAGTGGGTGTAGACAGCTAGTGGCAAGATAGTAATAGTGGGTGTAGACAGCTAGTGGCTAGATAGTAATAGTGGGTTTAGACAGCTAGTGGCTAGATAGTAATAGTGGGTGTAGACAGCTAGTGGCTAGACAGTAATAGTGGGTATAGACAGCTAGTGGGTATAGGCAGTTATAGTGGGTGTAGACAGCTAGTGGCTAGACAGTAATAGTGGGTGTAGACAGCTATAGTGGCTAGATAGTAATAGTGGGTGTAGACAGCTAGTGGCTAGATAGTAATAGTGGGTGTAGACAGCTAGTGGCTAGACAGTAATAGTGGGTATAGACAGCTAGTGGGTATAGACAGCTAGTGGCTAGGCAGTAATTGTGGGTGTAGACAGCTAGTGGCTAGACAGTAATAGTGGGTATAGACAGCTAGTTGCTAACAGTAATAGTGGGTATAGACAGCTAGTGGCTAGACAATAATAGTGGGTATAGACAGCTAGTGGCTAGACAGTAATAGTGGGTGTAGACAGCTAGTGGCTAGACAGTAATAGTGGCTATAGACAGCTAGTGGCTAGACAGTAATAGTGTGTGTAGACAGCTAGTGGCTAGACAGTAAGTGGGTATAGACAGCTAGTGGCTAGACAGTAATAGTGGGTATAGACAGCTAGTGGCTAGACAGTAATAGTGGGTATAGACAGCTAGTGGCTAGACACTAATAGTAGGTATAGACAGCTAGTGGCTAGACAGTAATAGTGGATATAGACAGCTAGTGGCTAGACAGTAATAGTGGGTGTACATGGCTAGTGGCTAGACAGTAAGTGGGTATAGACAGCTAGTGGCTAGACAGTAATAGTGGGTATAGACAGCTAGTGGCTAGACAGTAATAGTGGGTGTAGACAGCTAGTGGCTAGACAGTAATAGTGGGTATAAACAGCTATAGTGGCTAGACAGTAATAGTTGGTATAGACAACTAGTGGCTAGACAGTAATAGTGGGTATAGACAGCTAGTGGCTAGACAGTAATAGTTGGTATAGACAGCTAGTGGCTAGACAGTGCATCATGAATTACTACAATTAGATCATAGTACCATTTGTTAAGATAGCAGGCCATTCATGCTCTCAACCAAATAGTGCTGTACTAGTGGTTTCATAGCTGCACCAAGTGCGTGTTTTAGATCAAACCCTAATTCTTGTAATTCAGATAGCCCATAGAAGATTGTGATAAGACAATTTTTACTTGAAACTGTCAATCATGTTACTTTCCTGCCAACCATTTGTGTTATCTAAACAATCAAATTAAATACTGCAACAATTTTATAACATACACAAAACCTGTTTTTGTGATCTTGTAACATACTTGATAAATCCTAACAACCAGTTGGTTCTTGCATTTACATTCCCTTTTCATTTTGAACCTAGTTGTAAGTCTCTCTCCAATTTGTGAAACTTGGTTTGGCCTAATTTCTAACATGTTCAACTTCTTTTCCCTTAGTAATTTATATTTTTTTCCTTTTAAACTGATTTTCATTTGCTTCTTACTCTCTTATATGTAGTACCTTGTATGCTATGCATAATTTCTGTGAAGAAATAAAGAAAAAAAAGAAAAACTGTCAAAAAGGGTTCGTCTCTAGGAGGAATAATTCATGCAGGCCATTTACGTGTGTAGTTTTGTTGCTTAGCAACTGCTACCCTATCATCAGTGACGTCACAAGCTTTGTGCTGGTTCAATGGGTTTTTTTCGTATATTTTTTATGTTAGCCAGTTAAAGTAAAATGAGCTGGCCTTGTTTGCTCAGTACCTATGTTCATGAGGTTCATTTCTATTGTTTTTATCTTTTTAGGTGTCCAGGGTAATTTAAAATGGAAGAATAAAAATGATTTTGAGTGTGATATGAGTAGCTTGAATCTGAGAAATATTAATTTAAGAAGTCATATAAATGAATGCAAATTTTCAATATGCTTCTAAGATTGGATTAGTAAGATTGGTATGGGATACTATGTGTGATAAAGTTAAGAAGGGACTGATGGAGAATGCAGAATAGTATGTCCCTCTTTTCTTTGCTCCAACAAATACTGAAGGCAAATGACCAATTTATGCACTATTATGGAGACCTGAGATAACATTCAGCTTGATGTCATATGATCTGTTACATAAGTTGATCCATGAATCTACTATCTTGGCCAATGACCATCCATCTTTCTTTGTTTGCTGCAGTTAAATCCTTGCAAAGATAACTTTGTATAACTTCATATCATGACGAGGCCTCTGACCAGGATTTTCTCAAAAGGAGAAGAAGGGAGGGGGGGGGGCCCTACTGGGTCAGAATATGTTACCTTGTATATATTTGATCTCATGCATACAATTGGGGCTATGTCCCCATACCCTATTTGACTATAGGTCTGATCATGCTTCCACTGATACCTCTGTTGTGCCATGTTTTTTGCTCGGGTAGAAGGGTGTGCCTGGAAAGCGGTATGTCTCACAAGCTTTGATAAAAGCTGCTATTTTTACAGTTATTTTGTACTGAAATTGTGGAGGTATGTTTATTTCTCCATGTGACTTTTCAAGATGTTAATATATGTAGATCAAGTTTACTCATAACTCTCAGACTTTTCCTTGATAAAGATTTTTGTAGATTACCAATTTCTATTCCTGAATTTAATAAGCCATAATTGGGCAAGAATGTGAAAGTCTTATTTGGACAAAATAATTTTCCTCAAAATATTCTTCATCTTCCCATATGTCGCTGTGACATTTCAAAAGTTTTTATGCAGTCCCTTTATAGCATCCATGAAAAATTATTTGAACTTTAATTCTTATGGTCATATATGGTTTTTCTCATGACCCACAGCTCCTTTAATATTAGAAGGGTCTTTTTCAGCTTTTTAGCTTCCATATTGTTAAAATCTTTCTGCACAAATAAGTGACAATATTTTGGAAGTGTTTAAAGTGAATTTCCCCATAAATGGGAGGGGTCTAACTTCTGTTCTTTCCTGGATGCGCCTTACAGTGTAAGGCCAGAGCGTAATATTTAAGTCTTACACTTCTCGTACAATACACCATGTTAGAAATGTCAAAACTCACAATTGGAACCTATACCAGCTTCGTACAAGCAAATTTAGATTCACTGTGAGCTAGTAAAAGTTACTACGAGTGAACAACTAGCTTGTATAATTTATCCCTCTTTTCGCATATAGTGACGAATGTCAATTTTTATAATCTTTGTAGATCAATTCCACATGCTGGTGAATATCAGTGGGACTAATTCAATATAAAAGAGAAGTGATACATACATTTTTGTAATAATTTTCAAATCTTTAATCTTTTGCCCTCTTCAACAAGGTGAAAAATAGATATGAAAATTGAAGAAGAAAAAATTGACATCGATTTTCTTACATCATTATGCAGAAAGAGGGACCAATTGAACATTTTTATGACTTTCTAAAGGTTCTAAAAGCAGGCTTATGGCAAGCTTAAACAAGTTCATCATTGGTACATTTGGATCTGTATTCACACCCATCCTGAGCCCATTAGAAATTTCTTAAATAATCTTGGCCTTTTTGAAAGATTTTCAAAGAATGCTCAGTAATTCTTTTTCTTCAGAATGACATATTTCCATTCATTCCTGAGGTTTTCCCCTACCTACTTACTTTAAAAATAGGGTAGGGTAGGGAACAAATGTTCTGAATTTGTTTCTATTTAACATGGCTGGAAGAAACACATGAAATTTAAAGTCTTGTGACATATACAAATTTGTGTTAGCTGAAAATATTGTAATTGCACAATAAAATCCTATAGTCTTGAATAGATTACTAACGTAAAGAAAAGAAAAAGAGTACCCATACTAGGAGATGAAAAGATTTGCCTTGACCTGGTTTCATAATTGTGAGAAATATGCATTTTTGTGATGTATTATCCTGACTGTATGATGTCATAGCTTTGGTGTGGGTGGAGAATTAAGGGGGAATCATTGTCAAAAGTTTGTATAAACCTAAGCATAATATGTTGTGTTTCCCTTAGCTTTGTGTTTGTCTGGATGTGTTGGTGATGGGTATTTTTTATTTCATTTTGATATTTAGTGGCATTTAATAAATTTCAAATTGTTTCAAGGTTTGTCATATATTTCAAGCATGAGAGGTGAGACTGTTGCCAAATTTTCATATTTACATAAGCCGATGAAGACGTGCATATTAAAACATGCAGACACATCATTTTTGCAACAAATAAGAACTACTGAAAGCTAAAGGCAAGGCCGGCATTCACATTTGCAGGGTGATAATCAGAAATACAGGTACAACCCATCCACCCCCCCCCCCCAAAAAAAGAAGAAGAAGCTAGTTTGATGCTTTGAGAAGCTTTCTGATAACAGGTATAGGGTCATTGCAGGATAAGCTCACTGTTAGCAGGTATATAAACTCACTGCTACCAGGAAATAAACTCACGGTTAGTAGGATAGGCACACTTGTTATAGGAAAGGCTTACTGTAAGCAGGTAGAAACTCACTGTTAGCAAATAAAGGTTCACTGTTAGCAGGTGTAGGCTCACTGTTACCATGTATAGGCTTACAATTAGCATGATTGGCTCACTGTTAGTAGGATAGGCTCACTGTTAGCAGGTAGAAACTCTCACTGTTAGCAAGTATAGATTCACTGTTAGCAGGTGTAGGCTCACTCTGACCTGTAGGCTCACAATTAGCATGATTGGCTCGCTGTTAGTAGAATAGGCTCACTGTTAGCAGGTAGAATCTCTCACTGTTAGCAAGTATAGGTTCACTGTTAGCAGGTGTAGGCTCACTCTTGCCATGTATCATGAGGCTCACAATTAGCATGATTAGCTCACTGTTAGTAGGATAGGCTCATTGTTAGCAGGTAGAAACTCACTGTTAGCAAGTATAGGTTCACTGTTAGCAGTTGTAGGCTCACTCATACCTGTAGGCTCACAATTAGCATGATTGGCTCAGTTAGTAGGATAGGCTCACTGTTAGCAGGTAGAAACTCACTGTTAGCAATTAGTTCACTGTTAGCGGGTGTAGGCTCACTCTCACCATGTATCATAGGGCTCACAATTAGCATGACTGGCTCATTGATAGTAGGATATGCTCACTATTAGTAGGATAGGATCACTGTTAGTAGGATAGGTTCACTGTTAGTAGGATAGAATAACTGTTAGTAGGATAAGCTCACTGTTTGCAGCTATAGGCACTCTCACAGGCTATATACCCTGGTTATAGAACCTGTCCATGAGAAATGCTGAGCTCACTTTTAGCTCAACATGAGCCTGTCACTAGATCACCCAAAACTTTGACAAAGCCATAATTGTGCAACAATCTCAATTGGAACCATTATGAGATTGCAGAACAATTTGGTTTGTGGCTGTACATAGCTTGCTACAAACTAATAGGAAGAGTAACAAGCTTAAATTTGATATTTTGTTGTTCATGGCAGCCTGATTGGCCTTTTTGTAGCATTCAAGGCAATTAATGGACATTTCCTCTTGCCACAAAAGGGACAGATGAGAAATAAAGCTTAATTGATTGACCTGAATTTTGATTTTATTTCAAAGCTTAAATTGTGCAAACTTTATGTATAATGAATCATGAAAGGACTCGTTAATAGAATATTGCCACTATTTATCCCACTCACCAATATGTAGAATTCATAGACCATAGCTAAATTATGGATCTCGGCATCCATAGCCCTTCAAAAACTCATGAGAGATATTTTTTATATTATAGTTCACTGAAATGATAAACGCTTTTTAAGGCAGATTAATTACCCCTTTAGATTAATTTGAAAATTAAAGATGCTTCGTTTGTTTTGACTGCGATAACATCTCTGATGTGCTTTTAAATGTATATGGACAGGTGCAAAATGTTTCTGTTCAACCACTGACCGAAAAGAGCATTAAATTCTTAGTTTAATGGTTTTGAATTTAAAAATAGCATGTGTAGTTTTCAAGTTTATGAGTAATCCAAAGTTTAATCATTTTTCAATTTATTAAAAAAATGTGGTATATGAACAGTAAAATGCCCCAAAATGCTTTTCTTCTCTTTATATTTCTTTCCTTAATTTCAGACCTTGAAAATTTTCAAAATGCCTTCTCCAGATTTAAATTGGTAGGGGATATGAATTAGAAATATATTTGCTCTTTCCAAGAGAAATAGCAGAGGATTAAAAAACAATGGATTTACATAAGAGATTAGAGACTGTCCTATTCCTAAATCACAAGAGTGACACAAAAGATTTGCATATTTGCACAAAAATCTTCAAAAGCTGTAAAATGGCCAATTTTTAACTGATTTTTATGAATTTTTTTGCTTTCTTTAGATTTTTAGGGACTTTCAAATCAAATTCAACTAATGTTGTTTCTACCTGTTAATATACCTTTACATGATAAAAACACTGTCAGTTATGGTTACTTAAGAAAGTTTCTCAGGTTACATCCATTTGGTAAACTTTGGTCATTCATAATTGAACAATCAAAGTGCATTTAATTTGGAGAAAAAAAAAACTATCAAGGCATGATATTGAAGAAAACAGTTCAAAAGCTGGTGGGATCAGTTTTGCTGGAGAAACACTTAGATATAATCTTCAACTCAATACCTTCTCATAATAACGAAAAGTAAGCACTGAAGTGCTTTTAATATCAATTCAGTTAGGCTTGCTAATTAAAGTTCAAATATTAATGCCCTTGAAGCCTAAGCCCTTGAAAAAATAACACTGAAAGTGTAATAAAGAACAAGTGGACTTGTTTAATATCACAATTACATGATGGACATTAGTAATTGTATAGAGCCTACCCTCCCACCTAGAACAAGACAAGAAACAAATCTTTCTAGAAAAAGGAATGAAAAAGTGGCTTATTTTAACTTTAACTAGGTCTAATAAAGAATAATGCCTGTAAAAAGAAACAAAATTAGATAAGAATTGTGTTATTATTTGGTCACTCTATTGCCAGCCATCATACCTCTCTACTATATAGAATAACTTTTGAATTGTAAATTTGTTTAATGTTAAAGACAGTTTGTGTCAAGCTTACTATTGCATTTACTGATTTGGCTTATAGACCTATCTCAACTTCTTCTGAGTGGAAGGCGCGATAAAAGTAGACATTTAAACAATGGTCAAAGTTGAGGAGAGAATATAATCTTTAACTTTGGTTTTCGTAGCTTCTTTACACGGAATGAATTAGCAAATATTAAAATATGCGCCACAAAGCACCTATCATGAAGCACTTTCTGTGAAGTAATAAGTATTTGTGTGCCACCATCCTTACAGAAAAACAAATGTGCAGAAAGCTTCCCATAAGCTAGCATTTTTAGCTACTGCGCAAGGTAGCAAAAGCTTTGTACCAGCTAAAAGTTTGCGCAACCTAGCACTAGCTTGCTGCAATCTTGCCACAAGCTTTCAGCAAGCTTCCATAAGCTAAAAATGTTAGCTTGTCACAAGTGTGGGCAATTCTAAAACAAATGATTTGCCCACTCTTACATGCTCCTTGAGGAATTATGATTTTTTTTTTAACTTAAGTACAATATCTTTGTGTACAGCTGCCCTCAACAATTCTCTTCTACATTTTGATATTTTTCATTAAATATTGACATAACAATTAAATGTGAATTAGAACATGTGGGCCTTGTTTCTTGTGGAAGACAAATTTATTTGATAGAAATATTTAACCTTCCCTTGACTGAAGTTTTTGATATTATTCCCTCTATAATTGACTGATGCATACTTTTGCCCTTTTATTCACACAAAGCAGAATAAAAGATAAACATACACCCACTGAGTTTTACCCTCTGTCTCTCATTCATAAGAATTGACGTCATAGCGTCGAGATCTGTCAGAGCGCCACACCCACTGCCTCATACACCGCAAATATCAACTTCTCCTTCGTCTGGCATCTCCCGGTTTTATATCAAGTTAGCTTAGGCCCACACACAAGTGTTGAAGGTCGGGTGTAAAAAAATAAAGACTTACCTGGGAAAGTCTCCAGCTAGACTCCCGCCCACACAATTTTGGTCTTTGAAGATTATTGTTTGATATTATGTGAGAATGAAATTTTGATTAATAACCAAACATGGGGAGAAGTCTTAGTTGAACTGTTTGCTTTGGAACAAATTTGATGTTGAATTTGGTGAGTAGATGATTAAATATATAGTGCTATTACTCTGATGAATATCAATGTTTCGTGTGGAGGTGATTGCATATTCATATCTATTTTGTATTTTCATTTTAAAATGTTCAAACTTTTGACAAATATTTTTCCTGTGTCATTTGTGAAGTCAAAAATAAATTAAAAGATCTGGTTTGCATTAATTTTCATTGAGTCCCTGCTCCAGGGCATGTGATTTACAATAAAAAGAATAACTTTTGCATTAATTTTGTGTGGGTGTATGTATGTGTATGTGTGTCTGTGACAGCAAGCTCGTAAGCATGATATCTCAAGAATGATACATCAGATTCACGTCATATGTGGTACACAGATAGGCTATGGTCCATAGATGTACCCTATTGGTTTTGGTGGTGATGTCACGCATATTAGTGAGTTGGCAGGAATTAATGTAAATATTTTGAAAAGCTCATATTTTAACAACTGCGTGTTGGCTTTGTTTCATATTTGGTGTAATTATGATGTTAGCTGGTATGTACATGTTCATGATGTATAAACATTGAATTTCATTATATGCATAGTGGGCAGGGCTTAATATGATTTTGTTGAAAAGAGCTTGTAAGCATGATATCTCAAGAATGGTAAACTCAATTAATGTCATATTTGGTACATAGATAACCCATGATCTGTAGATGTGCCCTATTGTTTTTGGTGGTGACGTCATGGATATTAATGAGTAGGCAGTAGCTTAATGTAACAAATCTGTAAATGCTCATATTTTAACAATCACATGTCTATTTTGTTTCATATCCAGGATAATTATGTTGTCAGCTCATGTGTATGTGTCCATTGTATAAAAATTGTTGAATTTCATTCATTGCATTGTGGGCGAGGCTTATAATGGTTTTGCTGGAAAGACCTTGTAAACACAATATCTCTAGAAGGACATACTGGATTCACGTCATGTGCCGTACACAGATAGCCCATGGTTTGTAGATGTGCCCTATTGTTTTTGGTGGTGATGTCATGCTTATAAATGAGTTAGGCGGGTCTTAATGTAAAAATCTTGAAACTGAAATGTAGTATAATACTGCATTCCTGAATTCAAAGCTCATCCAACATGGATGTCCAAAAAGCTTCAGCGTGTCATTAGTTGATATCAAAATTATAGGATACCAACTTTTAATCTCATCTTCAAGAATCATTTAAAACCATTTATTAGTGTCCACTGCATACTTAGGTGGAACTAATAACTAGGTACAACCTTGTGAAATTTGATGTTTTAACCTTTATCGGAATAGCAAGCATTCTTTGTTATTTGGAAATTGCAAAGTTGCAAAATTCATTATTACAGTCACCATCATCAGTACGGGGAAGAAACAATGTGGTTTTACACTCCGTCAAAACTTAAGCGTGACTTGTGAACAGCTGCCAATTTCTACTTTATGCGCTCACATGTAAAGCCTCTTGAATAAAGTTCATGTTTAGGGCAGAAAGTGTTTCTACCTCAAATTTGGAAGCTGCAGCTTTCTTCCAGTGACTGAATGTCGCCACATTTAGTTTCCCTAGACACCAAAACGATTCTTAAACAATTAACAAGTTTTCTTTCAATATTGTTACTAAGTTTTATTTTGCAGCAGATGATGTTCCCACACAGTTGTTAGAGTTTTATAGCTGAACTTTTCTCAACGCCATAAAATACATTATCCACTGAGAAATTTTTAATCCAGACTCCAGCTTTCCTCTTTTTCACTCCCTCTCTCTCTTTTTTCTCCATTTTCATGTTCATACCTTAAATGGAAAAGTTTGAATAGCATTTGATATTTTCCAGGGATTCAGAAATACACCCACACATTCCAACCTGTAAGACGAAATGTTGATTACGTACATAGATCTCCCACTCCCATTGATAAACTGAAACAAGGAGAAATACTGGATACTATCTGGAGCATGTTGTGAAATTATCATGTGGCCTTTTAGTCATATCACGCACTTTGCTCGATCACTATAGGTTTCTTACATAATTTACTTCTTTTTTTTTCTTTTTTTCTTTTTTTATTGTAATTACTGGCAAAGAAGGGATTTTACCTTGTGTTGTATCTTTTGATTTACATTTTCTTAGAATGTTTCAAACTTATCTTTTAGATAAAAGAAATTTTTCCATGTTGTAGAAGTTTCTGTTTAGTTTTTCTTTTTTTTCTGGGTAAAGAATTGATGATTCTGGTATGCTCAATAAATAGTTGAGGAAAACCTGTATCAGATTGTAAATGAAAGAAATGTGAATTTTAAGTTATTTATGATCAGTTTTCATAGGTTATTGCCCTAATTATCTACTTTTATTTAAAATATTTCTCTGATAAGGATATTGTATTAATATGATATTATATTGAAACATACAAAAGTTATACTATTTTATAACTGCCCTCAAAATTTTACTATTGATCAAAAGGGATACTATTTTATTATTGATCAAAAGGGATATTATTTTAATATTGATCAAAGGGGATATTATTTTACTATTGATCAATTTGGCCTTCGTTGTTGTGGTGCTGCTAAGCCCTCATCAAACAAACATTGATCAAAAGGGATATTATTTTTTGTAGTAGACCAGTCTTTCAGTTTTAAGGATGTCATATTTAGTTTTGGATTTGTTGTGTCGCATACTTCTTGGGTCATCAGTATATGCAAATTTTATGATGTATGAAAGGGCAAATAGAACTTTACATAATTCTTCCTGTTGCTTTGAAAATTCTGAGAATTTGTTCTTTGTCACCTAAAACATTCATTGGAAGTGTGATTAAGAAACAAAATCATTTTTGTCACAATCAGTTGCACTTATTGGTGGTAAAGGATATGGCAAGGAGCAATGGATTTATGTCAAAAATAAAAGAAATCTGAACATTTTACATCACAAATTTATGATTGTTGCAAGTGATTGCATGAGGACAGATTGCATGAGGATAGATTGCATGAGGATAGATTGCATGAGGATAAATTGCATGAGGATAGATTGCATGAGGATAGATTGCATGAGGATAGATTGCATGAGGATAGATTGCATGAGGATAGATTGCATGAGGATAGATTGCATGAGGATAGATTGCATGAGGATAGATTGCATGAGGATAGATTGCATGAGGATAGATTGCATGAGGATAGATTGCATGAGGATAGATTGCATGAGGATAGATTGCATGAGGATAGATTGCATGAGGATAGATTGCATGAGGATAGATTGCATGAGGATAGATTGCATGAGGATAGATTGCATGAGGATAGATTGCATGAGGATAGATTGCATGAGGATAGATTGCATGAGGATAGATTGCATGAGGATAGATTGCATGAGGATAGATTGCATGAGGATAGATTGCATGAGGATAGATTGCATGAGGATAGATTGCATGAGGATAGATTGCATGAGGATAGATTGCATGAGGATAGATTGCATGAGGATAGATTGCATGAGGATAGATTGCATGAGGATAGATTGCATGAGGATAGATTGCATGAGGATAGATTGCATGAGGATAGATTGCATGAGGATAGATTGCATGAGGATAGATTGCATGAGGATAGATTGCATGAGGATAGATTGCATTGATAGGGATTGTCATAGATTTGTAATCAAATTTTTCAGGTGCCTTACTTACACAAGAAGACTTTTAAGCACATACCACACATTTGGCAGTGTTATTAGTAAGTAATAATTAGGTTAAAGGTTCAAAATTTGAAGATTTTGAGGCAAATAGTCCTTATTTTCATATCAGCAATCAGAAATAATTATCGATCTTTAAATTAGCATAACTTACCATCAAAAAGCAGTTTTTGTAACAACATCGGAAACTTAGGTAGTAAATAATGCTGCGTAAGCATCATTACATATTTAACCCTTGGGTTAATAGGGCATAACGTAACAGGAAGTTTTGTTCACCAATAGAGGGCGTGAAGTTTCATTCAACTCAAAAAATCAAAAGCAAACAGCAATTAAAACGTGAATGAGCCAGAATAAATCAGCCATTATGGACACAATTGTTGTAATACTTACTGCTGCAACATTGTGCAAACAAAAACACAAAATATTGGGGAGAACCATGTCCTGCATGCACCCACACTTAATGTTGGAAGCTGAAATTTGGGGTCCATGGCCTCTTAGATGTCCTTCCGACCAATTTTCCCCAACATTGAATGAGGAGGGGAGGGGAGGAGTTTGCACAGGCAGGGGTAAGGGTGGGTGTTTGTAATGGGTTTTTTTTTTATATCTGGCATCATGGTGACATATTTCTGTCCATTTTCTGTTGCTATTAGATGAAATATGATTGGACATACGAATACGACCTGGTTTTTGTCTAGTGCCATTGCTAAAAAATAGTGTCAAATGTGTGGTGTTCCAACGGTTTCTGTCTAAGATTGAGGGTTATACATACCATGCAAGAGGCACATACTCTATCAGATGAATTGGTCAAATAAAAGTCAAATGGTGTAAAATTCAAATATTGATTTGGACTTTGTTTTACCCTGCCAAAGTAAAACTGACACTTGCGAGGATCGCTTCATGTTTGAATGCTTTACATTCATGTGATTTTCAGTTCTGTGCCTCTCAAAGGAAGTCTGTACTGAAGAATTATCTGACTAAGAACTTAAACAAGGCAATTGTAAAAATTTTGGGGTAAGTTATCCTTTCGTCGAGAAGGAGATTATCGCCCATGAACTTCCCAAGCCACAGGTGGGTGTTGAGTTGAGTAATGAGTCGATTTGAAGATTGGTGAGCATTAATGTTTCAGCTGCAGGTAAGGGTTAACCACAAAAAGTATGTTACTTACAAATAAATCTTATGAAATGATGCCTGTGCAGTAGGATTTAACCACAAAAAGTATGTTACTTACCAATAAATCTTATGAAATGACACCTGTCATGGGTGTGCAGTAGGATTTAACCACAAAAAGTATGTTACTTACAAATAAATCTCATGAAATGACACCTGTCACGGGTGTGCAGTAGAATTTAACCACAAAAAGTATGTTAGTTACAAATAAATCTTATGGAATGACACCTGTGGGTGTGTGGTAGAATTTAACCACAAAAAGTATGTTAGTTACAAATAAATCTTATGAAATGACACCTGTGGGTGTGCAGTAGAATTTAGCCACAAAAAGTATGTTATTTACAAATAAATCTTATGAAATGACACCTGTCACAGGTGTGCAGTAGTTTTTAACCACAAAAAGTATGTTAGTTACAAATAAATCTCATGAAATGACACCTGTGGGTGTGCGGTAGAATTTAACTACAAAAAGTATGTTACAAATAATTCTTATCAAATGACACCTGTCATGGGTGTGCAGTAGGATTTAACCACAAAAAGTATGTTACAAATAATTCTTATTAAATGACACCTGTCATGGGTGTGCGGTAGAATTTAACTACAAAAAGTATGTTACAAATAATTCTTATTAAATGACACCCGTCATGGGTGTGCAGTAGTAATCACCGTAGATGCAAACTTTAAAACTGATGTGATATACATGAGGTCATAGAATGGTCAAGTGAAACATTCCCTTCTGTTAAAATCTTACATTCTTATCTTGCTTAAATAATTCAAAAGACAATTAAAGTGAAGTAGGATTTTGTGTTCGTAGGTAATCATCTATACTTTGTATTATATAAAACTGTCCATGTAACCTTAACCAAAATGAAAACATAGCCGCCCACGAAAAGACATTTGTTGTAAACTCCATTAACTATTATGTGTTTAGCAGATTAATGCTAATACAACCCTTACAAAAAAAATGTTAACTAGGAGCAAGCATAGTTAGCTTAGAGCAAGCATAGTTAGCTTAGAGCAAGCATAGTTAGCTTAGAGCAAGCATATTTAGCTTAGAGCAAGCATATTTAGCTTAGAGCAAGCATAGTTAGCTTAGAGCAAGCATAGTTAGCTTAGAGCAAGCATAGTTAGCTTAGAGCAAGCATAGTTAGCTTAGAGCAAGCATAGTTAGCTTAGAGCAAGCATAGTTAGCTAAGAGCAAGCATAGTTAGCTTAGAGCAAGCATAGTTAGCTTATAGCAAGCATAGTTACCTTAGAGCAAGCATAGTTAGCTTAGAGCAAGCATAGTTAGCTTAGAGCAAGCATAGTTAGCTTAGAGCAAGCATATTTAGCTTAGAGCAAGCATATTTAGCTAAGAGCAAGCATATTTAGCTTAGAGCAAGCATAGTTAGCTTAGAGCAAGCATATTTAGCTTAGAGCAAGCATATTTAGCTTAGAGCAAGCATATTTAGCTTAAAGCAAGCATATTTAGCTTAGAGCAAGCATATTTAGCTTAGCAAGCAAGCTTAGAGCAAGCATATTTAGCTTAGAGCAAGCATATTTAGCTTAGAGCAAGCATATTTAGCTTAGAGCAAGCATAGTTAGCTAAGAGCAAGCATATTTAGCTTAGAGCAAGCATATTTAGCTTAGAGCAAGCATATTTAGCTTAGAGCAAGCATATTTAGCTTAGAGCAAGCATATTTAGCTTAGAGCAAGCATATTTAGCTTAGAGCAAGCATATTTAGCTTAGAGCAAGCATATTTAGCTTAGAGCAAGCATATTTAGCTTAGAGCAAGCATATTTAGCTTAGAGCAAGCATATTTAGCTTAGGGCAACATATTTAGCTTAGAGCAAGCATAGTTAGCTTAGAGCAAGCTCATTTAGCTTGGTGCAAGCATATTTAACTTGCGCAAGCTTGCTGTGACCATGCGGCAAACTTGCAGCTGTTCTAGCTTGCTGCAAGCTTTCCCCCTGTAAGTTGGTTAAGATGGAGCTTTAATGGAGGCAAGGCCATTTTAAAGAGACCTAAAACTTTTCTAGAAATAATTTTGAAATAATAGCTGTTAAAAACATGTTTTAATGTTCCTAATAAATGTACTGAGTTTTAGAGTGTTTTTAGCTGCGTTTTTGTTATCAAGTTTAAAATATCTTTGTCAACCTTTTTCTATGTATTTTAATTGGCAGAAATTTTTACAAAAGAAAATGAAAATCCTTTCCCAAAGAAAGGTATTTCTAGAAAATATGACTTAATTTTGGAGAGATGTATGTTTCAAGTGGATTTACAAATTGAAGAATCTTTTGAAACTTTTATTTTTTAAGAATTCTTTTTTTTGGAGAAAATTCTTGATAACAATCTCAAATCTTATCTTTATTAATAACAACTTGATGCAAAGTTTGGCTATTAAACATTGTCAGTTCGTACATGTTTGATAAAAAATACAATCTTATGCAACTCTTCTTTGGGTTCTACCTCACCTCACCTAGTCTCTTCAGGCCTCCTGGCCCATAAGGCTGCAGGGCACTCTCTCCACTGGATTCTGTTATTTGCAACTTGTCTGGCTTCTGTCCATAAGCTTCATCACATTCCTCTCCTTCTGACTGTCCTTCTCCAGGTCTTTCTAGGTTGACCAACTTTTCTTCTCCCCTCTGGTTTCCACATCATAGCTGTCACACAGTGCTTAATAGTGTTCATGCGCATCGCATGATCAATCCACCCTTCTTCTTTTTACTTCAATGCTGATTTTGTCATGTTTAGTGATCCTCAGTATTTCATCGTTAGATATTTCATATGGCCATTTGATCTTCAAAATTCTCCTGTAACATATGAACATAAATGTATCCAGCTTTTTATTATCTGCTACATTAACTCTCCATGTCTCAACCATACAAGAGTACAGACTTTTAAGGAAACTTAAACAGTCGTATTTTTGTATATATTAAGATTGTGCTTGAGTTCCATATCTTATTTAATTTCATAAATGCTAGATCTTGCTTTAGAGATTCTGTCTGGATATCTTCCTCGCCACCACCTTGTAAGCTTACTGTTGCACCAAGGTATCTGAATTTGTTTACTTCATTTAGTTGTTGGTTATCGATATAAACTTTGTTTGCACATTTGCTGTTAACTTTCATGAGCTCTGTCTTATCCTTACTAATTCTTTGCCCAGTTTGTGCAGCATACTGATTAAGCCTGGTCACTTTGGTTTGCATGTGTTGATATGTAGATGATATCATCAGCAAAATCTAAGTCCTCAAGGGTTGACATAAACTTCCATCTAATTCCATTCCTGTAATTAACAGTCGTTTTCCTCATCACCCAGTCTACCACCATCAGAAAAAGGAACCCTGACATTACATCACCTTGTATTACACCACTTTTGACTTGAAACCATTCAGATTCCACACCACCATCTATAACTGCACCTTCACTATCACTGTCTTCATATAACGCTTTAATCAAACAGATTATCTTTTGTGGAATACCATAGGCTGCCATTATTTACCAGAGCCTTTCTCTGTGCACTGAGTCCAACACCTTCTTGAAGTCAACAAAGGAGATATATATGGTTGACTGCCATTCAGCCACCTGTTCTAAAATGTTGCGCAGGATGAAAATTTGCCTAGTGGTACTCCTTCCTCTTCTAAATCCAGTCTGTTCATCTCTCATCTTACTGTCAACACCGTTTCTAATTCTGTTGATTAAAATTCTTCCAAATATTTTGCTTGGTATGGATGTTAAGGTTATTCCGCACCAGTTATCGCATACAGTAGTATTGCCTTTCCTAGGAATTTTTGTTATTAGTCCTTGCTTTCATGATTTTGGTATAACTTCCTTTTCCCATACAATTCTGAACATCTCTTCAAGCCATAATACTGATGTGCATATATCAGCTTTTAACAATTCTGCAGTTATATTACCCTTGTCTGCAGCTTGTTATTCTTTAGCTTCATCTATGCCTCTTTCATTTCACTTGTAATGTAACTGGTACTGATTTTGTCTATTTCAGGGTCACATGTTATGTTAGGAGCTGGAAAAACAAGATCTGATCTATTCAGTATCTCCTCGAAATGCTATTTCCACCTCTCTCTTTTGTTTCTTTTTCATCCGTTAATAGATTCCCGTCCTTGTCTCTTATAGCACTCCCAACCTTGGTCCTTTCATTGCAAATTGTTTTGGTTATCTTGTAAAGCTCTCATTCTGCCATTACTAGCTGCTTTCTATGCAGATGTAGCAAGGTCGTCAACCCACTCTCCTTAAGCTTTTCTTTACATCTTTGTCTTCTCCAGCATACTAAGCTCTCATAATATCTTTAATTCTAATTGACTTGGCTTTCTCAATCTTAACCTTTATCTGTTTTCTCTCCTCAACACATTTCCAACTTTCTCTGCTGATCCATGGCTTTTGGCCCTTCTTTTTGTACCCAAGGACCTTTTCAGCAGTCCCATTGTATACTTCTTCAAATGTCTGCCACTTACTCTCAACTTCTTTATTGTTATCAGGTACTTCAGTCTCACCACAGCAGTCTTGTAAAACTTCATATCTATTTCGTAGTTCAACCGAAAACTCTTCTCTGATTGCTGGTTGCTGTAACTTGATGGTACCATACTTGGGTTGACATGTCTTTGTTATTGGTTTTCCTTTCAGTTTTAATCGGATCCTGGTCCGTCTCAATTGGTGATCACTTGAAATGTCAGCCCCTCTCATCACTCTTGTGTCTAATATGGAGGTTTTGTGTTGCTTTGTTACAAGCACCTAATCAATTTGGTTCTTTGTCCTCCCTCCTGGGAAAGTCCAGGTCTGTTTAAGAATGTGTTTATGTGGAAAAATTGTGCCAGTCGCCAATAAATTGTTGATACCACAGAAGTCCAAAAGCCTTTCACCATTAGCATTTCCTTCACCAATGCCATGCCTTTCAATAACATTATAATCATCATCATTATTACATCCTACTTTGGCATTCATGTCGCCCATTGTGATAAAAAAGTCATGCTTGGGAACTCCATCTACCAGGGCTTGTATCTGATCATAAAAAGCTTCCTTGTCTTCATCAGTTGCATCATTTGTTGGGGCATAAACTTGAATGATTGACAATTTATACTTTGAGAAGAACCTTGCATAAATCAACCTCTCATTTATAGGTTTCCTTTCTAATAGTGTCTGTTCAGCTGTCTTTGATAACATGAATGCAACTCCTGATAATGCATTTCACCATCTCTGCCCGAAAATAAAATACTTTCGCCAGTAGTCGGCTTGACTTTACCAAAGCCCGTACACCTACATTCACTTATACCAAGAATGTCAACATTAAACAGTTCCATCTCTTTGGCGAGGTGAGCTGCTTTTCTATATGAAAGAGCGATCTTACATTCCAGCACCCTATTAGAGTTCTGCTGGTGGGTTTGGTAATTGATGTCATCAACCCATGAGCTTCCTTGTGGCTTTCACCCATTGGCGTCATGGTATCCACAAACCTCAGATTGTCATCTTCCGGAATTTGGATCGTCATACTCCCAAAGCCAATAATATTACCAGCATTAGCTAGTGCACTTGCAGTTTCCGTAACAATTGAATGAGCTGAATGGGTTGTTAGTCCATTGTAGCAGGTTTTGTTTCAGGGTTTTCCTTCCTTTAGCCAGAGCCTTGTTAGCCTAGCACCATATGGAACTAGTTACCAGGGGAACAACGAGGAGGTAAGGTTGACTTGGGTGAACTTGGGAGTCATGGACAGGCTACTAATTTTCGTTTTTCACCCACCAAGGTGAGCTAGTCGACCCCAACACCACCGGCTGTGGTGTCGGGCGCATGAAAACCCTAATCCCCCCAGGTTCTATCTATCAGATCCATTTTCTAACAGATGTTTTTGCAGAAAGAAATATTTTCTGCAAAACAATTTATCCATGAAAATGTTTATCAGATTCAAATGTAACAGACTTTCAACTCATGAGAGATGTTATCGGTGGAAATGTTGCCTAATTTAACATTCTTTGCCTTATCAGATTTCCAGAATTTACGCCATTTACATAAATAGATATATGTTGCCATCTTAAAACATGTTGCCATGCATCTTTGACAAACTTCTTGAAAAATATGACGTACAAAAGCAGAGTTACTTTGAATATACATTATATTTATGAATATTCATTATATCTGTACATGGTGAATTATGGCATGCTATTATTAGAGGAATGCTCTTCTGTATAGCTGGTTTTATACACTTTAGCCACTTGATTTCCTCAAATTTGATTTTCTCGATCTTGTGTAATATTGCGGGAATTTCATATTTTTTTGGTTCGCATGCAAAGCATAATGCGAACCTATGTAATGGCGATATTGTCTGTCCAGCCGCCCACAGTTTTTTTCTGAGATTTCCTTAGCTCAGAAATGTTAAAGTTTTTTGAGAATTCTTCAGAAAATGTTAACGTTTCTTCAGAGTTCCTCAGAAAAAGTTAAAGTTTCTTTAGATATCCTAATGGAAGGTTAGAATTTCCTTACAAAATGTTAAAGTTTTTCAAAACACTTAAGACAGGATTGAAGACTAGTTTCCTGAAGTCTACAAAACATTTGATATTTCCTTAGAAGATCTCTGTAAAATGATATAATTTTCCAATATTCTTCAGAGATCCTCAAGCGTCTCTCTTGTAGCACTTAAGATTTAAAATCCTTAAAGTTCTTCCAAATATTTGGGCACCAACAGTTGTATCAGGCATGATTATTAAACTCCACCTTTATTATTGTGCTCGTTTGCATAAAGTTGCTACAGTATATGAACTGACCAGACTTTTTGTATTTAGTATGCTTAGTCAGGGAGTGACAGGATTAAATGCATGTGGACATAGGGAGGGATGCCAGGTGGTACATGGATGGGGGCCATGCAGAACATTTGATATAATATATACCATGTGGTATATACCAAGGGCTATATCAGGCATAATTATTTGACTCCGCCTTCTTTTTTTCTTATTCAACAACTCATTTGCATATAAGTTAATATATGACCTAACACTTTCATACATAGTATGCTCAATCAGGGACTGTAAATAGCTAGAATCAGACTTTTTATGGAGCCTATGGGATGTCATGTGGGACATGGGGTGGGATGCCATGTGGGACATTGGGTGGGATGCCATGTGTGACACAGGGTAGGATGCCATGTGTGACATAGGGTAGGAGTCTATGTGGGACGTAGGGTAGGAGTCTATGTGGGACACAGGGTAGTAGGCCATGGGGACATGGGATGTGATGCAATATAGAACATAAAGTAGGACATTGGGAGGGATACCATGTGGAACATATGGTGGGACAAGGTGGGATGCCATGTGGGACATCAGGTAGGAAGCCATTGATTCAGAACACAGGGAGGGATGCCATGTGGGACATAGGATGGAATGCCATGTGGGTTATTGAATGGGATGTCCTGTGGGACATATGATGGAATGCCACGTAGGACAAGGGATTGGATGGGATGTCATGTGGGACATGGGGTGGGATGCCATGTGGGTATATGGTGGAATGCCATGTGGGACAAGGGATGGGATGTCATGTCAGACATGGGGTAGGATGCCATGTGGGACATGGGATGCCATGTGGGACATAGGATGCCATGTGGGACATGACATGCCATGTGGGACATGGGATGCCATGTGGGACATGGGATGCCATGTGGGACATGGGATGCCATGTGGGATATGGGATGCCATGTGGGACATGGGATGCCATGTGGGACTTAGTGTGAGATGCCATTTTTTATAATTTGGCGGGTCTTATGATATGGGAGGCAATTTGCAGGGGTGCGAACCAGAACGGTATTTACCATTCTAATTAAATCATAGTATAGAAATGCTTGAATCGCTGATTGCTGAAATGATGTCCATTTTTTTTTTTTTTTGCAAATATTTGTCCATGTTAAAATGTATCAATTCATTTTGGCAGAATTCAATGTTTTTAGTGTTGGGAGGGAATTCCCTTACCAGTCTATGTGTATGCCTATCTATGCACCAGAGACCACTCTGCGAATTTTGGAAGACCAGTGATGGTAAAATCCGACGACTGGTCTCCAAAAAAATTAATACTCAACTTGAGTTTCAAAAGGTTGTGAGATAAAGATTATCATACGTTTGTTAGTAGCTACAGTCACACACAACTTTTTTTCAGAAGGGCAACGGGGGCCATTCCCCCCTCCTCAAAAAAATCCATAGTAAATGTATGTCAAGCCAGGGTAATAAAACGTCCTGAGACATATAGGCCATGAATTTGTATGTATATAATAGATGTTTGCACAAAGGACAACGATATTTTCTCCAATTTTTGTACGTTATTTGAGTATTTGTTGAATTAATTATCATTCGTTAGCATTATTTAGTGATCTGGTCTCCCATCCAATTACATATGTGCCACCGATGCTATATAATTATATGGAAATTTGTTTCAAGTTCTGAAAAATCTCTTTATTTTGGGAATATTTTCTTCAATTTTTTTCTTTTTCGGGAATTTTTTTTCAATTTCTTTCATTTACGGACAGTTTTCAGGAAATTTTCTTCAATTTTCTCATTTTCAGGAAATTTTCTTTAATTTTACCTAATATTTCTATAATTTTAAACAAATTTTACTTTAATTTTGCCTAATTTTGCTTAAGTTTTACCTAATCTTTCAATTTGATGTTAATAATTTCCCAATTTGCATTTCAAGTTTCCGTATAGGTACATTATCTTTTATATCAGCCCCCAGAATAAGTTATTCTCTTCTTATTTTACTCCAGTGGTTGGCAGAGTGGATGACATGGGGAAAAGTATGATGGAATTATAAAGTATGTTATCAAAATGGACCTGCAAAATGCCCCAAATCGCAGAACTTCCGGGGGCTCCCCCTGGATACCTCCCAGGGCTTTGCCATTGGACCACACCTTAAGCGGGCCCCAGGACCCCACGTTATTAATCACATGCATCCATGCGCAGTACCTCCTTACGGCGTTACAGTGTGATTTTAATAACAATCTGGTGTGACCAATTTTGGCCCCTCAAAAATCACCCTTGGATTGCAAACTGTGAATCCTTATGAATAAGTGATGAATTTCCCAATGTTTTGAGACCAGTGAAAATTTCCTAAAGGAGGCCCTGCTATGCACATGGCCAATTCATATTGTTTGAAAATAGGCAAATAGGAAATGCAAGGCAGTGACTTTGAAAGGACTACTTAATGTAGAGACAACATAAGCAAAATTTGTCAAATTAACCTATGGAAAATTATGAAAATATATATAGCAACAAATCACATCACAATAGGTTAAAAATTGATCTATTCAGATATGACCCATGTCACCAACGTGCGTTAAAGGGTCATTTGCATGTCACGTGTAATCTAAGTGACCACTAGGTTTACAGATATTGGGACCTGCGGATCCCTCACTGTTCCATAAATAATCTTATCAAGGTCTCTCGGACCCCTCACCTCCCCCCCCCCACCCCCACAGTGACCACTAGGTTTACAGATATTGGGATGTGCGGATCCCTCACTGTTCCATAAATAATTTTATCAAGGTCCCTCAGACCCCTCACCTTTTGCCCCCCCACCCCCACATTTGGACGTTGACGCTGAACTTGATTGGATGTTGGACATTTTCCCACCGTGTTTCCTAAAGAAAAAAATCATAGCATCAATATGTGTTAAAAGAAATGCACCCTTGGTTAAAAAAAATTAACTCGGGCAATGAAATTTCTATTGAAAATGATTTTCAAAAGAAAAAAAAAAGATTGTTATTGAATTTCTATGATGCAACATCCAGGGATGTATGCATTCTTCATTTAGCTGGGGATATGGGAAAGTCCGAGATTGTTCTTCATTAGCTGATCCCAGGCAAACTATTATGGCATTGAATGTTAAAGGATTTACAGTAGGACATGAAGAGCTATTTAAATGTTTTGATGGATTTTGAGCTCAGTTTATGCCTGGAGGTGACACTAATTCCCTTTAAAATGAACTCAAACAAATACTCTCAGTTGTGCATTATAGGGATTTAATGCATAGGTCACAACAATGCAAATACTTACTCCATAAAAATTATATAACAAATCTTAATCTTCATTGAGTCAGTCACTATGTACAAGTCTTTGCACTGGTGTATGTGTTATTTTTTTATATTTGCATTAACTTGTTATTGTGAGTCATTAAACAGTAATGTTGATTTATTTATTTATGTAGTATTTCTTATCTTTAAATCAATTGACAACAATATATACAGAAATCATAGCAGAATGTTCCATCAATAATATATTCAAAAATGCTATACTTAAAATAAGTAAATAGAACACAAAGTTAGTTATTAATATGTGATGTAACTGAAAGAAGATCAAGAACCAGAAATAAGCAGTCTTTTCTAGTCTGATCATGACAAAGGAACAGTAATAGTAAATAGAAATGCAACCTTAACCATCCCCCTCCCTTCCCTGGTACACACCCCTAGGTCCACATTTCTCAGGTGCACCTCCACATAAACGCCCCCTGGTATACCTCCCCCAGTACACCTCTCCCTGGTGCATTCTCCACCTTCCCTCAAGGAAAGAAAATGTAGAATGAATTTTTGCACCGTTTTACTTTACTCTCTCTTTTTGTGCACCCAGAGACGGTGCAAACAGTTTTCACAACTGAAATTTTGTTATCAAAAGTTTTTAATCAAAAAGGAGTCCAGACCACCACTCTGGATCTACCTATGGCAACATTTGTTACCTCTCTGGCACTGTTTGACTTTATATTTACCTGCATCAAGAATAACCTCTGCAAGAAAGTAATGAAGTAATCACATTCATGCGGTCCTGTGTGTGTGTGTGGAGGGGGAGAGAGGGGGAGGGGGAGGGGGAATGATGGTCCACAGATCTGGTCTGATAATGCATATCAGCATATCTTCAGTGGCGTTCATTCATGTCCCCCTGTCCCTGGAATTACAGCCCCGATGATTTGCAGGAAATTAAGTCCTTAATTTATAAATTTATTTGCAAAATAATTTTCTTCAACATGCCTCCTTCTACAACCATATTTAGTCCTCCTCTCCTAACCACCACCCCCTACCTATATTTTACCCCATATTTTACACCCTTGCACTTCCTCTTTCGATCCCAGCTTCCAGGCTTTCACCCCTTCCCCTGTAATTTTCTCATACTCCTCTATTTTCTTTTCTTCCTACCTCTGGAATGATCTAACCTCTCAGGCACAATTTGACTCTTGATGTCGTGGTGCCGTTAAGCCCTCATCAAACAAACATCAACATATAGCATGACATTTGGGGGTGTAAACTTTGCTATTTTATTAATTTGCCTATTCCCCTTTCTCATATGATGTGACAAGATGAACCAGTATACTGCATACCCTTTGATCATGAAGTTTGATTGCTGGTGGAGGGGGCACATGTACCACCTATAGGGGAAAACATGTCAATATCATAAACCAGCCAGATTTTACCTTTACTCATGCAATTTCTTATAGACCTTTCAAACCAAGTTTAGCAGAACATGATTTTTTCAGTACTGTGGGAACTTTTTCTTTGTTTCCCAACCAATCAGGTGCAGGTTTGAGGGGAAAAATTGTAAGCAGCAGTACGCGCGCCTAGTTCCTTCATGTATAACACACGTCTTAAACATGCGCTTGAAAACATTTTTTCATACGCTTGGTCCCATACGTGCATGAATTGCGCAGACGGCCAAGATTCCTCCAGTATTTTATTGGTCAATAAGATTCCTCCTGTATACGATTGGTCCATTATGGACATGTGAATCTCAGCCATGTGACATTATTTAAATTAGTTATCCGGAAATTGCGGATTCAGATTTGAAAAGGTCTATAAGGCATGAAACATCACCACTGGGTGAAAAGGTTATATGAATGATAAAAAGTTGCCAAGTCACTGGTCTAGAAGTGAGGGTGCTATTTTGAAGCTACTAAATTTTCCAAAGGTTTATTTGAGATTCAAAATGGTATTGAAGTAATCATGTATAAATATTGACCTTTGTAACTTCAAATGCTCCTTAAGCGCTGGCCCTTGTGGATACTGTTTAGGACATTCTGACAGTGGAAAGTGTTTACTGTTAAGTTTACATGTTAATTGTGAGTAATTTATCCTCTCATATTGTCTGCATTACAATATGATGATGCTGGTAATTCTTAAAGTTTTCAATCCTTTGGCAAAGGGAAAAAAATGTTTTAGCTCAATTGAACACCCCATTTAAAGGGTTTTAGCTACTGTAATGCAATGACTGGGGCATTATTCAGCTTTGAGCCTTAAATTTGAAGCGTTCATCACATCACAAATGTTTTCTTTAAGATTTTGTCGTTTGGGTATGTTTGCCTTACATGCAATCGACCTTGTGTTCATTTCCCTTTTTTGGGGTGTGTGTCTATTGGTGTGAATTTTGTGTTCACGAAATTCACTAAAAAATTAAAAAGCGTTCTGAGGGGTACAAATCATATTAATGAATGTTACTGGTGTCAAAAAACTAACGATTATCGGCGAAGGATATTTGCGGACACAATAGAAACTATTGAAAATAAATGAAATATAAACTTTTAAAAATTTCTTAGAATTGGGAAAATATTCAATGTTCTTTTACCAATGTGTTGATGTGCTACGTCATTGGCCTGCTGGTTGCAGTTGTGAGGATAAACTCCAAGGCCCTAGGGTTAATGGGTCAAGCAGTTTTGTCCCATCCATCCTTAGATATACAAATAAGACAGAATACCAATACAGAATTAATTCTAATGAAAGTCAGGGAAAAATGAATGTGAATTAGTAGATGTTCAAATACCAATAATGGTCCTGTATCAGAAGGGCTAAAAATCATTTTCATTTTTATGACATGCCAAATGAAAAATTTCTATATCAAAATTGTCTAATGGTCTACAGACAAGCAGAGGCATAAATATCCAGTCAAAATCATGAAAATTGCAAAAACTTCTCCTCAATATTGGACAATTTTACATCTACTGTATTTGACGTATTAAGCACCCAGGGCACTTATGAAAATAGAATTGCACCTCTTTTTAGCCCCATTTTCCCCCCCTAATAAACGCCCATGCTCCGGGGCCACGTACAGTGTGCTATTCGACCTGCATTGTGTGAATTGCTTCTATACTAGTCCCACAATAACCACCACAGAAAGATCATGAGCTTCAGATGCAAGATAAGCAAATAATGTAACAAAACTTATTCCAAGTCTTCAAATTAATCAAATCAATTATGTTATCAGTCAAAAAATGTTGGGTGGGCGCTCATTAGAGCAGGGGCACTTAATACGTCGAATACTGTATTTTCTTTATTTCTAGTTATTAATATTCAAATTTGTGATGTATTAATAAGCATGCATGTCTATTTCTGTTTGTACAATTGTTTGTTTTTTTCTTTCTCATATACCACAGTTGCTTGAATGTGAGAAATGGCTGATTCTGGTGGAATTTTTGTTTGATATCTTAGCCATAACCCCAATCAAAATTCTGATTTTGAAAGACTTGAGGATTGTGGTGGTGTAGTGGGAGTTCATGGATTACAAAATTTGCATAAATCTGGAAATCTTCAAGTCTCAAAAATGAGATATACTCTATTTTAATTGGAAGTAAAATAGAAAAGTTTTGTAGCTGTCTATATTCCTTTAGAAATATCAAACACTCTAGAGGGCAACTCGAGAGGGCAACCTTTCAGTTTTAGAACACAGTATGAAATGTAAACAGAGTTCACTCAACATAAAAATTATCCAAAGGAAAAAAAGTGTACAATAGCAGGTCTCTTTCATTTCTGTACAGCTGATAACATGGAAACAGTACCTACATAAGTGAAATTGACTTAAGATATTAACAAATTGCATGTTTATTCTTCTTTACTCAAATTAATTTTTATTTCTTTCTTGTTTTCTTTTGCAGGTAAGCCCACATCTTCCTACTTTCCCTTTGAAGTGGTATGAGGTAGGATTGCTTATTGATTATTGCTGGTTCATTGAAGTTTTCTCTATCTCTGTATACTCTAATGCATAAATAATTGCTTAGACACAGTAGGTATGGGGAAAAGAATCATCAGTTATGCAATCTTGTCCATCCCCCATTGGTTGTAGCATGGTTTTGCTCACCCACCTCCCCCCCAAAAAAAAAAAAAAGAGAGAGAGAGAAAGAGGGGGGGGGACTTCAGATGTGCAAATCAAGCTAGTACCAATAAGAATGAATGAACAGGAACTCAGACTTTTACTTCAGTCCTTAGAGAGAAAAAAAGGTTTTCTAGCTTTGCCGAGTGGAATTGAGTTTTTTATGTAACGTTCATCTTAATTATTGTTTGTATTGTACACATGAATAGGTGGTTATGAATAGGTGGTTACGTAAAATAGGTGACTAACAATAACTCATGGAAAAAGTAGTGTTTCTTTGTGTTTCAAACAAAAAACTAATTTATAGACAAATATGGACATTTAGAGACAGTATCATCAAGGGCAGATCCAGGAATTTCAAAAAAGGAGGGTCCAAAATTAAGTTGTGAAAATTATCCTAAATTGTATGGTGTGCGATTCATGCAGTAAAGCATGTACAACTACGGGTTGGTGGGTCATGAGGGGTGGGGTGGGTGTTTTTGGGGGGTAGATACTGCATATTTTACAGATGCAACTGACCAAATGTTTTGAAAAATGTATCTTATCGTGCAAGATTTTATTATTTGTCCCAAAAAACCTGGGAAAATGTACGAGTCTTATTACTGTCCATAAACTATTTGCAAATGGTTGGTAAAAAATTATCAACATTTCCCAAAATTTTTGGAAAATTTCCAAAAATAAAGATAATTTTCCAACAAATGAAGACAATTTCATGAAAATGCATGAAATTTTACCAAAATTAAAGGAAACTTTTCGAAAATTGAAAGAAAATGCATGAAAATTGAAACAAGTCTCACGAAAATAAGGAACTTTTACAAGAATTTGAGAAATTTCCTAAAAATTAAAGACAACTTCTTGAAAATTGAAGAAATTTTCCTGAAAATGAAGGAAATTGGATAAAAATTGAAGTAAATATCACAACAAATTGAGACATTTTACTAATGATGAGGGAAATTTCCCGAAAAAGGAAGCACAAAAATGAAAACAAATTCGTGAAAATTGACCATTTTCCTTTTATACTAGGATATAGGGGTCTTACAAGGGTCATTAAACCTCTGCACTTGATCAGTTTCTGAAAAAAATGTCCCTTGAATTTCTTAAATTTTCCTTTCCGAAAGTTGAATATTTTGTTGGCCCTGTAAAGCCGGTTGGATGGTATAAGGAGCAAGTTTAGGGGCAAACTAGTTATACAAACATAAACAATAAACCCTTTGCCTCCACCGTACAAAGGCAACAGGGAATAGAAGCTTCTTTTATCAGTTCATTGCAGCCCAGGTCAATTTAACGGATTTTAATTCAGGTCATTCAACCATTGGGCATTTGTCATAAAAAGGTTCATAACTGATCCTGACCTGATCAGACCTGATCCTGGCAACTCTTCAATTTATACAAGACGAAGGCCCTCTATAAATACCTTCAATTTCCACAAGACGAAGACCCTCTATAAATATTCCTGTTTCCAATTTTCAAATTTGAAAGAAAAAGTTTTCAATGAAGAAATGAAGAGAACGAAATTAAGATGACCTGTTTGTAAAAATATTTTCACTGAATTTAAGGAGAAAAAATATAAATCTTTAAAAGGGCTGAGGTCCCCGAATGATGCTTGTTAAAAATCCTCTTCCAAAATTGTAATAGATGTTTCTGTTTCCGATACAAATTTTCTTTTTGAAATTATTGATTTAAAAGAAGTTTGCATATGCGGTCTAGGGGACGAAGGACTCCTTACCTTCCAAAATGTTGTTATTTCGCCAACTCAATACAAATAACAAGAAATTGATCACTCTGGACCAATCAATATTAAAAAGATATCAATCATCAGAGATAAAAAGAAATGGAAAGGATATAAGTTTAGCGCTGAAAACGGTTAGCTGTGTGAAAATATATGGTCTTAGTGTTATAAATCATTTTTGTGAAAATTTTAAGGAGGGGGGTCCAGACCCCTTCCCCCTCCCCCTCTCCTTTTGGTCCGCCCTTGTATCATGAATGAATTACTTTGAATTATTTTAGTTATGTACTTTTTCTTCTCTTTTTTTAAGAATATTTATTCACCTAATATCACAAGGTAAAATAAAAATGGCCCAAATAATAGTTTAGGAAAACTTATTTGCCAAAATTCTGTTAAAGTCATCCGTTTAAAAGTTAGAAATAGATTAGAATAATGTGTCATTCAGTGCATATGAGGATATGGGACAGTTGGAAAGGATCTTTGGTTATCCTTCATCAATATTAAACTATATGGTTCTTGCGTAAATTTCCATTTTTATTGGTGAGCATAATGCGAACCTATGTAATGGCGATTTCGTCTGGCCATCCACAGTTTTACCTGAGATTTTCTCAGAAATGGTAATTTGTTTTTGAGAGTTCCTCAGAAAATGTTGTTAAAGTTTCTTCAGAGGTCCTCAGAAAAAGTTAGTTTCTTCAGATATCCTCATGGAAGGCTGGAATTTCTTTACTAAATGTTAGTTTTTCAGAGACTCTTAAGACAGGTTGAAGAGTAGTTTCCTTAAAAAGTCTACAAAATATTTAATATTTCCTTCGAAGATAATTGTAAGATGATATAATTTCCCAAATTCTTCAAAGATCTTCAAGTGTCTCTCATAACACTGGAGGTAGGTTTAAAACCCTTAAACTTGGGGACATAGGGTGGAATGCCATATGGGACATGGGGTAGGATGCCATATGGGACATGGATGGGATGCCATGTGGGACATGGGGTGGGATGCCATGTGGGACAGGGTGGGATGCCATATAGGATATATGGTGGAATGCCATGGGGGACATAGGGTGGAATGCCATGGGATGGGATGGGATGCCATGGGATGGGATGCCATGGGGTGGAATGCCATGGGGTGGGATGCCATGGGATGAGATGCCATGGGATGGAATGCCATGGGATGGGATGGGATGCCATGGGAAGGGATGGGATGGGATGGGATGTCATGTGGGACATGGGATATCATGTGGGACATGGGATATCATGTGGGACATGGGGTGGGATGCCATGTGGGACATGAGGTGAGATGCCACGAGTAACTCAAGAGGTTGGGATGCTATGTGGGACATAGGGTAGGACGCTATGGGAACATTGGATGTGATGTCATTGGGAGGGATACCATGTAGAATATATGGTGGGATCCAATGTAGGACATAAGGTGGGAAACCACTAATGCAAGACATAAGGTGGGATGCCATGGGGGACATAGGGAGGGATGCCTTGTGGTACATATGGTTGGATTAATGTGGACATAGGATGGGATCCATGTGGGATATAGGGTGGGATGTCATGTGGGTCATAGGGTGGGATGCCATGTGGGTCATAGGATGGAATGCCATGTGGGACATACTGTATGGTGGAATGCCATGTGAGACATAATGTATGGTGAAATGCTATGTGGGGGATATGGTGGAATGCCATGTGGGAGATATGGTGAAATGCCATCTGAGATAAGAGATGGGATGTGGGACATGAGGTGGGATATCATTTGGCACATGGGATGGGATGGGATGCTATGTGAGCTATGGGATGCCATGTGGGACATGGAATGCCATGTGGGACATGGGATGCCATGTGGGACATGGGATGCCATATGAGACATGGGATGCCATGTGGGACATGGGATGCCATGTGGGACGTGGGATGCCATGTGGGACGTGGGATGCCATGTGGGACGTGGGATTCCATGTGGGACGTGGGATGCCATGTAGGACGTAGGATGCCATGTGGGATGTGGGATGCCATGTGGGACGTGGGATGCTAAGTGGGTTGTGGGATGCCATGTGGGACATAGGATGCCATGTGGGACATGGGATGCCATGTGGGACGTAGGATGGGATGTGAGATGCCATGTGGGACATAGGATGCCATGTGGGACGTGGTATGCCATGTGGGACATGGGATGCCATGTGGGACATGGGATGCCATGTGGGATGTGGGATGCCATGTAGGACATGGGATGCCATGTGGGACGTGGGATGCCATGTGGGATATGGGATGCCATGTTGGACGTGGGATGCAATTTGGGACTTATTGTGAGATGCCATTGTATAATTGGCCGGGTCATATGATATGGGTGTCAATTTGCATGGGCGTGCTAACCATGATGGTATCTACCATTCTAGTTGGTACAGTAGACGTCTGTTAAAGAAACATATTGAGTGTAAAATCAGAACATAAATTAAAACAAACAAAATATTACACAATGGTTCAAAAAATCTTGGCTACGGCATGGTCCACGCTCTGGTAACCCTTTATTTCAGACCACTGAGACTAACAATGCAATGTACACACATTTAGTTTTATATTAATTATTTTGTGATTTTAGAATACTGCCACCATTTGAAATGCTCGTTTAAACTTGCTTTAATTCTGTATTTAGTAGAGGCTATGTCATAATTGAGTAATATGTATTGTATATAGGCATCCTGCAGTGCCGTCAGAAGATATTTGATATGGGGTGGGGGGGGGCTGATTTAGCATTTGGTGAAAGTTTATAGCGCGTTAGTGTTATCCAAGGCAAAGCACGAGAATTCCTGCATGGTGTTGAGGGGCCTGCTTAAAGTACCCTGGTAAGGGTTCAGAGGGCAAAGCCCCTGGAAGCTGGTGCATTTTCACCTTTTTCTGGTCTAAAATGATATCATTTGGAGCTGTATAGTGAGAAGTTGGTTGAGATGAGGGGCAGAGGTGTAGGAAGAGGTGCGGCAGAGGTAGTTAACTCCATGAGAGGATTTGACCTTCCCGGTTGCATGCTACTTGTTCGCTTGGGAAGCCTAATCAGAAATTTTAGTAAAATTTGCCAACATTTACCAAACATTGCAGAAAATTTCCTGAAAATTAAAGGAAACTTTCCGAAATTTTGAAAATTTTCCTGATAATTAGACAAATTGGCCAAAAAACAAACTATCCTGAAAATTAAAGAAAATTTATAGAAAATTTAAAAAAACTGGCTGAAAATTAAGGATAATTTCCAAAAAGAAGAAAATATTCCGAAAATCGAGGAAAATTACACATTAATGAGGAAAAGTTCCTGAAAGCGAAGGAAATTTCTCGAAAATTGAAGGATATTTTCCAAAACTTTAAGATTTTCTGATTAAAAACATTTTGAACATTGATAGAAACTTAATTTAGCAGTGCAACTTTATTTTCGAACCTGAAAATGGAAAATTCTCGAAAATTGAAGAAAAAAACTGCCAGAAAATTAATGAAATGTCCGAAAATGGAAGAAAATGGAAGAAAAATCAAAGAAAACTGCCTTGAATTGAAAGAAATTTCCTGGACATGGCACTATATTCACGATTTGTTTATCATATACTAAGATGAGATGCTTGTATTCTTTTTAAAGTTTCTTAAACAAAAATAATTTTGGGTACTGAGACAGCTATGCTAGGCTAGGGGCAGTCTTCCAATGTTTGAAAGGGCACTTTTTGAACTTTGCAAAAAGAAATTAAAAAAATAGCGGTGATGGGGCGAGTCCTAGTGGGTTCCACCACCTATGGATGCTAGTGCTACTTTGTCTCTGGTAAATCATTTTGTTGGTTATCGTTCCGGATCCTTATCTCCTGATCAAAACCAGTACTGTTTCCTTCTACGGTCTACATAGGATTTTCATTATTTGAAACACATAATATCCCTCTTAGCCTATCAATACAAGTAATTTATTTTGTTTTGAACATGGATGCAACCCATCCATGGATAGCGCAACCTGCAAAACATTGCTGCGTACATTTCGCAAACAAATTCAGGACTTACCTGGACAACATGGCCGATCATGGTACGTGACATACACATGTAGCAATAAAAGCACTGGGCTCAGTGAATTCACTCAGCCTACTCAACTCCCAGACTGGGAGTTTAAGTGGGCTGAGTGAAGTGGGCTGAGTGAATTCATCTGACTGTCAAGGCCACTTATACCAGAAAATCCTGAATTTGGCATATATTGATAATATATGCAGGATTTTTGCCTACATATTGTTACTGCTTTCTTGATGGGTGGGGGGATGTTCACCTATGCAAGTCCCTGTTCAACGATTTCATCTGTGTTCCCAGGTAAATCAATTTAATAGTTTTTTTTATATCAAAAATCATAACCTACTACCCAATTAGGCAAAGAGCTGATCCAGATTGAGCTATCATGATTTATTATTTTTTCAGGGGAGGGGATTCCATTAGGGGAGGAGAATTTTATTAAAGAGGGGATTCCATTGGGGGAGAGTGATTCCATTGAAGAGTGGATTCCATTGAAGGAGGGTGATTCCATTGGGAAAGGGTGATTCCATTGAAGAGGGGATTCCATTGGGGGAGGGTGGTTCCATTGAGGGAGATTTTTTTGGGGAGGGCGATTCCATTGAAGAGGGGATTCCATTGGGGAGGGTGATTCCATTGAAGAGGGGATTCCATTGGGGGAGGGTGATTCCATTGAAGAGTGGATTCCATTGGGGAGGGTGATTCCATTAAGGGAGATTTTATTGGGAGGGCGATTCCATTGAAAAGGGATTCAATTGGGGAGGGTGATTTCATTGAAGAGTGGATTCCATTGAGGGAGATTTTATTGGGAGGGGGATTTCATTAAGAGGGGATTCCATTGGGGAGGGTGATTCCATTGGGGAGGGTGATTCCATTGAAGAGGGGATTCCATTGGGGGAGGGTTATTCCATTAAGAGAGATTTTATTGGGAGGGCGATTCCATTGAAAAGGAGATTCAATTGGGGAGGGTGATTTTATTGAAGAGTGGATTCCATTGGGAGAGGGTGATTCCATTGAGGGAGATTTTATTGGGGAGGGGATTCCATTAAAGAGGGGATTCCATTGGGGAGGGTGATTCCATTGGGGAGGGTGATTTCATTGAAGAGTGGATTCCATTGGGGAGGGTGATTCCAATGAGGGAGATTCCATTGGGGAGGGGATTCCATTGGTAGAGAGGGATTCCATTGGTAGAGAGGGATTCCATTGGTGGAAGGGGATTCCATTGGTGGAAGGGGATTCCATTGGGAGGGGATTCCATTGGGGAGGGGGATTCCATTGGGGGAATGGATTCCATTGGGGGAGGGGATTCCATTGGGGAATTGTGCTATTTGAGCTATTTTGACATAAGTTTAGCAAAGTTAGTCTGAATAGTTAAAGTTGATGGCCTATGTTTTACTTTATGTCCAACATATTGTATGATAAGTTTCTTAGAAAGATGTGCCAAACTTTCTTTGTTCTATTTCAAGGCAGAGCCTAACTTGAAATGGGGAAAGGGTTAGTTTGCAATGGGGTTACAGTACAACCATAGACCCTAAAGAGATCACACATATGGTTGGAAAGTATCATATCTCAGTTATTACAATATTAGAGGGCTGTACAATTTTCTCCGAAAGGGAAGGATGTTTCCCATCAGAAGGGGGGAGGGTCCAGGGAGATGGCAGTTAAAGATCCACGCCTCTTCCAGATGGATCGCTTATTCATCTTTTATTGTTTTATGAATATATGTGTATTTTTTCCACACTTGAGATTAAGCCAGTATTTCATAATTTGAGTCTAGTTGATCAACCTTGAATTTAGAAATTGTGATCACTTTTCAAACTTTGATGGAGGGAGACTTTTAACTACAAGCAAAGTATTTTAAGTCTTTTAGATCTGCTCTGTTTTAGGTACTGGAGGAGTCAAGCGACAATCCCTCATATGGGGCAGTTCCTTCTGAGCAAGACTTTCTTTTATTGAAAGTGCAAATATGAAATTATTCTTTAAACTTCAGAAGAAGTTGAGAAGATCTTGTGATACCTCTGAACCATTCCTAAAACATACCAGAGAGTAGCCAGCTCTCCCTGTGCATACTCAATGATTTCACATCACAAAGATTGTTTACAACAAATGCATTATCATGAGATAAACCCCCTCAATAATTCCTTTATTCCATTCATCCTATAGAGATATATATCTCTCTAAAGGCTCTTCTCTACAGTTACTAAGTCTATAAGTTTGACCAAGCCTTAGGAATGTTCCTTTATAAGGCTATAGGGGTGTTAAGTGATTGCTGGTGGCACAGCACTATTATTGTATGCTTCCAATCATTTTATTTTGAGCCTTTGAGGATTCCACACCCCCACAATTCCTCTCTTGTCTGCTTGTTTGTGACTTTAAAAGCTCTGGTTATTATTACAGACGTTCCTATATGATAGAAGGGGTTGGTTTATTACCAATCGGGATGTGGCACTAAGGATGAATAAGGGGCAGTTGCATGTCCCTCCTCCTTTGTGCCTCCTTGATCCATTACTCACATTGAGCATTCTTTATGGTGTAGTCCTGATCTCCCCTTCCCCAAATATTATAAATGTGGCATTACCTATAGTTTTATGGAAGGGAAAGCCTATTGAGGAATCTCTAAAAGTTTATTTTTTTGTTGTTTTAGCACTGAAAAGTGCTAAAAAAAGAGCTAAATCCATCGAAACCATTAGGCTCATTGGGCCGGTGCGTATCCCCAGTTTCCATGGCGCAATCAGATGAGAGCACATGAGTCTTTCTGTACGGGACAGCAGTCCATAGCAGATTAACTCCCCAGCAGTGCTGGTACTCATTTTACAGCTGAGTGGACTGAAGCAAGTAGAGTATCTTGCTCAAGGACACAATGCAGCGCTTACAACGGGAATCAAACTCGGTACCTATCGAATACGAGCTTGACTCCTTAACCACTGAGCCACGGCACCTTTCTATGAAAAGTGCATACGGTAGTTTGAAATTTATGCACATTTCTAGGATCTTTTATTTCATTTTCCTAATTGATACTAGCATAGTTATTTTAAGCCAAAATGTGAACTTTAACATGAAGTATGATGACCAAGTATCATGATTTTTTATTTATTATTTGTAGAACATTGTTGAAAGAGTAGTGTTAATGTCAGACAAAATAAGGGAACTTATTGTAAACTCTCTGCTTTCCTCAAGCAGCCCACCAATCGAAAAACATACCCGCATTGGTAACTGCAATAATGAAATTATACAATTTTGATTCCCGCAGTATGAAAGCAGTTGATTTTGATACCTGCAGTATGAGTATTCAACAAAAAATATTGGAAAAATAGACCAGCAATACAAAATTAAAACAGTAAAAACTCATTTTTTGGTATCTGTGCTACGAAAATGATTAAAAAAAGACAAATTTTTGTACTTCAAAATGTTTTGTTAAAAAATTGTTGTAATTTTTTTTTTTTTTTTTAATAGTAAAAGAAAGACACCTGCACTACGTAAATGGTGCAAAAAAGGAACCGGCTTGGGTGGCACATATAGATACCTCACATATGGAAGTGTCATCCCCCCCACCCCTGGGCAATGGATAAGCCCCTGCCCAACTTAGCCATCAGAGACAAAGATATATAGATTTTGTGAAAAGTGCAAATAAAATTTGTCCACACTGTGCAGCTATGAATTTTCAGGCTTATGAAGTCCAGGAAATATGAAAAATTATGGTGTCATAATAATAATAGAATAATTATAAAGCGGCAACTCTTTAGAAAGAGTTATCTGCTCAAGGCACTGCTTTACAAGCTTATATCAGCAGAACAGGTCTGCTATTGCAGATATGTAGATCCATTATCTGTTAATCCTTTGCCACATTGAGTGAAAACAGCTGACTTGAACAAAAATGAATACAAGTGGTGAAATCAACATTAACATGGAAAACACATTATATAAGTCATCAGAAGCTGAAATTGAAGTTTGTATTCTGCTATCTTTTAACTGCGTAATACAGTTGTGCATATATTCAAATTCTGGTTACAATTTTGCCCCAGTACGTAGACCTACTTGGAATGCTGAGGCTGTAAAGGGGAGAAAGAAAACTTCAATGTTAAAAATTGCAAATAATACCATATTTTCTTAAAACCTTTTTTAGATGTGACCCAAGACACCATAGTTTCCCAGAATTCAATGATGTACAGCTATCTTAAACCATCACCATTTACTGCACACAACCTTGGCGATCGGGCAAAAAAAAATTCTTGAGTGGGTAGCGGGTGAGTGGGTAGCGGGTGAGTGGGTAGCGGGTGAGGGGTGAGGGGGTAGCGGGTGAGCGGGCAAATTATATTCACCTTTTTATGTGGATGCAAATCTCCTCCCCCAGAGCCCCTTCCTTTTACTGCTGCCACTGTGCGCATTACTACAATTCATCTACCTGCATACATCAGTACTTTACATTTAAGTGAAAGTCCTTGTATATCTGTAATTAATCATTTTGATTATGCTTGTCTTCATTTTATATATCCTTGTCCGCTTCACAGTATTATTTATTATCAAGGAATAGCTGGTTGTAATACACAATATCAGTGCAGAGAGACCACTGAGAAACACAATAGTCCATGCACAGTTTTACACCACACTACTGATCACTGCAGCAATTTAAAAACTCAGATTTTAAAGCAGTGTGAGAATCCTGTGTAGTGTATCCTGATTTAGTTAATCCCTCTGATGACTGCTTTAGAAACTTTGTGGTGTCCTATATGTTTTCATACGATTCTTTATTCTCTACACAAAGTGTACCAGTGTATGTAAGTATGTAACCAAAGATCTATCCACATAAGCATGCCAGATAGGTATAAACCATTCAGCCCGGAATTGGTGACTTACAAAAGATTTCTTAACAGTGTTTCACAATTTCTCCTCTTAAAATGCTATTAAATATTTTTGACAGCTAAAAGCTTTCTGACTTTACTGAGAATTCAAAGATACCATTTGCTGTGCCTCTTCTAGTCCCCTACCAAAGGTCATTTCTAAGTGTAAACCAGTCAGCCCGGAATTGGTGACCTACAAAAGATTTCTTACCAGTGTTTCACAATTTCCCCTCTTAAAATGGCATTAAATATTTTTGACAGCTAAAAGCTTTCTGATTTTACTGAGAATTCAGAGATACCATTTGCTGTGTCTCTCCTAGTCTCCCACCCTTAGACCCCACCTCTAGATCCCACCCCTAGACCCCACCCTAGATCCCACCCCTAGACCCCACCCCTAGACCCCACCCCTAGACCCCACCCCTATACCCCCTCCTAGACCTCAACCCTATACCCCCCCTAGACCCCCCCTAGACCCCACCCCTAGACCCCACCCCTAGACCCCACCCCTAGACCCCACCCCTAGACCCCACCCCTAGACCCCACCCCTAGACCCCACCCCTAGACCCCACCCCTAGACCCCACCCTAGACCCACCCCTAGACCCCACCCTAGACCCCACCCCTAGACCCCACCCCTAGACCCCACCCCTAGACCCCACCCCTAGACCCCACCCCTAGACCCCACCCCTAGACCCCACCCCTAGACCCCACCCCTAGACCCCACCCCTAGACCCCACCCAGACCCCACCCCTAGACCCCAGACCCCACCCCTAGACCCTACCCTTAGACTCCACCCCTAGACTCCACCCCAGACCCTACTCCTAGATACTCCTAGACCCCACCCCTAGACCCCCAGACCCCACCCCTAGACCCTACCCTTAGACTCCACCCCTAGACTCCACCCCCAGACCCTACTCCTAGATACTCCTAGACCCCACCCCTAGACCCCACCCCTAAACCCTACTCCTAGAATTCACCCCTAGACCCCACCCCTAGACCCACTCCTAGACCCACCCTTAGACCTCCAGTGTGATTGAAACATAATATTGAGAGTTTTTGTATATGAATATTGCACTTGTCAGTTGTATAACTTACCCCTACTACCCCCGACAATGTCAGTCAAAGGTGAGTCATTGACATATGAAATAGTGACTCACATGTGCATCATTGTACTAAATTGTCAGTTACCAGGGTGACTCTGGGGTGGGTCAATTTACTTTAGACCCATTGACTTTGTACAGTGGTGAGTGATTTGGGATAAGTCATTTCACAGAAAATGTCAGTCACCTATGTGACTGAGGGGTGCATCAATGTACATGTTTTGTCCATCCACCTTGGTGCAATGACTCATCTTGTCCGGGGGTGTAGGTGAGTCACACAATTGACAAGTGCATAATGCAAATAGCCATATTCCATAGATCACTTTATCAAGAAGTTAACAAGGGCCTTGCCTCATTTCTTTACAAAATGTAGTCAGTTTTTCTCCCATTTCCATGCCCTTTTCCTCCCAGATCCTTCCCTACCAACCCACTCCCCACTCTCATACCCCACTCCTCCCATATGATTCAAACAATATATTGAAAGCTTGTTATATATTGAAATAGCAATATGCCATAGATCTCTTTCTCTAGGAGTTGACCAGGGCTCTGCTCCTTTTCTCTACCAAATGTAGTCAGCTTTTGTATCCCATTCCCATGCCCTTTCCCTCCAGATCCTTCCCCTTCCCTGCCACCCCTCCCCTCTCTCATATTCCCCTCCCCTCTCTCATATCCCTCTCCTCCCATATGATTAAGAGCCTGTTATATATTGAATAATACAAATAGCAATATGCCATAGATCACTTTTTAAAAGTTTGTGAAAGCTTGAAAACTTCAGAAGAAACCCCAATTATTTCCATTGATCCAGGGCTTAAAAATGTCCTTTCAGCCTCTTTGTAGAACCTTTTTTAGGGCAACCATGAAGCTATTAACTGGGACAACTGAAGAAGAAATTCTTTTTATTGCCTGCATTCCAGGGTTTAACTTTGTTGTGCAATGAGGCATGTATTTAGTCTTTGTAGAAGTTTTTCCTGTTTTGTGAAATAACAAGTCTACTGGTCAAACAAACCAACTCTTTTGTTGTTTGTTCAAATTGTCCTAGTGGAGTGTATGCATGTATTGTAACTGTGGCATCTATACATCCTTTTTGCATAAATTGTGCATTTGTCTCTTTTTATGTTGTAAGCTGTATAGAATGTAATGTAATATTGGTTGTAGGCCTACTGCTCAGGCTGGGTTAAAGGCAGAGAGATGATATTATTTGAATTCTTTTAAAATGTATTAAAAACCATGAAAGCCTAACAATTTATCAAAAGTGATTGAAAATTGACACTGTACTGCAATTTTAAATCTCAATTATCAATATATGCAAATTTTTAAACTAGAGATGGGCGTTTCCTTGTGTATATAGTCTTGTGTGATTCTTACGTTTTGAATCTCTCCCTTAGGGCCACTTCAAATCAAATTCTAAAGGGAACATAATTTTAGTGACTGAGATACTGGAAAGAAATTCAAAGAATGACATACAGATTTTGAGCTATTCTCTTAGTCATACATCACACATTTAGCATAAATTTAAAAACAGGGTCTTAAACTTTGATCAGCCATCACTCAAAACTAAAAAGCTTAGGTATATTTCAATACTCTTTCAACCTGTTTATAAATTGACCTTTAAAATCACAATATAGGCCTTCCACAAACAAAAACTGACATTGCATATGAAGGATAACAGATTTATTTATCTGATATGACTAACCCCTCCTCCCTCCTCCCTTATATCATCTCTGCATGCCTTTAAGGAGCTGTTCAACAGCCATCACTTACCTGGGTGTAAAATGACCAACAAATTGAATTCTCAGGATTTATTATGAATGTTATGATAAATCACTATGCTGAGATTTTGTGTACTTTTTTTCTCGATGATTTTTTGTAAGTACACTTTTGAGAATTGGTTCTAAAATTGATGCGAAGTTAGTTCTCAATGTGATTTATCTTCCTCCCTACCTCCCCTCCCCTCCCACCTTCTCAAAACCAGAGAAAAGAAAAGAAATGTTAAAGTGTATTACCTACATCAACAATAGGGTCATTATAAAACCTAATGGGCCCAAGCAAGCCTTTTTTTTTTTTTTTTTTTTTTTTTTTTTTTTTTTTGGTTTGTGTGGGCGGGAGGGGGGGGGGGCTGGTATGTGTTGTTTATGGGATACTAAATGCCAAATTTCCCACTGATCCCCCACCTTCTCCTCCCTTCTTGTCTAAATAATATAGTTGCTTTTTCGCTAGCAACTATTCCTTTCTATTTTTGGTGTATTATCGCCCAACTTTGATCCATATTCGTGACCAATCAAACTTTAACATTTTTCCAAAGAGACTAATAGCAATTAGGATTTAGACAAGAAATGGCAAGTGATAAGATCAGAGCCTATTAGTCTGATCATCTGCCTACTGTCCAGTATGTGATGCTCAGTATTGCATGCATCATCACAATTTTCATCCTTACCTGTAATGAATTCTCATATCTAAAATGCATCCTGGATGATTCCCCCTTGACCTTCCAAAGTAACCCAAGTTTTCTCAAAATAATTTACTAGAAACTGACTGTTATTATAAAACAACCTTCTGGATCACATTGCTATTTCAGTATTGTAAAGCAGCTTAAACCAGGGAGTTGGAATTCCAACTCCCTGCTTAAACGTATGAGGTTTATGTCTGAACAGTATCCCTGGTCTGAATCAAATTTAAGGTCAACATCTGTAACCTAGCTCTTGAGATATCCAGGCAGACATGTAAGAGTTAGTTTGTGCAGAGCCAGAGCAGTTTGCTGTTTGCAAGGAAGGATAGTGTGGTCTTAGCTCTGTCAATTTTGTAAACCCAGTCAATTAATGTGGTGTGTTATATTGTGTAGGATTTTAAAGGTGTAGTTGCAGATAGAGGTAACACAAGCTGAAATGGGTTGATATCAAAAACCATGTAAAAAGTAAAATATTTTATCAAAATTATTTTTCATTTAATTGTTGAAAGCTGTTTATATTTTCAAATCTTATTATGCAAATTTGTGATGCACAGACGGACACACTTCTAATATTTTCTTTCGTAAATTCCATTATCTTTAAGGGGTACCCAACAGGTGTGTTAGTTTGGTTAGAATTCATTGGTTACTAAGATGAATTTATTGGTTACTAAGATAAATTTATTGGTTACTAAGATTAATTTATTGGTTACTAAGATGAATTGCTTCCAGTCATTTAGCCTCAATCAACAACAAACAAAACCATTCAATTTCTGAATCATAATCATAACCTTCTCTTGTTTTCTGCATGGTTATCCAATTCATTTCTTAGGTTGATATGCCATTTTCTGATTTTTGCAAATAAACACAAACCTAAAATAATAAGAAATTTATTTTTTCCTCTCAAAATTTCTGGTCAGGGAAACATTTCTCCCTTCCCCCACTGAAGCTCTAATACGAGTTGTAGATTTTGTGCGAAAAGCCCATTTTGTATTATACATCATGTGTCCTTTTCTGTTAATAAATTTTACTATCAGTTCATTTCTTGACATTTGCAACACAGGGATGCAAAAAAATGGATACCTAGTTGTGCCTAAAGTTCTGTTAGGTGTTTTTTCTTCACACCTCGGTCAAGTAAAGTTATAAAACACATGTGTGAGATGAGGTTCACCCCTTTTCTTCTCGCATCTAGAACATACTCTGCTCCTGTGCATCTTTCACACCTTTTTTACCCATACTAGGAATTGATAGATTTATTCTTTTCCCATTAGATCAATTTTGTCTTCAAATACTTGTATGAAAGTCATTTTGATTTAGGAGAATAAAAAAGGGGAGACTTCTGGGTGTATAGTGGTTCCACTAGATTTCATTTTGATAATGTAAATGGGTCACAGGCAAACTACATAGGTTGTATCAAGACTTTATTTGTCACGTATGTGCATTGATAGTGGATTGGAATAATTGTAGGATCAATTTTTATTTACCAAATAGAAAGAATATTTGCATACCATAATATTTACATAAATATTTGTATGTAATGGTGATAAAAAGTTAGATCATTGGAGCAGTGGTTTTGGGGGTATTTAGAGATGTTTTGACACCTAAATACAATCTTATCACACCCCTCCCTCATTCTAAAAATATTAGGAAGTTTGGATACTTTGTAGTCTCATGTATTCGGCCGAAAAAAAGGAGTGCAAAGAAGAGCACATGAAAGTCTTGAAAGTTGAAGGATAACAGCAATTTTATGTTTAGTGTCCAATTGTTACCCAAATCGAATAATAATTGGGCATAATTTTCAATATTTTGCAAGAATATCACCCCATGGAAGTTGTAGGGCCCATACACCTATTCATACATCTTTGGAAAAAGAAGGTATTGTAAATTCCCTTCACTTCAATGGCTTATGTCCCCAAGAAAGTGATCATCTTTAGGGGCTCTTGCTAATTGAGGTGCTAGAGTCACAGGAGTTATGAAATAGTAATTAAGGTCACCTTTTAATACAGGTGTTGCCAGAAGAGGTTGTTTTACCTTCTCCTTCCCCTTCATCCCCTCCCCGTCCCCCCATCAGCTAATGACTGGCTACACCTCAGGCATAGTGAGTAATGAATTAAGCATTAGAAATGATAATGATTGATTTTAGCATTCATATCAAAGATTATCATTATCTATTCATGTAGGACTTGAGGGGGACATGTGACCACTGACCCCCACCTTCCACTTCCCCACCTTCCACTTTTTGAAAACTTGTTATACCCCTGTCAATATCGACATGTTCAAGAGAAGTATACTCGATTATTCTAGATACTGCAGAGAAATACGCCTCACACTTTAGCCGAGTGCTACTTTAAGTAACAACTCAATGGTTCAATTTAGCACAGCTGACCACAAGTAGATTCACATATTTATCAACATAGGACAAACAACATTATACACACTTTCCTACTACATTTCTGTAACATTTCTATTTTATACTCTTGGGTTAATTCGATCATTATTTTTTGCCATATTTCAACCATTTTTTTGATTTGCTTGAAATAAAGAACACATGTGATTCCCATATGTGTTTAATAGCTATAATTGCTCATTTGCTGCCATAGAGTAAATTTTAACTCTCTTAAAACCAACTACAAAAATCAAATTCTGGCTGAACTTAAAGTTGGTCTGTTTAGTTCCATGTATGACTAATTTCAACTTACATACATATTAATTAAAAGACTCGAAAATGGGTTGAGATTTGGAGAAAAGTTCCATGTGTGCTGGGAGCCTCCTCAATATCAAGATATTGACAAAATTCATTTTGTATGATTCATACTTGCAGCACTTTTAAGTATTCAAAATAAGAAATTTAACAAATCTTTTTTTTCCAATTTTAAAGTAATGCTAAAATTAATCAAAAACAGTTGTTATTAGCACCTTTACCTTGTGGTGGATGGGGTGGAGGTGGTACGCAATACAAAAAAGAGGTTTCATTTATGAGATGTTTACCTTTATTCCTACCATGTAGCTCATGTTCATACAATGCATTGTGCTTATCCAGGTGGTCACACATGGCATGTGTCCCAAGTGCCATATTCCTGAATTTTGAACAAGTCATTATCAATTAATTTAACTGATTAATTAATTTTGAAAAGGTCGTTTAACTGGTTAGTGGTTACTTTTGACACATTTTGATGGAATTTTTGGTTTGGTATTTCCATGATTTTTAATAAATCTCAACACAATCTAGCTAATGTTACAGCCAGGTGTCACCAGCACTATCTCTTCAAGACGTGTTAATTTATCACCTCCTCATTCAGCTTTTTTTTCTAATTTTCCTTGTTTGTCCCTCGAAAAAAAACACCCATGCATTATCATTCCCAAAAATCATGCACTTGATATATCATCAGTTGTATGATCATTCAGAAACATAATCTTGCATAGAAGGACTTTCCTGAGGAGAAGTGCCAGGAAACTAGGATTGGGCGATTAATTACTAGGGGAAGTACTACACTATTCAGATAATCCTCAGCAGCCAGAAGAGTGGAAGGGAAGGATATACCGGGACACTTGATGATGTTTCATAGAGGTGGGGAAATGTAGCACAAGGTCATTACCATAAAATAGGGGAGGATGTTATACTTGGTTGTTGATGCTCGATGTTCAAGTTTGTAGTTAGGGAAACGGGAGGTTGGTACTTATTTAGTGCATCCTTCAAGGATGGAACAAGAAGTGTACGTGTCTTTCCCTTCTTGTGTAATAAAAGACGAGTGTAGTAGCCGAACGTGAAGAAAGTATTCAGAACCATCTTACTCAAACTGTTGTAATATCTAGTCATCAACACTTATCTCAGGATTGGCCATTCCCCTTCTACTGTACCCATTGACCCAGGGGCTCCAGGGGGCTCCTTTTTTCTTATGATCTGCCGCACCTGAAATCTATAAGTCCTTTATTCTTATGATCTGCTGCACCTGACATCTATAAGTCCTTTATTCTTATGATCTGCTGCACCTGACATCTATAAGTCCTTTATTCTTATGATCTGCTGCACCTGAAATCTATAAGTCCTTTATTCTTATGATCTGCTGCACCTGACATCTATAAGTCCTTTATTCTTATGATCTGCTGCACCTGACATCTATAAGTCCCTTATTCTTATGATCTGCTGCACCTGACATCTATAAGTCCTTTATTCTTATGATCTGCTGCACCTGACATCTATAAGTCCTTTATTCTTATGATCTGCTGCACCTGAAATCTATAAGTCCTTTATTCTTATGATCTGCTGCACCTGACATCTATAAGTCCTTTATTCTTATGATCTGCTGCACCTGACATCTATAAGTCCTTTATTCTTATGATCTGCTGCACCTGACATCTATAAGTCCTTTATTCTTATGATCTGCTGCACCTGACATCTATAAGTCCTTTATTCTTATGATCTGCTGCACCTGAAATCTATAAGTCCTTTATTCTTATGATCTGCTGCACCTGACATCTATAAGTCCTTTATTCTTATGATCTGCTGCACCTGACATCTATAAGTCCTTTATTCTTATGATCTGCCGCACCTGACATCTATAAGTCCTTTATTCTTATGATCTGCCGCACCTGACATCTATAAGTCCTTTATTCTTATGATCTGCTGCACCTGAAATCTATAAGTCCTTTATTCTTATGATCTGCTGCACCTGACATCTATAAGTCCTTTATTCTTATGATCTGCTGCACCTGACATCTATAAGTCCTTTATTCTTATGATCTGCCGCACCTGACATCTATAAGTCCTTTATTCTTATGATCTGCTGCACCTGACATCTATAAGTCCTTTATTCTTATGATCTGCCGCACCTGACATCTATAAGTCCTTTATTCTTATGATCTGCTGCACCCTACATCCATAACTAAATGTTCAAGATTTAAGGACAGGTAACCACAGCATGAGCTTAATTGGAAAAACAATTATATTTTGCTATAAACCATCAAAACATCTAAAAGTTTTATTGCAAATCAGTTCAAAATCGACCAGTTTACATCATTTTGATATTTAAGACCTTATTATAATAGATTATGCAAATTTTCTGTACACAAGGAGAAAACATGAATTTCTCCTTATGTCAACTTGTTGTATTTCAATCCTCCACCAAGAACAGGAGCAGTTGAATATGAAAAGGGTTTTGCATCACCAGTGATCATAACTTTACTCAAAATATAGCAAGAGAAAACAGGATTTTCAATGACATAAATTTAGGGCAAAAACCTAAAGAGCCTAGCTTTCATACATCACAACTTTTTGCATACATTCAAAACTCTTCTAACTTTGATTAGCCGTAACTCGGAATCTTCAGATGCTGTTGTTACAATTTACCGACAAATTTGTTCAAATTTAGAGGTTTTACCGATGAGTGTAAAATCTACATAGCCATTTACTTTTAAAGTGCCCTTAAGCAACTAGAAACCCACCCAAACCGATACTTCAAAATTTACATTCGACTTAAAGATTTACAGATATTTTTGAAAGTGGCTGGTACTGAAAGTCTGCTTCACTCCTAGGAAGTGAAGTCTTGTATTCCTCAAAATGTTCCTTGTAAATATTGTAATTGCAACTGTAGTTTGTCCTAACATTTTTATAAGGTTCTTATAGGGTGTGACGTCACAGTATGTAAACATTTTTCAAAAAATTATAACAAGGAAGTCACAAATTAAAAAGTGCCAATTGTATATTGATTTTTGTGTGGGAGTGTTGCCCGTAGTCTATTAATGGAGAATTTCTTTATTGCTGTACTTTCTGTGAAATTGATTTGCATGTACTGTGTGTATTTTTGCTCTGTTTTTTGACCATAATGATAGTTCAATCTATCTCCATGCCTTCTGGGTTAAGTTATGCTCGTTCGATATTTATTAAACTTCCTCAAAGAAGTCTCAAAATAGCTTTAGGTCATTCAGTCATACCTAAAATATTGATATATAAGAAGATAAGAGGATTATTCATGTACTTAATAAGTTATCAAATATGGTTCAAGATTGGCATTGTTGAAAATGTTAATTCATAAAGGAATTTTGTGGCAAGTGCAAAATCTGTAGATGTTTTAACCCTTACTCTACCAGCACCTTTATGAAAATGCACTCGGGAGGCGGAGCCAGAAATAAGGCACCCAAAACGGCGATAATATTGCCGCGTGATAGAGTAAGGGTTAATCAAGGGCTGATTATTGAAAGGTCCTCTGTCTTCCAAGCAGCAGAGTCAGGCCTGTTCCGTTTCAGTGACCCGCCTGGCCGCCCACCAGGATCATGCTTCATATATTTTCGAGTTGAGGCATATGTCGCGGGTTGATTAACCCTTACTCTACCAGCACTTTTTTCGAAATGCACTAGGGAGGCGGAGCCAAAGATGGGGCACCCAAAAAGGCAATGATATTGCCGCGTGGTAGAGTAAGGGTTAATATTTGTTAAATTTATTATAGAAGGAAGAAAGATGTTATCTTTGGCAATGTTCAGTTGTGTGGTTAGAAATAGTGGGAGAAGACCTTGGCACAATTCCTCTCCTTTAAAGGCTGTAGAATAATTGAAAGGTTTGAATTTTAAATACTGGGTATGGGGGTGTCAGGTAGTGTGTTACATCTGTGATTTTTCATTTGATGCATTGTACTGCGTATCAATTTGTAAAAACATTTAATCACCTAACACAATTCAGTGGATTTTTCCATAAATTTTTGTCACAGCTTAATCCAATTGATTGGCCGAATGCATAAGATACCTCCACCTTATAGGCATAGGAAGTGGGGGCAGTGGAATTTTCACTTTCACGGTTGCATGCCGTCTTCCTGGTTGGGAGGTGAAATTGGGAAATTATTCCAAAAACTGGCCTGAAGTTTCTGAAAATTGGCCAAAAGTTCCCAAAAACTGAGCAAAATTTAAAAAAAGTAGTACATGGCAAAATGTTTCTGAAAATTGGCCAAAAATGAGGAAATTTCTTGGAAATTTTGAAGAAAATTGATGGGGATTTCCCACTTAGCAGCTTACCAATCTAATTTTTCTAACTTGTCACCAGGAAATATTTTTGGTTTTTGACCCCCGCGAGAGGTAACCCAGTATGCCCCTACTCCCCTTGCTCTAATAAATAATTCTTTACCACTTCTTAGGTGATCAAAGTAGCTTGAATTCTTGGTGGTCAAAGTTTCATATAACTGACCACTTAACAATTGGTCTATGTGCGAATAGGGCAAGGAAAAAAAGGGGGCACTTGAGCTATGATAACATAGTGAAAAATAATGGAGTATGCATGCACATAAAACGGCAAGGTGTAAATGAAGAGAAATGACATTTGTTGTGACAAACAGCCATTATTCATAGCATAACAATGTTTGGGATACCAAAACTGACATGTATGAAAGACAATGATTAAAAAAAAAAGATTACAGTGCCCGCATTGCCCCAGGGTTGTACACAGCTGGGTGAGGGGAAAAGGGGGGGGGCAGCAGGGGCAGTTTTCCCCAGAAATTGCAAAGTAAACTTTTTTTCAACTTATAAAAATATGTATCACATGTGATTTTTGAAGTCATGCGGTATTAAAAATGACATATTTAAAATTTGTTTAGCCATTTCTCCACCTCCCCCCTCCCCCTCATTTCTGACTCTTATTAGCCCCATGTGATGGGTGTCCTTGTTTGTCGCCAAACATATCTTTAAACTTGGATCATTCATACCTGGAAAACAAACTGACAAAATTCGAAATTATTTTAATCACAATTAATTCTGTCAGGCATCACAAACTATTTTACTTACAATTAATTCTGTCAGGCGTCACAGACTATTTTTCTTACTTCATTTTGCAAAGTCATCTAACAAGTCCTTCATATAGCTAGCATTTTATTAAGGTATAATTACATTGAAATGAAGTTAAATGCTTCAATACATGTTATACAAGCACGTTTTATTAGAATTGTAATTAGACATTAATATGGTCACATGACCAACAGAGTTAAGTATTGGGGTTTTGAGTGCAGTGATTAAATGGTGTTCAAGGTTTATTTTATGAAAGGGTTCTTTTTGATCTGTTGGCGTTGACATCTTCTGCAGCAAATAAATGTTTAGGTTATTTTGCCAGTAGCATTGTTTTCATTTCTTTCAGATGATTGGGCAATAGAAATATCTTGTGGTAAGGATCCTTGAGGCATCCCTCTTCTTCCTGCTGCCACTCCAGGGGTGTAGGCTGGGCGTAGGAAGGGTCACTTCTCCAGGTGGGGCGAGAACCCATTAATACTAAATATTGCCCTGCTCAATTTTCCATCAAACGTTGCTGTTCATCTGGAAAATTCTTTTAATTTTGGCGAAATTCCTTCAATTCTTTGGATATTACCTTTTGGGGGGAAATTTTATAAAAGATTTCTTTATTCTTACTAATTTCCTCATTAATAATTTCCAATCTTACCTACCACTGCCAGGAAGAAAGGTTAAGGTGAGAAGGGTTTGCAGATGTGGTTTATTTATCTACCTGTCAGAGATAAAAGGGGAATTGCACTTCAATTCCCATCATGCTTCCTATGTCTTTGGATGCACCTGATCAGATTCAATATATATAATGATATTCAAGATTGCCGCCTTTAGATTACATGTATTTCCAGTTTTGGTTGTCCAGTGAGTTTGGTCACCAGAAGTGAAGATCTTGATTGTAAAACATATTTGATTTATGGAAATGCAGATCTCATAGTCATACCCTCCACCTTACAGTTGGAATTTCAAAGTTACAGTATTGACAGGCATAAGTGTATGGGATGGGGTGGGGGTGAGAGGAGCTGCAGCCTCCCTTTTGGGCAGCATATGTGCAATTCTTCGGGCAAATATTTGACATTTATTTATAGTTAGATAAACGAACAAAAAAAGTTAAATTATTCAGAAACAGGAGAAATTCAGCTTTAACTTCGCGTTTTTGATTCACTTTTTTTTTAATAGTTAAAAAAATCATGTTGGACAGATATGTTCATGTTTATCATTATCGACAAGTTTTGCTCTATGATATATCAGTATATACAGGGCGGGAATACTAAATTGTTTTATAAATTTGTTGCTGACAGCATTGACCATTTCAGAAATACATGCGAATTATCTGTTAAGGAAGTAATGTCAGGGTGAAGCCAAGATAAAATGTCAGAGGGGAGGGGGAGGGGCGAGCCAAACCAAACCTGGGATGATGTGATAACGTCTTTAATAAGCAGTTTTGTCATCATTAATGGAACATATTTGCATATTGGGACATGGGTGCAGTCTTCTGGTCTTAGGAAGCAGGGAAGCAGGAAAAGGTACTCCCTGGAAGGATTTTACCTTCCCTATTGCATGCTTTCTTTTGATTGGGAAAATTAGGAAACTGTTAACATAATCAGATAATATTGAAGGAAAATTTGGCATTATTTTCCAATAATTGATGAAGATTTATTGAAAATTGCTTCAAAATGAAAGAATTGACCATATATCTCCCAAAAAAGAAGTATATTTGCCAAAATATGAAGAAAACTTACCAAAAATCAAAGAAAAAATGCCCCAAAATGAAGGAAATTTTCCGAAAATTGCACGAGAAAGAAGGAAATTTTCAAAGAAAAAAAGTGATTCCTGAAAAGTGACCAAATATTTCCCAAAAAGAAAAAAAATCCGAAAATTGAAGAAAATGTACCAAAAATTGAAGAAAAATTGCCCCATCATGAAGGAAATTTCTGACAATTGCCCCATAATGAAGGATATTTCAGACAATTGCACAAGAATGAAGGAAATTTCTTCCAAAGTTTGAAAGAGGTTTCACAAACATTGAATGAAATTCCCCGAAAATTTTCATAAAATGTAACTAAGAATTATCTTATCGTAAAAACAATATGATCGGAAAAGATCTCAGGAGGGAGGGGGCATGACCCCTGGCCCCCCTTCTGAATCCACCCCTGAGCAATGCACTGGAACCACACAACTTGACATTCAGTTTTTGCATGCATCATGTTCAAGCATGTTTGCATTTCTGGGAATTTTTGGGTAAAAGTGCTCAGCCCCTCATTGAAAATATGTTAACAGGTAGAAACAACTTAAGCTTAATAGGAAAAAATCCGCTAATAACCTTTGAAATAGCTAAAACGTTCATCAAAATTGGTTAAAATTGACCATTTTATAGCATGGTGCTTTTTGGTTCCGATGCTAATAGCATAAGGAACCGCGTGTGTGGGTGTACAGTATATGTCTGTATGTCTGTGCCAGCAAGCTCGTAAGCACGATATCTCAAGAACGATACACCGGATTCATGTCATATTTGGTACACAGATAGCCCATGGTCAGTAGATGTGCCCTATTGCTTTTGACCGTGATGTCATGCATATTAATGAGAAGGCGGGCTTTAATGTAAAAATCTTGACATGCACATATTAACAATCGCATGTCTATTTTGTTTCATATCATGTTAGCTGGTGTATACACGTTCGTGGTTTTAAAGTGTTGAATTATATTAATGTGCATGGTGGGGCTTAATATTATTTTGCTGAAGAGAGCTTGCAAGAACAGTATCTAAACTGAATTCATGTCATATTTTGGTACACAGATAGCCCATGGTCTGTAGATGTGCCCTATTGTTTTTGGTGGTGATATCATGCATTATAATGAGTAGTTGCCAGAGCTTAATATAATTTTTTTGAAATGCTCTTATTTTGACAAATCACATGTCTGTTTAGTTTCATATTATTTATAATGATTTTAGCTAATGTGTACATGTTCATTGTATAAAAAATGTTTGACTCATCAATATGCAAAATGGGCGGGGCCTAATATGATTTTACAAAGAAAAAGCTTGTAAACACGATACATCAAGAACTATGTACTGAATTCACGTCATGTGTAGTACACAGATAGTCCATGGTCTGCAGGCAAAAGTGCCCTGTTGTTTTTGGTGGTTATGTCATGCATATTAATCAATTTTGAAAATGTGATAAATGAGCAACTGTATGTCCCTTTTGCATCATACTGGGCATGATAGTATTGATTATTGTGTACATGCATAATGTTATCAACAGATGTCATTAATATGCATGGTGGGCGGGGCTTATTGTGAAATTATTAAATGATGTAAACATATCTCATGAACGGTATATGTCAATACATATGTTCTAATACTCTAATAGGGATATCATGAATATTAATGAGTAGTCTGGGCTCACTGACAAATTCTTGAAATAGGATAAATGAGCAACAGTTTTTGCATCGTACTTTGATAATGGTGTTAATTATTGTGCAAATGCTAATGTTAATACTCTTATTGATCTGCATAGTGGGTGAGGCTTATGAATAAATATGGAACAAATATTTCATGATATGCAATAACATGAATTAATACAAAAACTTGCAAATCAATCAATCAGCATATGAAGGGAGAAAGAAAAAAAACATCGGAACTACAAAACCTTTTGGTTCTGGTTATGTAATTACTTCTGCCAACAAAGTTGGACACGAGGTTATGTTTTCGCCTGTGTTTGTCCATTTGTCTTCAAAATATCTCAAGAAAGGAACATTGGAATTCTTCTCATTCAATTTGACATGTGGTTTTATCACTGCTTAATGAAGAACTTATTCAAGTTTGGGTCATATTGGAACTGGGGAAAGTCAAAAATTAAGGAGCGGGGATGTTTTGGGGTGAGTTATTTGTCAGCAGTTCACAGTATCTCAAAAACTGATGATTGGGTACAGATTCAAGGTGGTGTATGGGTTGTCACTTAAGAAGAAGCGATTCAAATTTGGGACAGATTTGAACAGGGTGGTCTGTTTTAGGGTGGGATCTGTCAAGACTGATATTGTTGGAATGTGCTGAACAATAAATTCTTGCCCTTAAAAGAAATCAAAACAATCAATTTTCTGGGGAATCAAAACAATTGGCTTCTTGCATGAATGGAAAATGATGGTATGTGAATCTTGGCTGAATAGAACTTAAACATTATGAACATTTAGCCTGAATAAAACTGAAAACAATGATCAGAGGGTGGATCCAGGGGCATAGGAAGGGTCACCTCCCAGGGAAGGCAAAACTGAAAAAATATTCCCGGTGACAAGTGGAAGCAGAACCAAAATGTTTTGAGGTTCTGATGCTTTTTTTCATGCTGATTGATTTTGTGTTAACTGTTCTGTCATTGCATATCATGATGATAACATGAATCGTGAATCTTGAGATATGGTGTTTATAGGCTCTTTTCAACAAAACCATATCAAGCCCCACCCATTATGTATATTAATAAAATTCAATGTTTTAATTAAATGAACACGTACAAACTAGCTTCCTACGCCTCTGGGTAGATCCTGAAGTCAACAGTTTAAAATGCAATTAGCAATACAGACCAGCAGTGAGAAAGAGATTGTTTGGTAATATAACTTGGCAGGCCTAGAATTTTCGAGGCAGATTATATTCTAGATGGGAATGAACAGGAGCAGAGATGCGCTCTATAGAGTGCTAAAATTCTAGTTTACAGATTATTCTGTTTATGAATTGACAGATTTTCTGGTGAGTATGAAATACCTACCTGTCCATATCTCTTTAATTTGTAATAACGATGATTTACAGGGGTGGTTTCTCTTACTGTCAGAGATTAAAGTATTCACATCTATCAGTATCTAATATTGGCTTTGCATGTTAGAAGTACATATACCAGCAGTTTGCCCATGTCAGTAATAGAGATAGCAAATTTGTAAGAGCTAATTTCAACAAGTATGGAAGAAGGAACCTCTAAATAGCAGGTCCCTGATTAAAGTTTCAAAATGCAGATACAATAATGTTCATATTAAATGGTGTAGCAGTGATTGTGATTACAAATGTGCTAATGTCAGAAGTGGTCAGGGGTGCAAGAAGTGGGTGGATGATACACACAGATCTGGAGCAAAATCAAGATCATTTTGGGACCTCAAGCAATAATTTTGGGATATGTTTTTCAGGGATTTAACCACGAAGATACTAGCTGTGCCACTTTAGGTGACTGTGGGGGTAGGGGCATAGGAAGGGTCACCTCTTAGGAGGGGGCATGAAGGCTTCCTATGCCTATGGTTGGTGGTAGAGATGGTGGAGACAATTAATATGGTGGTGACATTGAGTGTGATGGTGGTGGGTGTGTTGTGCTTTTTCCCTGCCCCTCCCCTTCACACACTTTTGGGAGGAAAATTTGATTTTGTTACTTTGTGCCCCCCCCCCCTCCCACTTTCGGTAGGTAACTGAAATCCCGCCCATCTAACACTTACTCACTGCAACTACTCACTGCAACTACTCACTGCAACTACTCACTGCAACTACTCACTGCAACTACTCACTGCAACTACTCACTGCAACTACTCACTGCAACTACTCACTGCAACTACTCACTGCAACTACTCACTGCAACCACTCACCTGCAACCACTCACTGCAACTACTCACTGCAACCACTCACCTGCAACCACTCACCTGCAACTACTCACTGCAACTACTCACCACCTGCAACTACTCACTGCAACTACTCACTGCAACTACTCAC